>OW240917.1:242771073-242805269 GCA_933207985.1 Pelobates cultripes
AATGGGTGGAAAGATGTCCTTGAAACTTAAAAGATCACTCCAGACCCTTAAAGCCGAAAAGCTTAATGTGTGAAGAGTGTGTCCTCTTTTTTTCATTTTGGAGCACCAGCCTTGCAAAGATTTCTCATTGAGGTGCATTGGGAAGTCTGTGATTGGACAGCCACAGAAAGTCTGGGCGGGGTTAGAAGGGGGAGGGCTTTCAAAGGCAACGGACAAGAAATCTGCATCTTTTGCAGGTTGTTTTTAGTTATACCCCCAATGAAAAAATGTATAATTAAATGCATGTGTGTTTTTCTGGGGGCATGGACAGGGCCAGATTTCCCATTAGGCAAAGTAGGCACCTGCTTACAATCTCCTGTCCTGTAGGGGGTGTCAACTTACATCACTTACAATGTGCCTTTTTGAAGTTTAAGTGTGCTGGCGAGGGTAGATAAGAACCAGGTGCCCTGATCATTGTCATCTCAGGGTGTAAAACTCAGTGCTGTCCCAGGTCCTCCAGTGTCTGTGTGTGAGGCTGGACAGGAAGTGGAAGGGATCACTTCCTATCTGCCACACTTACAGCCTCCACACAGGAAATGCTTAGCAGGAGGAACAGGGGGAATCTCTGAGTGATGCACACTGTATACCAGCTTTAGCAGTGATATCATATGAGGGTGAATACTTTGCAAATAACCCCTTAAACACTGCTTTTTCCCTTACCCTAAATTTAACCCCTCCCCATACTGAAACAAACCTTTTCCTTTTTTAAGCTCTCAAAGCCTAAACCTAGAAGAAAGCTTGCAACTTAGCCCTAGGTTTCATACCTCTTAAAAACAAAATACCCATGTACCCAATACTAAATTTAACTACACTCTAAACCTGAACCCCTGATAATTCCAAACACTCCAAGTGATCCTGGGCATGGAAGAGATATAACACTATTTATACCTTCCCCCCTTTAAGCAGTTTTTGGGTGATACATAAGTCCTACACTGTGTATTTTGAGTGACCTTTACTGCTGGGAATTTTCTACAGAGTTCGTCTTGGTTGGAATCCATGAAGGGGACACCCTTGTTCCGTTAATATAAAGCTTGATCACAGCTCTATACCATGTGATTGGTTCTATTTATTTCACCACATCAGATTTATTACTTTAATTTGTTACACTCAGTCTTTATTATGTTCCATAGGATACTATACGTTTTAGTCATCGTCCTACAAAACAATTTACAGAGATGTCAAGGTTTTTTTTTTATTGCACTATTTTGCGCACTTTATATATATTGCACCTTGATTGTTTACTAAAAGGTCACATCTGGAGCCAAAGTGAGTGCTTGATTTTTATACAATTTGCACTGACTTTCTGCTAAAAGCAATTCAGATGTTGTCCACATCGTTTCTTATTTAATTTAATGTACATTTATTTCGTTATTTAATCATTCACCCTTCAAATTGAATGACAACAATTTTGAAAATTTGCAACTTTAGAATCATAAAGAAATCTCAGTAAATCCACCAACCGAGGCAAATTCAGGGGTTGATGATTTAAGTAACATATTAAGCGTATGTACCTGCATTTATGTAGAATAAAAATGAACAGTCAACTGTTCAGGGAACTTGCGAATGGTCACTATAATGCCCCATACTAAATGCAGGGATGGCTATAACAAGCCCAGATCATGCGCATAACTGCAGATTCACCCACAACTTAAATTACATATATCAAAAAACATATTCGCTCAACCCACTAACTCATTTTAAATAACAAGGCCGAGATGTTTACTAGGTAGATAGTGCAATCAGCCTCAGCTTTATTAAAACCAATGTGCCAAACTAGCCAACATTAATGAATTGACTTGTCAACTGCTGGAGTGTTGCCAAGGCAGGTACACCCCAAAACGCAAACCTAAGATGTAGGGTGGCCTATATGATAGGTAGAAAACGTATGGGTCTTTAGAGTGTCGGGGCTCTTAACGTTGGGTAGTGTAATGCACAGTCTAAGAAAAAGACAAAAAGCATAATCAGAGACAGGCCAAGGTCAGGGCGTATAGAGATACGGATAAATTATAAAAATAGTTTAGAGTCGATAAACCGAGCCAAATAAATAAACAACAAAGGCACAGTATCACAATAACGCATTCTTAGGTAACATCAATCAAATGACTTGTCAGGCAGGGCAAGGAGAAGTGGGCAATGGGGTCATATGTAGCCCTAGGCTAGGTTTCTGTAGGCTTGTGTCAACAATGATGTCAAACTGTGCTATCCTGCGTCACTGGCTTGACCGGTACCTGTGTGACATAAAACAAAAGATAGCAGGATCAAAGTATATGTACACTGAACAAAATTATAAATGCAACACTTTTGTTTTTGCCCCCATTTGTAGATATTTATGAATTTGTGACTGGGCATTAGGTTTTTGTTTTGTTTTTCACTATTGGAGTACAAAAGTTTGGACTTGTTTATATACAATGAACAAAATTATAAACACAACACTTTTGTTTCTGCCTCCATTTTTCAGGAGCTAAACTCAAAGATCTAACACTTTTTCCATGTACACAAAAGGCCTATTTCTCTCAAATATTGTTCACAAATCTGTCTAAACCTGTGTTAGTGAGCACTTCTCCTTTGTCAAGATAATCCATCCACCTCACAGGTGTGACATATCAAGATGCTGATTAGACAGCATGATTATTGCACAGGTGTGCCTTTGGCTGGCCACAATAAAAGGCCACTCTAAAATGTGCAGTTTTATCACACAGTACAATGCCACAGATGTCGCAAGTTTTGACGGAGCGTGCAATTGGCATGCTGACTGCAGGAATGTCCAACAGAGCTGTTGCTTGTGAATTCATTTCTCTACCGTAAGCCATCTCCAAAGGCGTTTCAGAGAATTTAGCAGTACATCCAACTGGCCTCACAACCGCATTGTCACCTCCAAGATCGTCTGAGACCAGTCACCCGGAGAACTGCTGCAACAATCGGTTTACATAACCAAAGAATTTCTGCACAAACTGTCAGAAACCGTCTCAGGGAAGCTCATCTGCATGCTCGTCGTCCTCATTGGGATCTCGGCCTGACTGCATTTTCTTGTTGTGGCCGACTTGAGTGGGCAAATGTTCACATTCGATGGCGCCTGGCAGTTTGGAGAGGTGTTCTCTTCTAGAATTAATCCCGGTTTTCACTGTACATGGCAGATAGCATGTATGGCGTTGTGTGGGTGAGTGGTTTGCTGATGTCAATGTTGTGGATCGAGTGGCCCATGGTGGCGGTGGGGTTATGATATGGGCAGGCTTATGTTATGGACAACGAACACAGGTGCATTTTATTGATGGCATTTTGAATGCACAGAGATACCATAACGAGATCCTGAGGCCCATTGTTGGGCCATTCCACCACGACCATCACCTCATGTTGCAACATGATAATGCACTGCCTCATGTTGCAAGGATCTGTACACAATTCCTGGAAGCTGAAAACATCCCAGTTCTTGGATGGCCAGCATAGGCACCGGACATGTCACCCATCAAGCATGTTTGGGATACTCTGGATCGGTGTATACGACAGCGTGTTCCAGGTCCTGCCAATATCCAGCTACTTCGTACAGCCATTGAAGAGGAGTGGACCAACATTCCACAGGCCACAATCAACAGCCTGATCAACTCTATGCGAAGGACATGTGTTGCACTGCGTGAGGCAAATGGTGGTCACATTTTAGAGTGGTCTTTTATTGTGGCCAGCCTAAGGCACATCTGTGCAATAATCATGCTTTCTAATCAGCATCTTGATTTGCCACACCTGTGAGGTGGATGAATTATCTCGGCAAAGGAGAAGTGCTCACTAACACAGATTTAGACAGATTTGTGGGCAATATTTGAGAGAAAAAGGCCTTTTGTTTACATAGAAAAAGTGTTAGATCTTTGAGTTTAGCTCATGAAAAATGGGGGCAAAAACAAAAGTGTTGTGTTTATAATTTTGTTCATTGTATATAAACAAGCCCAAACTTTTGTACTCCAATAGTGAAAAAAACAACAAAAAAAACCTAATGCCCAGTCACAAATTCATAAATATCTACAAAAATACCAGCACAAGGTTTTCATTCAGGTAGGTTCTGTATTTGATGAATTTCAGCAAGTCAACGTTTCAGTCCGTCTAAGGAACTTTCATCATGACATCACATGAAAATTCCCCAGAGGGACTGAAATGCTGCCTTGCTGGAATTCGTGTATATATATATATCTATATATATATATATATATATATATATATATATATATATATATATATATATATATAAGTGCCTATTGAAATAGTCAAATTGATACCATATTGATGCTCGACAGCATTCAAAGGGCGCAGGTGACATGACAGGTGTATGCCCGTAGATAGACATTTCCCATAAACAAGTGTCCCAAACAATCTGTATTCTGACATATAAATGCTAACTCTGCAAGTTCAGAACGAACAAGTATTCCAGTTCATATAAAACTCCAGCCCTGACCAGGAAACAAACAGAAGACAAACACAAACAGCACCAGCAAGAAACACACAGCATAGTCTCATGACATTAAATGGGAGGACGGGAATACATTTAAGACCCCTCACTTTTAACTGTCTAGTATGTTCTCCTTAGCTTCCTACCATTCCATTCCTCTCTTCCACTAACTTCATAAATCACAATTATCGCTCTTTAAAGAAAGCATTAACTAAAAATTTACTGCGCAGTATTTGTTAAAAAATTTAATCTGTAGGTTGTTTCATGACAAATCTGAAAACTCTTTGCTCTTCCCTGACCTGTAAAACTAATTAGTTATGTTACAGTAAGCTTAAGAAGGCGATTGTGCGTAGGCTTACTGGGAGACAAAAAAAAAAACAGGAAAAAGCATGACATTTAATTTGATGTGATGGATAAAACATTCACAGAAAATTTACACTTTAAGAAGCCTTCATGGTCGCCAGCGTCGGTGTGGATTCCAACCACTGACACGGGGAGAACGGGGGACATTGACAGAATAAAGGGAAAAGTGAGGAATTAAAAAAAAAACAAAAAAAAGAAGAAAGCAGACAAGGGACTGGAATTGCAAAGGGGTCCTAGAATAATAAAAATTGCATAAATTAGATGAGATTAAAGCACATGAAAATAATAGGGAAAGGGAGGAGGGAAAGAAATTAAATGTGCAGGGAGAATGAACAAAATGGACAGGAAAATGAGACGTAAATAAAATGGACAGGGAAAAGAAACACAAATGACAGGGATGGGGAGAAGAGGATAAAATTAAATTGATTAGGAGGGGAGAAAGAAATGAAATGGATGGGGGTGAAATGGATAGGGAGAAGTGAAGGAAATGAAATGGACAGGGGAAGTGAAGAAAATTAAATGGACGGGGAAGTGAAGGAAATTAAATGGATATGGAGTGGAGGAGGAAATGAAACGGGCAGGGAAGCGAAGGAAATGAAATGGATAGGGAGGAGAGGAGGAAATGAAACGGACTTCAAACGGAGTCAGATACAAAGCCAAGATCAAGCACGAAAATCACAACTGAACACAACAAGCGCTAAAGGGAATTGAAACAGAAACCGGTTAAGGGAGAGGTAAGTATAAATACCCTAAACATTACTTTGATTAGCCCCTGTCATATCCACGCCCCCAAAATGCGAGTGTCTGGGGAATGTGGGATGACAGGGGCCAATGGGAGCACATTTCATTTTTTGGCTCCCACTGCCCCTTTAAGAGCATGCACGAGACGCGCGGCACACTCTTAGAGCTAGGCGGGACACGTGACCGCATCTCGCGGTCCATGCCCGCCTTCATTCGAGAGCTGCGTGCGGCGGGAAGAGAGGACCTCGGCCGGCCCCCGGGTAAGGTAAGTACCGCTACAATGGACAGGGAAAGGGATGGAAATAAATGGATAGGGAGGGGAGGAGGAAATGAAACGGACAGGGGAAGTGAAGGGAATAAAATGGATAGGGAGGCAAGGAGGAAATGAAACGGACAATGGAAGAGAAGGAAAGTAAATAGATAGGGAGGGGAGGAGGAAATGAAATAGATGGGAACTAGAGAATGAAATTAAAAATACAGGAAGGAGAGAAAAGAAATGGAATGGACGAGGGAAAGAAATTAAATAGATAGGGAGGGGAGTAGGAAATTAAATGCATAGGGAGGGGAGTAGGAAATTAAATGGATAGGGGAAGTGAAGGAAATTAAATGGTTTGGGAGAAGCAACTGAAAAATACAGAAAGGAGAGAAGGAAATTGAATGGACAGGAAGAAGATAAAGAAATTAAATTGATAAGGAGGAGGTAAATTACTGAGAAGGGCAGGGAGGAGGAAAAGAAATGGAATGAACAGAGAGGAGAGGAAGAACTGAAATAGTAAGGGGGAAAGAAGGAAGAGAGATGGAAATCAAATGGATTGGGAAGGAAGACAGGACCTTAAACTGACAGGGAGGAGAGAACAAAAAATAGATGATCAATATTACTGAAATAAGGAATGGTCGAAAGGCAGAATTCAAGCAACATACATATCTTCTAGATTTAGATTGTAAGCTGTTAGGGACAGATTTCCTCTTTGGTTTAACACAGCTTAAATGGTTTGGTATTGAAGTCAATGACTGAAGCAGGAACTGCTATCCCAATTATGTCGCTTCATATACGACACAGGGCAATCTCAAAAACGTGTGCCAGTGTTCTATTACTGCCTCTGAAAACATGCCACCGACACGAACCAGCAAGCGAAAAACGAATCGGAAATAAACTGGTAAGAAATCACACAAAATATTTTCCGACAATCAAGAAAGCATTCCTTTTTTTTTTAAACTCGACCCCAGCCCGGGTGATAAAGGCTTAACATCTATAAAGACTGCAGAAATCCTTGGACTAAAAAGTACTACGCTAATTCTTCATTATAAATGAATGGCTGTGCATTAAATAAAACTCTTAAATAAAAGTTCTTGTAGGATGGAAGTGGTGCAAAGAAGGGCAGATTTGGTGGGATGAGCAGGTCTCTTCTGACAGTTTATCTAATGTTTTATTTTCTCAGTAAGTGCTTGAGATCGTAGGTTGTAAACATTTCTGACACGAGAGTTAAATCACTGACATAGCACTGGGCAGCATTGGCATATAGCTAGACGAGGCTGTCGCTCACGCCTGCTAATGAGAAGACATTTCTCTATGCTCTAATGCCCACCTGGCAAGCTTAACCCTACAGGTGAGTAATAGGAAGGGCCAGGAAGTCTGGCCATGAGAATACAAAAGATATTCATTTGTTTGGTGGGAGAGAAGTAACGTCTACTAAAGAAATTAGCGGGAGAGGAGAGAGCTGGCAGAGTAATTAATTTATAGAATCATTAAGCCTTCCAGGGAACAGCAGGGAGAAATGTTCCCTCTGCGATCTGAGTGCTTTTAGATAAAGAAGTTTATCCAATGCCTGCGAGGGGGGTCATTTATCAAAGAAGTCAAAAGGAAAAAAGGAAAGGAGAGAGTTTAATCAGGATATGGAGTAGGGTCAGTTTCAGAGGGTCAGTGATCGTCAGCTTCGAAATATACAGTAGGGGGTTTAGGAGTGCCACAGAACCATGTCTCTTGCTTGGCGTCAATATATATCTGTATTGAGTAATCCAGCTCATTACATGCAGAGATGCATTGCAAGAGGCAGTCAGCTGCAGAGCAAAGCTCTATGGTAAGGGAAGAGAAATTCAAGCATTCTTCAGTGGAACGAGAAAAAAAATCACAAATGACTAGCTAATGGTGATGGCATAGCAGTACAAAAACTACACAAGGTTACATCAAATATAAAAATGTATATAATTTTTTAATACATTTATTAACAAATATACTGCAGCGGACCCAGCAGACTAATGACCTGAACTTTCAACTAATACCCAAGTGTGTTAAGAAGTGGAGCAATGTTAGAGCTAAAGGACAAAACCCCTTTCCCACATGCAATCAAGTGATAAAAAAATAAATTTATACTTATATTGCTTGTTGCTTAATATCCCAATTCAAGCTCAGCATATATGGGAAAAAATATATGAAAAGGATCATAGAACAGATCTGCATGGATCAGTGAATATTATTGAATTCTATAAACATTGAATTAAATCAGCTTAATTAGCTGGATGAAAGTTTATTACAGTATTACCACAAATTAAAAACAGAAGATAATAATCAATACATAACAGGCTATAAAAAGTAATAAAAGAATGATAATAATAAAAACATAAAATACACCTAAATTCACTGTTTAGTTGACATATGTTTAGCAGATTACTGCTTAATTGATGCAACAGTGAAGCCAAACACTATCAAAATGTATAGCAGGTTACTGCTTACTAGATGTGGTGGTGAGTATAACGGTGTAAATCCGTTTACCCACAAACAGGTTTTCCCGCACTGGGAGATGTCTCCTGTACCAGAAGATGGCTGATCGTCTGTGGGGTGCCTTTTTATTTTGTCCGGATGGCGTCTGGTCTTGCTTCTGCTTTTTTGAAACGCCCGGCTTCTGAATAGGCTCTGCCCCCTTATTGACGTACTTCCGTATCTACGCGTTTCTCTGTTCACAGACGGCTTCGTCAGGACGTGAAGTGCTTGATGATTCCCCCTCTCTGGGAGCTTTTATATACCTTGCTTTACACACAATTAGTGCATTTGAATATTGTCCACATGTGTTTGGCATCCTTATCAATAAACATTGATTTATCTTATAAAACATTCTTTTTCCATTTTTCATTTCCATCTATAGCAAAATATACATTTAGCAAATTTTTTTTAATGCAGTACATTCAATATATATGCAATAATACCAATAAAAAGATTTAAAAAGTAAAATAGTTCAACATAATCTATTAAATAGCCCTAATCATCTAACCACAATCAATAGAATACATCCAATAAAAGCACTTATATTTCAATTAAAGATACCTAGTTCAAAAATAGAGAAAGAGAAAAGGAAACAACATATGTTATTGTTAGTCCATCATTATTACAGTGTAATTTCATCTTGTTATTTAAAGTGACACAATAGCAATGTCTTTTCATATTATACAGACAAAATATACATTAGAAACAAGTAGAATGTTCAATGGACACATTAGTAGCTTATTTAAAACGGAGCCTGAGTGGATCTCCAGACTTATACTGATTTAAAGGAACATATCCCTCCAAAACAGTCTAGAGGAATATATCTCTCCAAAACAGCATAAAAATATAAATATACAGATACACCTCCAAAAAGTGTATTGCATAGAAATATATATATATAGAATCATAAAAAATGACAGATCTCAAAATCATTGTTCATTCCGTGAGGAATGAGAGTGTTCAACTCAAATATCCACCTCATCTCCGTACGGCCTAAATTCTGGATCAAATTGCCTCCTCTCCAATTGTTATTGATCTGTTGGATCCCTATAAATTTTAAAAGGGATGGATCAGAATTATGAAACTCCTCAAAATGTAGAGACACTTGATGTAATTGGTATTTTCTCTTTATGTTATAGGTGTGCTCACATATTCTTGTTCGTAACTGTCTAGTTGTCCGGCCTATGTACCTGAAACCACATGGGCAAAGTAACATATATATCACATTCTTTGTTTGACATGTAATAAGTTCTTTTATTTTGTATGTTTTTCCATTCGCCACAAACTCTTTAATGCTTTGTTTGTTGCTGCCCGTATTCCGACACGCATTGCAATAGCCACATCCAAAAAATCCCTTTAGTTGACTCATAAAGTTTGAATTAGATAGGTTTTTATTTGAGATATTGTTGGTCAATATGTATATTGTATATTGAGATATTGGTTGTTTCTAATGTATATTTTGTCTGTATAATATGAAAAGACATTGTTATTGTGTCACTTTAAATAACAAGATGAAATTACACTGTAATAATGATGGACTAACAATAACATATGTTGTTTCCTTTTCTCTTTCTCTATTTTTGAACTAGGTATCTTTAATTGAAATATAAGTGCTTTTATTGGATGTATTCTATTGATTGTGGTTAGATGATTAGGGCTATTTAATAGATTATGTTGAACTATTTTACTTTTTAAATCTTTTTATTGGTATTATTGCATATATATTGAATGTACTGCATTAAAAAAAAAAAAATTTGCTAAATGTATATTTTGCTATAAATGGAAATGAAAAATGGAAAAAGAATGTTTTATAAGATAAATCAATGTTTATTGATAAGGATGCCAAACACATGTGGACAATATTCAAATGCACTAATTGTGTGTAAAGCAAGGTATATAAAAGCTCCCAGAGAGGGGGAATAATCAAGCACTTCACGTCCTGACGAAGCCGTCTGTGAACGGAGAAACGCGTAGATACGGAAGTACGTCAATAAGGGGGCAGAGCCTATTCAGAAGCCAGGCGTTTCAAAAAAGCAGAAGCAAGACCAGACGCCATCCGGACAAAATAAAAAGGCACCCCACAGACGATCAGCCATCTTCTGGTACAGGAGACATCTCCCAGTGCGGGAAAACCTGTTTGTGGGTAAACGGATTTACACCGTTGTACTCACCACCACATCTAGTAAGCAGTAACCTGCTATACATTTTGATAGTGTTTGGCTTCACTGTTGCATCAATTAAGCAGTAATCTGCTAAACATATGTCAACTAAACAGTGAATTTAGGTGTATTTTATGTTTTTATTATTATCATTCTTTTATTACTTTTTATAGCCTGTTATGTATTGATTATTATCTTCTGTTTTTAATTTGTGGTAATACTGTAATAAACTTTCATCCAGCTAATTAAGCTGATTTAATTCAATGTTTATAGAATTCAATAATATTCACTGATCCATGCAGATCTGTTCTATGATCCTTTTCATATATTTTTTCCCATATATGCTGAGCTTGAATTGGGATATTAAGCAACAAGCAATATAAGTATAAATTTATTTTTTATCACTTGATTGCATGTGGGAAAGGGGTTTTGTCCTTTAGCTCTAACATTGCTCCACTTCTTAACACTATAATTTCTATTTTTGTATGTGGTGAAGGGATCACTTTGAAGTGTGGTAGCAGGCAATTAAAGAGATACTGTGTAATACACAATTGTTAAATAACTCTACTTTACCCCTGTAGAACTGTGTATATTAAGCGCTCCAGTATTGTAAGTTTTTTCTGTAATACCCAAGTGTACTTTTCGTCAGCTGACCTTAGTAGACTGAAAGAATTGAAGCACGTGTTTTATTTACAAAGAGTAGTTGTGGCGCAAAATGTTTTATATAGGCCAATCGCCAATCACAGGGACATCCAATATGGTTTCCATGGTAACTGCTCCACTTTAACACTATGCCTTAGAATTGCTGTTTAAATGTAATGTGAAATCGGCACGAAGAGCGACTGTGAAAAAGCTGTCCAAAAGTGGAGCGATCGCCATGGAATTCAATGGAATGAATGTGTCGATAGCTCAAATTTTACTCCAAGATTACTCTTTATACACTTTGACGCTACGCAAAGACATTTGACTTGTCTTGTCTACAATTATCCAATTGTCTAAGGAATAATAAAATCCTCATTGCGCTGTTTTAAAACAGACTGGATGTTCAATTTTTAAAACTGAATAGTAGGAAATACCATATTTTTATATTATTCATTGTTGCATATTCATTATAGTTGAATTAATGTGATTTATGATCTTATTTCAGAGGAAGGTGCCTATTCCCTTATTTTGGAGTGCTCTTCACTGGTATTTTCATTGGGTGCAGTGTAGATCTTTCAAAATTACATGCTCGTTTGTCAATGAGATAATAAATAAAAGTCTATTGGACGTCCGTGCACATTAAAGGGGGGAAGAACTAATAAATAAAAGGCAATGATGCACAAGAGCTGTCATGGCTCCCTCTCAGTCCACACACTGTTTTCAGCCTGAGGATCATAGGACTTACAGTCCATAGTATCTTAAACACTTGATCCTCTAACACTATGTTCCCTTAAGGGAACAGTTCAAGCGCCATATGCACAGCTGGCTGTAGTTGTTATGGTGCCAGCATTGCATTGATGCCCTCCACCCATTGTAAGGAGTCAACCTATAAAAGAATGGTTTAACTTCTCACCTTTAGTCTGCTAGGGGTGCTGTAGTGGTTATGGTGATTGGAGTGTTCCTTTAATTCTAAACTATTCTAACCCTAAAGTTAAACAACCCTAATTCTAAGAACCTATAACCCAAAACTTTCCCCGTAACCCTTACCTTACCCTTGCCTCCTTCATATATATAATCTTACTATAGCAGGGAATAGCAATGGTGGTAGATGAAATTCAGTTTTAATAGTAACGGTTTAAATGATTTATCTTTTCTGTTACTGTTTATCTACCACTGTAACACCAACACCTAATTACATTATATAACATAATCCCATTGTACAGCGCTACGGAATGTGATGGCGCTATATAAATAATAAAATAATAATAATAATATAACGTTGCAACCTGAGTCACACCACTCCTCCCCCCTCCTTTCTACCTGCGGTAACCTATATCACTGCTGCGTACAATGAAGAAGATATTTTTTATAGCCCCCTCTTTCTGAGCTCTCTGTACTTATTCAACCCCAGGCAATCACATCCTCTACCTTACTGAATTAGTTAACTACACCAACCTCTCATTCATTTATAAACAACACAAACCGTACATAAATACAAATGTCATTTTAATTCCATTCCCACTGTTTATGAAGAATGGCAATGTATTGTGTCGCAAATGTTTCCAGGGCATGAAACATAAAGAATGTTCGCTATATTTCTTTCTATTTATGTTAATAAACGTCTTTAATAATAAATTTACATGGTTTGTCTGCCTCTGGCTGATTAACACATATTTGAAGGCTTTGTGCAAACAGAGCAGGAATTCTTATAAAGGCAGACTGTGGAATTGCCTGTAGCGCTAGCTATAGAGCATTGCGGGAGGCAAACTGGGGTTACCATAAATGAAGAGTCCAGTTCTTCCAGTGTTTGACATAACGTTTTCACGCAGTTTGAAAAAAAACAAAAAACAACTGGGGGATTCTCTGGCGCTTTAAAAGCCCAACCCCTCTGCTTCTGACATCATAATGAAAAATAATTATCTGTACAAATACTTTGCCGTTTTAAAAGGGTTACTTGTCCAACCATTTGTATGAGGGTTTTTCATTGTGAAATTACCTGTTGGGCACTATTAACTAGACCTGCCCCCCCATCCCACACACGCTGTGCAGTAAACCTACAAAAAAAAATGTTTTTACTTACCTGGAATCCAGCGCCAGGCAAAGGCTTCCACACCTTTTCTCGATGTCAGCCAGAGCCTGATGTGGTCCTATTACAGGCTTCACATGTGCGCAATCTGAGCGGTGAGGGGAGGCAGAGAGGGAATGGGGATTAAGACTGGGAGGGGGCTAATTTTTTTATTTTTTTGCGGCAGGGAGGCGAGAAAAACCACATGGGAGAAACATTATACGTCCATTGCCAGCATGCTGACCACACACATATTTTATGCACAGAATTGATATTGGGCAGTCTAGAACTGTCTTCACATGTGCCGGGAGTGTAATAAGCCCCCAGCACACAATTACAAGATTCCTCTGTATGTTTCCAGCAGAAACACAGCACAGATTCCTACCACCATGACCACTTCAAATCACTGAAGTGGTCAGTGGTCATGGTGGTTGGAGTAAACCATTCTATTGAATGAAAATGTTAAAGACCATCTATCCTCCGTCATCCCTCTTTGGGGGCCACACGTTGCCATGTCCCATAATTGAATTATGTCCTGGTCATTAACATATTAAGATTCAAGTCTCTCTCTCTTTTTAATTTTTTTTTCAACACGTACTATATGTTAAATTTTTTTTCTTCAAAAAATATTTCAAGTAAATAGTGCCCTGACACTATTGACAGTGTTGTATTTTCATTTTTAAACTAAATAAGTCTTTCTCTGCTAAACCTGAGATATATAGCATATTCCTTTCCTAGATTGCAAGCATGCTTCCAAGGGCACCACGACCTTCTATACTGTTATATCCATCTTTATTAAATGAGGGTATTATAACTAAACAATGAATTGTAGTCGGTTGAGGAATTTTCATTAAACAGGGTCATAGAATGTAAGCTCCTTGAGCAGGGCCCTCCACCTCTCTGTTCCTGTACGTTCAGTTGTCTGGTTACAGTTACATGTCTATTAGTCCACCCATTGTACAGTGCTATGGAATCTGATGGCGCTATATAAATAATAAAATACTGATAATATGTAATATGTAGGTAAAAAAAAATAAAAAACGGACATTTCTCCAGTTCGTCTGCATTCTTTGCTTGGCTATTTACATAGTTTCTTTGAATTCTCTCTTTAGTGAATATATCTCTTACTCTCTATTTAGTAAATATTCTCATTAGTCTTGCACTATTCTTTGGGGTCTGTTTACTAAATATAGAATTAAGAAGAATTGACCACGGAAATACGTGTAGGCCATGATAGAAAATCGGGAAAAAGATTCAAATGTAGCTATGTTTTAGGCTCAGTTAATTTAGGATAACATTTTTCTGCAAATAAGCCCCTTTATGTTTCAATAAATTTGTTGGTGCTGTATAAATAAGTGATGAAATAATCATTCGTGGATCCGTGGGCAAGGCTGAGAGACAGAAGAAGATTTCATTACAATGTACCGCTCAACACTGGGGATCGTATGTTTAACTAAATCAAAGGGCTTTCACGCAGTGTTTTCTATATGCACTATATTTACCCTGTAATTTTATGCATGTCCCTGATCTGATGTATAGCAATACATCAGTTCTGCCAAGAATGCTACATAATATCCCGAAGGGAATAAAGGGTTTCTGAGCTTAACCAGATACCATTGTTATTCTGCGCTCTCTGCTTTGAGAAGAAGTCTATTTCAGGAATTTATCAGTCTCTCTGGAGAGTGGCATTTAGTGTAATTTCCATCTAGACTGATGGCCCCTAGCTTTGAAGCATAACCTTTTTATTTTATATGGACCCCAGCTTCACTTGTCCAATCCGTGTATGGAGAAATCTAAGACCAAAAAAAAGATACTGTTTGTTCAGTACACAAAGAAATGTCATGGGATATCTATTTGTTTGCCTTGTGATGTGCAAATATTATATTTCAGCACTGTAACGGGAACAAGAGAGACTGGTAGACCGGTAGACACCTGCATTCGGCTTTGGACGAATTGCAATTTGTCAGAATGTAGGAGGACGTTTGGACTTATAACCCTGCAAACTACTAGCTCAATGGAGAAGCACGTTTGTTGCTACGGGATTTTAGTGTTACACAAGTGGCATCAAAATAATTATGATTGACAAGAAAAAAAGATGATTAATGTTTAGGTAACAGCCACTAAATGTTGATTTTATTCAAAGATGAAGTGAGAAGTGACCAATACAGGGGAAAACAATTAGGAGCATAAAATATTTATATATCATATACTTAATAAATATATATATATATATAATGTATAAATACATATTTTACTGCTTCTCCTATTTTTCCCATTATTGATAACCTTTTCTAACCTCATCTGTGAACCGAATGCTGGAATAATGCAGCTATAAATGTACTGCAAATTATTTACATAATATTTAATTACATATTAATTTCGCAGTACACATATTGACCAATTTTCACACTCTGTTTGGTTCATCCGAATCATTTTTCGGAATATTTTTCGTTGGCTGATATTCTGTCGAGATGAACTGTCAAACCAACAGGTGCCGGAGGTCCTGAACTAAATTTTTTTGGGATAAAATGGTTTAGCCGTACTAAGTTTTTCATCATCTCCTCCGCATGAGTCTTCTTTCAGGCAGCTATCATCCCCATTGTCTTGATGGCATGATTCAGCCCCTCTGCCAAGACATATCTCAACACTGTCTTTACCAAAGATACTTTTAGCTCATGGGACCAGATGACTAAACTCGCTGCAAACAGGTCCATACACTGTGTTGGAATACTCCCTTGAATAGCAGAGACAACATTGATGCAACAGTTATAATATGTAAATTTATGCAAACATGTAAAAAAATTTTTTTCCAATTTAAGCATTAAGATATTTGCATCCAGCATTCTCACACCAATGCAAATAGAGAAAGAACCTTCACGCCAGAGACAGCTCAAAATCGGACGCGTGCTGGAGATGTGGAGAAGAGACTGGGACATTTTTACACCTATGGTGGGACTGCACCCTCATTAGACCATTCTGGGAAACAGTGGGACGAATGATCAACAAAATTGCAGATGAAAGCCTCCCAATGACACCAGCTCCCTTCTTGCTGCACCACACGACGATGCCCACGCCGGTATATAAACGATCAGTAATACCAAGGCTTCTCAACGCAGCGAAAACGACAGTCCCTATCTTCTGGAAGCAACCACGCACCCCCCTGCTCAGACGATGGGTGGAGGAGGTGGAGAACACCCGGAAATTTGAAGACTTGAAGGCAACCACAGCGAAGGCAAAAGAAAAATACACGAAGAAATGGTTCTACTGGCTGAAATGTCACCTCAGATGATTTTGTGTCCCTCTTGACTGCACCAGAACTTAGGGAGGAGCAGACAAGGGACCTGTGAGAGTTGACCACTGGTGATGCCGGTGGGGCGGGATGGTCTGGGGCGGAGAATGGGGATACAGATCGGTGGGACGGCAGAGATGCCCACCCGCCTTAACGCTACTCCCTCTTCTAACCCCCTTCCACATCCCTCTCCTCCCCACTCTTTTCTGTTTTCCAGCCCCTCCCTTTTCCCAAATCCCTTACCCTCACACACACGAACACACCCTAAATGGGACACACACAGACACCCAGACACAAGAATCTGACAAATATGGTCCATATGATTGAGGCACACACACGGACCCACATAGAACACACACTAAGACCGCATGACCATTTGTTTAAAAGCAACCGGAAATATGTTGGAGCACACAACTGTGCAATGGTCTAAAATGCATAGCGAAGGTACACTCTTCAGTTAATAGTTTAATAGTTTTTAAATCGCTCCCTTTATTATACTAGCTCATTATAGCATGTTCTTGATTGTGATGTCCAACTCCGCAAAGCTTATGTAAACTTAATATTTGTGAATACTTGCCTACAATGACTCATACGCCTCTGCGTAGGCGAATACATGATATTCAGACAAATCCGCAATATGTTTGCTCCATGTTAACTTAAACTTTAATACGCACGCCTCTGCGTAGGCGACTAACCGCTTTAACCGTATTATACTTGAAACCCGCATTTATATTATGATAACAATAAAAATATTTAAAACAAATAGAGAAAGACATCAATAATTGTAAAACTGTAAGAGAAAGTTTATTTTGCTTGCATATTTTAGAATCTCCTAAATATTGTATGTTGGTGAAAATCTAGCTGTAAAAAGAGAGGTAGTTCCCTTCTCTTCTTCCCCGACATGGCCCCACTATGTACTATATTTCCTTAGTAATTTTATGCATCTCCCCAATAAGGAAGACATGGGTAATAACAAAAACAAATAAAAATACACAACTTAGAACTTGTGGCGGAACCAGCCTCGCCACTGGGCATTGGAGAAGACTGAGAGGACAGCCTCCTGCCCTGTGACTATGGCCCCATGTTGAAATGCTTGATTTTCCAATGCAAAGACCCGAAAGCTGGGTCATTCGGTACTTTCCCTATGTGAGCAGTGTTACCCCAGATAGATATGCCATGGAGCCCATTCGTATAACGAAAGACTATGTGAAAGACTTTGGCTCCATGGCAATTGAACTGTATGTATATGATCTAAGCGCCATTCAGTAATAATGTGCGCTCAGACCTAAGCTATCTGGGGATATGTTGAATGTACCTGTTTTATGCAATAACTGAAGTTATATATTTTTATGTATTTTATTGTATTTTGCTACCATATGGCTAATGGAGTTTTTCCTCTGTCCTTGGAGATAATTGGATTACTTCCCAATTATCTCCAGGATAGAAGACTTTGTGGAACTGGTTTTGGGCAGAAAAGTCATGCTTCATTTGGTCACAAAGGGACTTTCAACAAACTTTTGACCCACTGGACCAATTTGTATGATTTTGACTTATGTTTGTATTTGGAGTATGCTGATTCTGAAAATGTAAGTTTTATGTGAATGTGATGTATACTTTTAGAGTTATGAATATTGCGTAAAACTGTGTATTTTCCTGCCTGTGATAATTAAGTTAGACCATTGTGTTCAGTAATTATATCACAGGCAGAGGGGAGGATTTTGTGTGGGAGTGTCTGAGTGTATTGTACATATTGATTGGTTGTTCTGCAAAACCCTGTGGGCAGTACTATGTGTGTAGAATGCGAATAAAAGAGGCTGTATGTGCCAGTACAGACACTTCACCCTCAATCTGAGTCATGTCTCTTATTGGGGGAATCTGCTACAAGGGATTGCTATGCTCTGCATATTCCCTTGCTATAATCACTGAGCTCTTGTAAGAGCTTGTTCCTGTCTTGCTCTCTGAAGGAGTCTACGGGGGTTATGGTGTCGGCTGGAGTGCTTGGAGCCCTCAGGAAGCACTAGGAGAATCCTTCAATGGAGGTACCTAGTCAGGGTGCTAGGTGATCCGTTACAGAACTTAGCAGCTAAACTCAAGTACTCCCCAATCTTGTACTAGGACAGGATTGGACCAGGAGAGCACAATGAGTCTTAACAAAAATAAATAGAATACAGGAACAAGACTTATGTCTGAGACGTAACGTGCACGCTAGAATGAGTTTGATATGAACAATAAAATATGAACAAGACTAGGGTAACTAGGGAAATCTATCATAGAGTATGAAACAAAAAATTCAAGATGATAAGAATAGGGCATGAAAGAATAATATAGTACAACAGGTGTTGGTTTATTTATTCAAGTCAAGTCAACAAGTCCCTCTAGAAGACTTCCGGCATAAAAACAATATCAAAAAAGCAAGAATCCAGGAGTGGAAAGAAAAAATAAAATAAAACCAAATCAAGGACAATGATGACAATTGTGACAAACACACGCTGGGAAAAAATAATGTTTCAAGGTCTGTAATGATGAAGAAGAAGAAATCTATTATTTTATTTTACTTCTGCAAAGTGTCACCTTTTGCCCTCTTGTGCCTTCACTAGTGAGTGTTGAATGGTTATTTTCACCTTTCCTGAGCTCAGATCCATCACCTACAGAAGACGTGGAATAAATTGAAGAGATAGAATCATGCAGAACGGGTCACGGTGGATTGTCGTCGCTAACAGGGCTTTGGATTGTGAATGCATTGATTTGTAAAGGGTTTCAGACTTCTTCCAATTCTAAGTTCTAAATTGTGTGTATCAGTTGTCAAGTCATCATAATTTGGTGGGCTTTAATCAATCATAATTTGGTGTGCTTTAATCATCATAATTTGGTGGGCTTTAATTAATCATAATTTGGTGGGCTTTAATCAGTCATAATTTGATGTGCTTTAATCATCATAATTTGGTGGGCTTACATCATCATAATTTGGTGGGCTTTAGGGGCTAGAGCCCTGAGTGTAGGACTTCTTAGATAACTGATCTTTTAACCAGAATGTGATAGGGAGCTCTGAAGTACACTCTTACACACTGTGCAAGTTTTATTTCATTGGAACTTTGTGATACACTCATACACACTGCGCAAGATTCATTTCTATGGAGCTTTGTGATACACTCATACATACGGTGGGGAGGTGTCATCACATTTGTTTTTGGCTCAGGCCCCTGTTGACTTTGGAACTTAGCACCACTTTTTTTCCATTACATTAACAGATATGGAAACTCCAACATTTAAGTTTCAATTCAACCCTTTATCACTCCCTGGCTTAAATCAAGATGGCTTTTGCTAATTGCAAGACAGACTTTTAGAAGGTGTTGGCAGGAAAAAGGGTGGGAATGTGTATTTATTTTTCCAGATCTAACACACCAGTTATGAATAGTCTGTAGAATTGCTTGTAGAATTCAAAAGTTGCAGGTAGAAAAAAATCAAGTCGCTAAACATTGAGAAATTCTGAATTAACATATTATACCGAAAGCCAGGACTTTTTAATGTGCCGTCTGCCAACAAGAATGAGTGATTAATGTCCAAGAAAACATGAAAGATGACTAAGAGGCTCAGGATTGGGAAATATTCTTCCACAAGTAGGCAAAGCTCGATGCTGATTATATAATGTGTGTGGATTTGCCCAAAAAGAAAGAACTTAAATTATTTTTTTTATTTTTGATTGATTTTCAAAAAATTGGTTAGAGTGCCCATCTGAACTAAGCCAATGAGAGTTTATTTACCAAAGAGAGAATTGGCATGATACGTAGAGCTAGTCCAAAACAACTTAACTGGAAGAAAAAAGCTGATGTGTAGAATAAAAACAAACAGGAAGAACTGACTTTGTAACTTCTACAATATTAGGCCCTGTTTAGATTCCATTCATTGTTAATGTACGAAACAAAAGAAATTTAATACCGAAGAGGACGAGATAATACAGCGAGATTAACTTTGTTATTAATATCATATAACTTTATTTGAAAGCGATGGAATCCGTAAAAAAACATCTTGGCTTTTAACTGAACTAATATTTTCTTCCAGCAATAACTGAGCTGCATTGCAGTAATGCAAACAGCTACAGATATATTATTAGCAATAATGCAAGCAGGGCTTCCTGCATTTATGAGAAAACGCTAGATGTACGGCTACAATTTGGCTGGTA
Source organism: Pelobates cultripes (assembly GCA_933207985.1). Taxonomy (NCBI): domain Eukaryota; kingdom Metazoa; phylum Chordata; class Amphibia; order Anura; family Pelobatidae; genus Pelobates; species Pelobates cultripes. The sequence goes on from OW240917.1 coordinate 242,791,742, forward strand.
TTACGTTGCTTAGACCAATGTGTATATTAGTATTTTATTTATAAAGTGCCAATGTATTCCAAAGCATTTTACAACGGGATAGATTTATTATGCTGTTTGCTTATTAGTGATATAATGGCTGCATAGTGTCTGTGATCAGTTAATATAATTTCTCAATTGTATAGGAAAAGGTGGTGTGGTTCAGATCGTCTTTATGGAGGAGAGGTCACTAAAATGGACCACAATATCGATGGCGACAATAAAGAAACATAGAAGCACAGAAACATAGACTGTGACGGCAGATAAGAATCACTCGACCCATCTAGTCTGCCCAATTTTCTTAATACTTGCATTAGTCTCTTATATCTAGGGTAGCCCTATACTTATCCCATGAATGCTTAAACCCCCTTGCAGTAAACAGTTATGGAAGAAATTGCAGGGGTTGCATTGTGGGGCTACAGAGTTCTGGCTATTTGTGATTTAGGATTTGGTTGCAGATGTGCTCTTGTGACCCTTAAACCAGACCTGTCCCATGTTAAATGGTTCAGACTGATCAATCTCAACATTAAAACAATGAACAGGTGACGTGAATAACATTGATCATATCATTACAATGGCACCTTTCCAGGGGTGGGATATAGTAAGCAGCAAGTGAACAGTCAGTTCTTGAATTTCATGTGTGAAAAAATGGGCAAGCGAAAGGATCTGAGTGACTTTGGCAAGGTCCAACTAGTGATGGCTAGACAACTGGGTCAGAACATCTCCGAAATGACAAGTCTTGTCGGGTTGTGACAAACTCCCCTTCCCACATGAGTTTGCCACGAGCTCCTGGAGAAGCTTGCAAGCCTCCTGCCCACGGACTATGGGCCCTGCAGGGAAACCTGTAAATGACTACCAAAGTTGACCGACCATTAGCACTGATTTCATGGAACTGTTTTGGGCATAGGACCATGTGCATGGTCAGTCAAAATTATGAATTCCAGGAAATTCCTGAACCCCTAAACTGATCAGGGTGATTTTTTGATAGGTTGGTCACCCAGATCAGGGCTATCAGGGGATGTACAATTTGTGGGGATCCATGTGTTTTGGGGGTACATTTGGAGTGTTTTGAAAAAGTATGTTTTTTCTATGCTTGGAGATAATTGGATTAGAATTAGTACAGTTACTGATCCAATTATCTCCCAAGCAGAGGGAAGGGATTGAATGCTTGTATATGGGAGTGTCATGTATTTAAACACCTTTGTCATTGGTCTGTGACTTTTTGCTGCAGTCCCCCACAAGGTCCAGGGGGGAGAGCCCCTTGCATGGGGACATGCATACAAGGCCATTTGTGGCTGCCATTAAAGATTCCAGCTTACACGCCAAACCTGTCTGTCATCCTGTTATTGGAGGGAAAGAAGATTTACTCCTGTGTCTGCTGTTCCAGCTTGCAAGGGATTCAATGGGGAAAGTCCTTGTAAGGACTAGAGTTCCCAGGACTGAGTGTTGCCGAGTTCTTGGGGTGTCTAGAGCGAATTCCCCATTCGGCTCCAGGAAGGAGCAGTTCCAGGGCCCCAGTCAAGTCACAGCGACTGTGGGCAGAAGTAATGCGGTTTGTCCTCTGTTCCAGCTAGGAAGCAGTCCTTTGGCGGAGGTACCCCGTCGGGCTACAGGGAGCTCTGTTACAGGGGTGTTCCTGGTATGCAGTGATTAGTACCTACCAAAAGTTGTCCAAGGAAGGACAATCAGTGAACCTCTAGGACATGGGTAGGTAACCTTTGTCACTCCAGTTGTTGTGGACTACAACTCCCATGATGCTTTGCCAGTAATATCGATGTAAGAGCATTATGTGCAATGTAATCCACATCTGCAGTGCCGAAGGTTGCCTACCCCTGCTCCAGGCTTTCATTAAACCTTCAACCAAGGATACAATGCAGATTGAGGAGGGCGCAGGGAAATCATCCATTCTTCCTCACTCACTCCAGACTGTATCACAGTTTAATATGCACCAACAGGAATTGACAGATCATCATCCGTCATTGATGGGGTGTCAGCTTGCATTCTCCAAAACACAGATTCATTGCTTCTAATTTCTCAGCTATTTTCCTATAGAGTGCAGAAACGAAGAAGGAATAATAATATAATAGATTCAGCTCTCACAAGTATTCATTAGGTTATGCTCTCATGCAAATAGGGGTACTTCTGGAGCAGTGACTGTGCATTGTATGTTTATATTAAGTAACTAAACTAAATCTCTGTTGTATCTAAACTGGAGGTTTTATAAAAATGTACCGACTTCAGAGCTGATTTAATGGGGAGCACTCTGAATTTTGTATGTATCTGTTAAACTCAATAGCAGCACCCGTTTAATACTATACACAGGTTAGTGCTACATTTTAGTACTTTATAGATACATTGTATGTTTATGTTTCTGTGTGTAGGCACTGACCCCATAGAATGAGATGGATTAAGATTCCGCAGGATGCTAGCAGGATAAAATACCCCACACTTTATTAGCGATCAATATTGAGAATTTTTAGCAAAGGATAAAAGTTACTCAAAATTAACATTTACTGATGTCCATATCTAATCAGTTACCCTAGCGTAGGAAATTCCCAGAGAGAATCATAGAATTAGAGACAGGGAATGGTATTTGTTAGACATTTACATGCGGAAAGTAAATATATGTACTCCAGAAGTCTTAAGTGTGCATAGGGGTGGCCTGTCTCTGTACCTGTCAATTTTTATTGGCCAAAATACCTGTCACTACTTTTAGCGTAGTGGCTTTTTTTTTTATGAGAGGAACTCAGAAACTGATTACAACCCTGTGAATACTTTTACTAGTTGATACTAAGTCTCCAAAGTGACTAATTGATAATATGTAGAATCTCACTATTGGTATAGTAGTAGTGACGATGGATTCTCTGTTTCCCATTTTCAGGACACCCTAATTTTGGACATATATTGGTTTGCCTCTGTAGAATTTTGCAACTGAAATTGGTTCGTGAACCGATTCAGAGGAACCAAAGGGGTGCGGAAATGGAATATTACCATATATTATGTATATATTAGAATTCTCCCGCCATTTGGTTCACAGAGCAAGTGAGCAAAAAGTAACCAATACAGAGATAAACAGAGTAAGCAGAAAAATAATCTATATTTATATCTTTATATATATATATATATATATAGTTAATTTTAAGATTTTTTTTTCTATAAAATCTATAATGCAAGGCTTGTACATTTACGCTGCTTTCCGATATCACAAATCAGACAAAATCTTGTGTATCTTAAATTACATATTTTTTTTAAATACAAGCATAAATTAATTTTTTCTGGCTTGCACTAGTTTTTACGTGCACTGATACTAAATCGAGCCACTGATAGTGGGACCCATCTTGGCCTAGTACCTATATGGCTCCTGGGCCCCAAACACCAGGGTCCAAGGGTGTCACCTCTGATCACTTTATAATTTATCCAACTATTTAATTTTTTTGGAGTGCGTACATTGCATGACTTTTATCACGGTCGTGTGATAACCCAACACGCAGTATGTAAACCCACGGAAAACCCAAGCACGTATTACCGAACCTTAGAATGGTCGGGTTTAAAGTAGGTAGAAAAGAGTAGTTAAGGAATTTCCAAATGTCAGGATAAGAGAAATGATAAAAGAATGATACAAGAATAGCCAGGTCAGGACACCAGACATCAGAGAGTCAAAATAAAAGCCGAGTCAGGGAACCAGAGAACAGAAAAGTCTAAAGCCAATCCGAGTCAAAACACAGAAATATCAATATAATCGCAAGGAGAACCAAATAGCACTATAGGGAGTAGAGTAGAGGTTAACACAGTGAGGGAGTTTAAGCATGCGTGGGATAGGCATAAGGCTATCCTAACTATAAGATAAGGCCAGGGACTAATGAAAGTATTTAGAAAATTGGGCAGACTAGATGGGCCGAATGGTTCTTATCTGCCGTCACATTCTATGTAAGGAACCACAATAGGGCAGGGAACAAGGCAAAAAGCGCTCATTTTATAGGGAAGCATCTTTTACTTTAAGGCCATGCCCCCAAAACATTCTGGGCTGGTATTGATGACGTGGGACCGCGTCATCGACATCATGACGTCGGCGTGTATGCGCCGCATCATAAAAACGGACGTGACTCCAGAGTCCGGCATGAGACGTGCCGAACCCATTGGGAGAAGAGTCTGCCCTGGATCCTGCACCACGTAGGCATGATGGAACAAGGTAAGAGATTGTGACAACTTTATGTTGTGTGTGTAAATCAGTGTTAATTTTTGCTGCAAATTTCAATTTAGTTTTAGTCATAGTCTTTTGACTAAAAAGCCATTTTAGATGTAGTCGCATCTTAGTCATCTGAATTGTTTTATTTTTATTCAACGAAATCTAAAAAATTTTAGTCGGCTAAAGTTTGACTAAAATTGTTAGTCGGAAAAATTAACACTGGTGTAAATGTGTGTAGCGTGCATTCTATAAACCGTATGTGTGTGTGCGTGCAATGTTTGCATGCACGAACTTAAATGCATTAAATGAATGGGCGATAGTACAGGTTTCTGCAAAGCTTCTTCCTTTTTTGAATCTTTTTGCCACTCCTGTCCAATAATAAATTCAGAGAAACCGTGTAGCAGTTTAATAAGCGCTTGGAGTTAATGCACTGGATTGATTAATAATGTAAGGCATGGCTGAATATCAAATGAACATTTATTTTGCTTGGTTATTTTAAATAAAGTTCATATCAATTATTCACAGTGTGGAATATAATCTAAGGCTGAATATAAATATACAGTTTGCATGCCGCGTACCATATATAAATATACAAGTGGCGTAAGGCTTATAAATAAGTATAAAGCGAGATAGTTCGGCAGTTGATGGTCTAACACACAGCACACAGTAGAAACGCTGGCTGTGGTTTATCTGTTAGCTCTCTATTCCTAAAGGACTCATTGTTCCTTAAAATTCAGCAGAAAGATCTAGGTAACAGTGTATAAAGTGAATTATTAAAAGACTGTTATATGCTGGTACTTGTCCCAATAGAAACATCCCAGCATTACCTATTAACTTGGACAGGATAGTTCGATCCAGTTAGAATTCACATATGCATTACCACCATTTATATACTGTATATATAAATGCACTACTTTGTAACCGCAGATGGTTCCCTTATTTACCACTATAATGTCTTAAAGCATAGAACTTAGTAGGGCTAACCATACAGATATCTTAACCATAATTTTATATAGTTAGTGTAAGAGATCCTCTATTTAACATATATAAATAATTGAGAATACAATATAAAATAAGGATTGTCTTGGAAGCAATAGTTTTGTCTTTTAGATATTTATTACATAAAAATATAAATATAGACATATAAAACCCATTATAGCAGAGTTTATAAGATTAAATTAAATGCTTGCAAATATCATTAATAGGTTAACATACCCTTCTGAACATGTCATCACGTCAGCCTCTCTGTCATTTTAAGATGGAGCAGCGTCTGTCTCCAAGTCTCTCCTCTGTGTCTTAACATTTAAAAGTACACCTATTTATACCTTAGGTGTCTCCATTTTAGGGTTACCGTAGTTCATATATGAAAAAGTAACACTTCTTTTACTTTATTCATTTTAGGACCTCCCTTAATTTGGCAAACATACAAGGCCATAACTAAAGGGTGTATATGTCATGGAAATTTTCCTGACTTAGTTCAAGATGGCATCTTAAAGTCTGAATAGCTTATCTGTTGTTTATACTAAGTCGTAAGTGCACAGTCGGGGGAGATTCCCGGATTTGGGGAAGTTCCATTAACTTGGGGTTACCACAGTATATTGTGTACTGCAAGAGTCGTAGCATAGCCTTGAAGCTTGTTTATGCATTATTGTTATTGTAATTCGTCTGGGACAAAATGGCGCAAACATATTATGCACTGAGGTTATTGCTTAAAGAAACATCTATGAAAAACAATATGTTCCATTTCTAACACCTTGTCAGTTTGCAATATCTCTTAAAGACAAAGTACACAGTTTAAGAAATACAACATTTCATTCTAAAACTTGTAATATTTGCATTTGCCCATAACAACTTTTCAAATTTCCTTTTTCTAGAATAGCAAAGAGCCTTTTCTAGATTTTAGAACACTAGGATAAAATTTCTTATTTTTCAATTCTTCCTTCTATTTTCCAGATCAATAATTCTAATTTACACTGTCTGCTTTCTGGAGTTTCGTAGCTTTTTGTGTTTTAGAATCTTTTTTGGTTTTGGGAGCTTCAGCTCACCTGTCTTGCTTTCAGAACCCTAGATTAAAATATTATGGCTCTGGAAGCTTACCTTTCTTTGTTCCAGAATCCTCAGTTGCTTTCCATTTCAAGAAACCTAGAGTGCCATCTTATTTAATTATTTATGGATACATTTATTTTATATTTATTTAAAATTCCGATTCTGAGTCGTGGTTCACCTTTTCTAAGTCAGACACCTGGCTTTTCATATTTGACCCCAGAATTCTAGTTGATCATTTCATAGGATCTAAAACTGCTTGTAGGTTTATGATATTCCAGACAACTAGATTTCCTTTTCTAATTCTGGAATTACATTATAGTCTAATTTACAGAAAAAGAGTAGAAGAATGAGCTCAGACTGACATGCTCACTAATTCAGGCTCCCTCTATTAATATACAAACACTTGAACTTTAATAATATAAATATTCCTCACTAATTTCTCTAGGGATCGTTAAGTGTTCCTGCCTAAAACGAAGAGCTGCTCCATGGAGGTATTCCTGTTTGCATTCTGGGGATTGTTAATAGATTAATTAGAGTGTGAACTTATCCTGCATGTTCTTCTTAATAATATATTAATAAACCAATTAATTTTGTAAGGGAGCCCTTGTCACTGTTCGCCTGCTGATCTTTGAGCAAAATGGGATTCTGGCTCACGTGTCCGTGCTTTTACGTTTCATTGGCTTAGTACAGTCTGGTGGCATGGACCTTTTAAAATATGCAGTACATAGGTGGAACAAGAATATAAAAAAAAAATATTCTAATCCAGAGGAAAAAGGGGAGCATTGTTCCGTATTAAACAAAAAAACTGTAGTTGGCTCTCTGGAACTGTGCTACCAGTGGAGAGTGTCCAACTTCCGTGCTCCCAACAGAACTGGTCTAGTGGACCTTCTCAAATAAAGTTGAGATAGAATGTTTTCCATTACATTTGTTAATTACAACAACACCCCATGAATGGATGTCTAGGGGTTGAATTTATGATTCTGGAAAGGAAATAATTATATCCCGAATAAACATTTTTTCCAATGCTAGCCCAATAAAGATTCCTTGTAGCTATTCTGTTGGTCCAAAAACAACACTTTTTCCATAAATGTTAATCCTAATAGCTATGACTCATTAAAACCACAAGAAAGGGTGGTACAGAGCAGAATATCTGATTACATAACCAGAAAAATCAAGTCAAAGTCATTTTAAATACCGTGAAAGGTGGACAACAGAGCTAAAAGACCACCTGCCGGATCGAAATTTGACACAAAAAAAATAACTTTGGATTAGGAATGATTTTTAAAAAATGGCGCCGCTACCACATTTTTGGAACAGGATAATGATGCAAAAAAGTAAGAATAGAAATACCTCACTGATGTTGAAGTTCCCAATCTTTGTTGCTGGTTCTACAGTTCCCGAAAACAACAAAGTGTAACAGCAAATAAATTGCAGGAAACAACTCCTTGCTGGTATAGATTTATTGCTCTTAGGGATGGCTGCATGTCCCTCTCTCGAACAAGCCCTCTGCTGACTGTTGCGTTTGTTGTGAGAAAACAATTAGATAATTCATGATCAGAGCTTCCAGATTTAACAAGGGCTTCACACTTCAGCAATATCTCTACGGAAAGCCTAGAATGATATTCTGTTGTACTCGATGACATTTTGAAATAATCAGGAATAGTTTGCGCATAAATTATAACGTTATTGACTAACAAAGTTATATTGTTTTTCGAGCTATGCTTTCAAGACCGTGAAGAGCACATCTTTCGTCATTTTCTTACCATGAAGATGTAAAAGTTTCAACTGAAATACAATTTAAAAATTACTCAAATGGTCTTACCATCATTGCATTCCATTTGCAATTTATTTCGACAACCCGATTATGGCCTAATACCTAACCTCTGATAGCCTAGTACTGTCCTAGCATTGGACTGACAGTATAATCATCACATAAAAATTGCTTCACCGTACGATGGAATTAATTGGCATGACAGAACTTTGGCTTTTTATAGAACTAAATGCCATTATCCAAATCAATACAAATGTCTAGGAAATATTCAAAGTAGGTTAAGATGCATCATTATTTGCATCTGGCTGGCTGTCACCACCATATGTGGAAAAATAATATTTCTTATTTATGACATACGATTGAAGTCTAATGATGTTGGTGTGGATATGTTCCAGGAGCAAGCAGACAAGATTAAACAAGCTTTCTTAGATACAGGGTGGAATCCAAATATTGTTAATGAGTCATATGTTTGGTTTACCAACTGCATAATAAAATAATAACATAATATTACATTTCTAATATGCCAAAAAAGAAAATAATACAATAAGCATAAGGATAGTCAACTATGCTTCATAATCAATTCCAAATTAAAAAAAAAGAAAAGAAAATTTGTGTAATTCAAAAATATTAATAGAAAATTAATTAAGAAAACACATCTGTTGGTTTAATTATCCATTCAATTGGTGTTCATTACACATTGAACTCCTTTAAAAAAAAGTCTATCAGAAAGATCTTGTAGCAATGTGTTTATGATCACGTCTTTGGTTCCTAAAATGGTAAATAGTGTCTCATTCCTCTCGTTCCAGTGCCTTCTCACAAAGCTGTGGGAATATCGCGGCTCTCCCCCTCGTACCTAAGCAGCAGCCAGGTTTGGAAGTATTATAGACTGAGCTCCAGACCATTTTAAAGTCCCGTAGTTTCTGATGCTCGACGTCACTGATGTTCCAACGTCATGTGGCATCAACCGGCCAAGCAGAGCCCTATTTTAGGTACTTAAACCAAGAATTGCCAGTTGGCATTGCCCTGTTTCCAGTTTAGTTAACTGAGAATGCGTTATTACTATTGATTCTTGTGTATTTTGACCTTGGCTTCTTCTTTGACTATTCTTACTTCTGTATTCCTTGATTTTTGGCTTGTCTACCGTTTACGTACATTCTATTTCTCTGTCTGTCCTGTACTATTCTATATTAACGTTAAATCCGGCCATTCTAAGGTCCGATAACACGTTATAGGATTTCTTTGTGTATTTTTATTTGTTTCTTAAGTACTGCCTGTTGTGTGTTAGATAATCCTGACAAATCAAAATTAAACATTTTAATATTATTTCTCTCCCAACTGGACTCAAGGCCCCTTAGCATGTGCCCTTGGATTTTACCCTAACATTAACAATATAACAATGTATGGAGCACTCTTCCAAATAGGTTTACCGAAAATTTCCATTTCGCTACACAATGAAATTCATTAATAAAACAGTAAGCAGTGTGTTGTATACATTGTTTTAAGAAGCATCCAAGATATTTATTACATTTAATTTTTGTGGCTATTTTCAAGCACTCTTTACTGTTCCTCTAAGTACTATCTACCACGTTTACATGTATATTTATTATTGCTAATATTTTTGTCGCTTAGCATATACTTTGTGGATTATTTAGCTCGTATTCATGCAGCATAACAGTGCTCTGGTAAAGCTACACATTAAATATAAGGTTTTAGGAACACGTGTACAGTATTTTTAAATACTACACGCTTGTAGATCTGTAGATATTTTTAGAATTTATTGTTTTCAATCCTTAACATTTATTGATTGACGGCATTGAGAGTAAGCACATTTTTGCTGTGAAAAGAGTGAATGGATTTTATTTGGCAGTTTTCTAGACATTCATACACAACAATTTAGGTCTGTTAGCAATATTCATGAAAAGTACATTCTATGTGCTTTTTAAAAATTCCACGGTATCATCTATGTTTACACGTAAATTACATGGCTAAAATACACGAAATGTAGACTTGTTTGTTTTGAGCAGTGCAATGTCTGTTCATTAATAGTGAGAAATCCATACAATTTTAGTTTGTGAACTTTTAAGAGTTTTTGCTCAGAATATCCATGAGTTTTGCTTGAAAATTGCATGGATTTTGCTCAAAGCAAAAATGTTGCCGATTGAACAGAGTGGATTTAAGGGTGATCATAGAGCTCATTCTAATGTCAACCCTCCCAGCAGATATGCACTGATTGCAAAACATTTTGAAAACAGGTGAGTTCGAAAACACCCTTGAGCAGTAGTGATGTTGCGAACCGTTCGCGAACTTCCCGCTGCCTTCAACATGGATGCTGTCCAGGAGTTGGGAGGGTCTGGGAGGGAGGGTCTGCTGGAGATTGTGTCAGCTGACCGGAGCTCGCCGCGAACGGTTCGTGGCGAACCGTGGCGAGCCGTTCGCGGGAAGTTCGCGAACGGTTCGCGACATCTCTATTGAGCAGTGGGATAGTCCATGCACAATTTCTACTTTCGCAGATTTTTGCTACTGAGATAGGTTTGTGAAGGTGAATTCTTTGAGAAAAACAAGAAAAGAACAAGACAGTAATTAATGTTTGTAATGTTTATGGATACTGTTAAGCATGGAAAAGCAGTCTAAATGTTGATTTTATTTTTCATGCAAAAAACATGTACTCATTTGTGATAACAGTGAAAATTTCGATTGGTTCTATATCAGCCCCATACATTTATAAGCTGCAATTCAAGTTCTTCCAGTACCCACGACTTGTTATATTTTAAGCAAATTCTATTTCTGCATTTTAACGATTGTGTTTTCATGTTACTTGTATATATCGTTGTAACTGGACCTTCCAAGTAATGACGATACAAGAATCACTTTGATATATACAAAATAGTATTCTGATTTTTTTTTTCTTTCACATAATGCTACACTAATGTGTTCCTCAATTCCATGAGGAATCAGTGATACCTGGTAAAGCAATATATTGCTATGTTTCCCATTAATAAATGCACAACGCATTCTGATTCCATGAAAAAGACGTTAGTGTGAGGACTAGGGACGTTTGCAAATATTCTCTGACTTGCTGTAAAATGCCTCCAGAGATTACCATTTTCTTTTCTCATCCATTTTTTTTTTTGCATTAACAATGAAAATTTGTTATCGGTTCTATTTCCCATCACTACCTTCAATGTAAAATGCCTATGAGTATGTGTGAATTATTTCTGCAAAATCATTCCATGGACAGCTATGGGAGTCATGATTTGCTAAACCGGGTTATTTATGAAGATGTGGGTAGGGTTAGGGGTAAGGGTAGGGTTAGAGGAAGGTTGGGGTAAGGGTCAGGGGTAGAGTTCGGGTTAGTGGTAGGGTTAGGCTTAGGGTTAGAGGAAGGTTGGGGTAGGGTTAGATTCCTGTCATTATTCCCTTAATTTTCCCTCCATCTCCTGTTTTGCCACTTTTCAGAAATCCGAAGCACTTCGGCACTTCCAAAATTCGACACTTTGACAATTCGATTCGGCACTTCCGAAATTCGGTGGTGATGTGATGGAGGGCGAGAAGAAAGTGAAGTGAAGGAAATGAGACACGAGACACAATAGAGAAAAAAGTGACTTTAAGAGATGGTGTAGATGATGGGAGCAAGAATGGGAAGCAGGAAGAAAGTGAAGTTGGAAGTAGGGTGAGGAGAAGATAATATTATATTGGAGGTTGAGAAGGAAATGTTTTAGATAGAGCAAACTGAGAAGGAATGGATGTGATTAAGGAGGCTGAGGAGAAAGTCAGATATCTGAGACAATGTGACTCGAGAAAAACCAATATCATAACAGTGAAGATGGAGATACAATAAAACAGAGTGCATAGTTGACCTGGTACCTACTGCTTTAGCATTTTCTGCTGCCTTGCCATCCAACGTACAGGTCACTGTTGGGTGGAATGTATCAATTTTTGCACGTTCTCCTGATTCCAAAATTCAGCTTGATTATTCAGTATTCCAGAGTCTGGTATGCTTGACATTGTTTTGACTCTTAGGCTTATTATTTAGTCAGTGAGGCTTATGTCTCATAACGTCCTTGAAGGTTCTTTGGCCACTTCTCAGTTTTACGTCTTGCTGAAGTTTACCTCAATCTGCACAATGCAATCTACTTTTTCAGAACATAGTATACATTACAATAGTACAGAGGAAAATTTAGAAAATATTTGATTAAATGAACGATGGATGGATGATGCAAAGTAAAAGGAAAATAAACAATAAGGAGAGTCATGTATAATTTTAATAGATTGAAGCTATTTGGTCCATTTAGTCTGCCCTTGAGGGCATGAAGAGGGAATCTAGGATATATTAATAAAGTGCTGGGAGGATGACTCCGAAAAGAGGATGGGGAAAATGAGTATCTCCCGACACAAGGAGGATAAAGTTGTAGTTTGAATGATATTAGAGATTGACAATATCACGCGATACATATTAATTTAATTATTGGCATTTATATAGAGCCAACAGATTCCACAGTGCTTTACTATATTAATAATGGAACTTTAACAACACAGGAGACAAACAAAGATTTTGACAGGAACAATAGACTACTGAGGACCCTGCTCGAACAAACTTACAATCAAGAGCTGGTCATGTTTTGGGTAATTACCACCATCACTTAGAAACATAGAATGTGACGGCAGATAAGAACCATTCGGCCCATCTAGTCTGCCCAATTTTCTAAATACTTTCATTAGTCCCTAGCCTTATCTTATAGTTAGGATAGCCTTATGCCTATCCCACGCATGCTTAAACTCCCTTACTGTGTTAACCTCTACCACTTCAGCTGGAAGGCTATTCCATGCATCCACTACCCTCTCAGTAAAGTAATACTTCCTGATATTATCTTTAAATCTTTGCCCCTAAAGACTATGTCCTTGTTTTTCTCCTTTTAAATATAGTTCGCTCCTTTACTGTGCTGATTCCCTGTGGTATTTTGGTTCTGACAAACTTCGTCCATGAAATCATTTCGGGAAAAACGCTATTCAGATGAACCAAAATAGCACAAAAAATTGGTTAATCAGTGTAGTGCAAGAGAGAGAGTGCAGTATGTAATGTTATGTAAGAGGCAGAGAGAGTGCAGTATGTAATGTTATGCAAGGGACAGAGAGAGTGCAGTATGTAATGTTATGTAAGGGACAGAGAGAGTGCAGTATGTAATGTTATGTAAGGGACAGAGAGAGTGCAGTATGTAATGTTATGTAAGAAGCAGAGAGAGTGCAGTATGTAATGTTATGTAAGAAGCAGAGAGAGTGCAGTATGTAATGTTATGTAAGAGACGGAGAGAGTGCAGTGTGTAATGTTATGTAAGAAACAGAGAGAGTGCAGTATGTAATGTATGTAAGAGGCAGAGAGAGTGCAGTATGTAATGTTATGTAAGAGGCGGAGAGAGTCCAGTATGTAATATTATCTAAGAAGCAGAGAGAGTGCAGTATGTAATGTTATGTAAGAAACAGAGAGAGTGCAGTATGTAATGTTATGTAAG
>OW240917.1:242805369-242913937 GCA_933207985.1 Pelobates cultripes
GAATGGGACTTAGTCTCTGCAGCTGAAATAAGGCTGAAAAAAACGGCTGAAAAAAAGACTAAGTCCCATGGCCGAATGGGACTTAGTCTCTGCAGCTGAAATAAGGCTGAAAAAAACGGCTGAAAAAAAGACTAAGTCCCATCGCCGAATGGGACTTAGTCTCTGCAGCTGAAAATAAGGCTGAAAAAAACGGTTGAAAAAAAGACTAAGTCCCATCGCCGAATGGGACTTAGTCTCTGCAGCTGAAATAATTTCCCATTTACTGAACCAAGTGGGAAATAGCAAGGCAGGCACAAAGGGTTTGCACCAGGTCTGGGGACACAGGGGACACCGTCTTAAAGGGGCCGTGTCCCCAACAAGTCTGGGGACACGGCCTTAAAGGGGCAGTGTCCCAATCTTCCTGATGTCCCAAAAAAGGTGTTTAAAGGGCCAGCACCAGTCACATAAAGAGTCCATAAGCCCCAATATGCCCACCGACAGTCTTAAAGGGCCATACACACCAAATAAAAGTGCATACATTTTCACAATCTCCCAGGGGCCATAGTCATGCGGGAGGAGGCTGGCAAAGAGGCTTCTCCACAACCCAGGGAAACAGGGCAATTTGCCATTTAAAGGGCCCGTTACAAATAGCAGTTTGTAACAAGGTGTCAATCCATATCTGCCAAGTGACCCGATGTAGGGGGAAGTCCCTATTCTGCTCTGTGTCAGTGTGTATCAGGGGCTCTGAGGACAGGTGTCAATCCATATGTCAAGGTGTCAATATGTCATATGTCAGGTGTCAATCCATATTGATTGTGATTTAGGAATGTTAGGTGATTTCTGCCCTTTATGGATTAAAACCAGACTCTGTATCAACTGTGTAATTTTCCATGGGAGTTTTGCCATGGATCCCCCTCCGGCATGCCACAGTCCAGGTGTTAGTCCCCTTGAAACAACTTTTCCATCCCTATTGTGGCCAGAAAGAGTCCCTGTGTGTTTTAAAATTCGCCTCCCCATTGAAGTCAATGGCGTTTCGGCGGTTCGCCGGTTCGCGAACATTTGCGGAAGTTCGCGTTCGCCGTTCGCGAACCGAAAATTTCGGGTTCGCGACATCACTACTTATAAATAACCCTGACAAGTTCTTAGATAAATATGGTAATTTATTTGGGTTTCAAATATATGGGACGGGTTTAGACCCTGGGACAATATTGTTTATAGGGATAGAGTCTGATACGGTAACCTCCCAAACTCATCAAGTATACCATTCCTTTTATGAAGAGATGAGCATAGATAATAAGATCCCCCATAATGCTAAAAACTTGTTCATTGATTTAGCCGAGAGTATTGCCGGTAGTCTTAATGTTACCAACTGCTATGTGTGTGGAGGTACTAACATGGGAGACCAATGGCCTTGGGAAGCAAAGGAGGTAATGTCCGGTTCTGAGGCAGTTGACCAATTAATATCTACACAAGCCGACTATCATATGAGTGTTAGAGGTAAATCTGAGTGGAGATTGAAGACCTCCATCATAGGTTATGTTTGCATAGCGAGGAAAGGAATGATGTATAATACTTCTGTAGGAGAATTAACTTGTCTAGGGCAAAAAGCTTATGATGATGATACAAAGAATACAACTTGGTGGTCGGCTTCAAATGTCTCAGAACCATCTAACCCGTTTGCAAGATATGCCAATTTAAAGGACGTATGGTTTGATCTATCCATCACATCTAACTGGAGAGCCCCAGCGAATTTGTACTGGATCTGTGGTAAGAAGGCCTATTCGGAGTTACCACAGGACTGGGAAGGGGCATGTGTGTTGGGTATGTTGAAACCATCCTTCTTCTTGTTGCCTATTGAAACAGGTGAGACTTTAGGTGTTAAAGTGTATGATGTGAATCATAGGAAGAAAAGGGGACCCATAGAGATAGGTGCCTGGGAAGATAATGAATGGCCTCCCCAGCGTATTATAGATTATTATGGGCCAGCCACGTGGGCAGAGGATGGTACCTTTGGTTATAGAACCCCTATTTATATGCTCAACCGCATTATAAGGTTACAGGCGGTGGTTGAGATCATTACTAACGAGACATCACAAGCGCTCAATCTTCTAGCGAAGCATAATACCAGGATGAGGACAGCAGTTTACCAAAATAGATTAGCCTTGGATTATCTTTTGGCAGTAGAGGGAGGTGTATGTGGAAAGTTTAACCTGAGCAATTGCTGTCTTCAAATAGATGATGAAGGGCAAGCAATAGCTGAGCTTACTAGCCATATGGTTAAACTAGCGCATGTGCCTACTCAGGTATGGAAAGGGTACAATCCAAGTAGTTGGTTTGGTAGCTGGTATGAGTGGTTTGGAGGGCTTAAGGCAGTGGTAGGTGGAGTCCTACTGATTTTAATGTTGTGTCTACTCCTGCCGTGTCTTATACCCTTAGTAGTTAGGTCTGTGCAAAGCCTGATAGAAAATATAGCAGAGAGGAAGGCTGCTGCACAGATAATGGCAATTTATAAATATAAGGCTCTAGATCAGGGAGAACCAATGCAGGAAGACGAGTGTTGAAGATTCACATCATAGGATAAGTCTGGTCTGGTTCAAAGGTAACTTGTGGTGTATGCAAACCAAGGTTAAGTGATGCCTCAAGTAATTGTAAAATATCAAGAGGCATCAAAGGGGGGAATGTGGTGGAATCTCGGTAAAAATAAATTTAGTAGGCCGAGATTACCACGTGGCATGTGTACGTGCATATGCTGACGTATCGATCAGTTGGTTGCACGAGGCAAGATACGATCAGTAGTGTACGGAGCATGTGCAAGAATACAGGATGTAGTATTCCCCTCCTCCATTGTGCTGGACAAGCCATGCGGTCAAGCAGGAAGTTAATTCTTATTTGTAATGATTGGTCAAGAGAATGTGCGGGTGGAGCTTAATATGGGAGGAGTTATGTGCCTATATAGGGAGCCTGCACTATTGTTCAGGGCTCAGAACTTGCTGTATTTTTGGTGACATTAGTCCCTCTGAGTCCCGATCGGTGATCCAATAAAGAATCTCTTCCTTCCTGAAGAAACCTGTGTCCATCCCTCTGTGCTTTGCTTCCGTCAGTTTCTCCGGTATCAATATGATATCACTGCTAAAGCTGGTATACAGTGTGCATCACTCAGAGATTCCCCCTGTTCCTCCTGCTAAGCATTTCCTGTGTGGAGGCTGTAAGTGTGGCAGATAGGAAGTGATCCCTTCCACTTCCTGTCCAGCCTCACACACAGACACTGGAGGACCTGGGACAGCACTGAGTTTTACACCCTGAGATGACAATGATCAGGGCACCTGGTTCTTATCTACCCTCGCCAGCACACATAAACTTCAAAAAGGCACATTGTAAGTGATTTAAGTTGGCACCCCCTACAGGACAGGAGATTGTAAGCAGGTGCCTACTTTGCCTAATGGGAAATCTGGCCCTGTCCATGCCCCCAGAAAAACACACATGCATTTAATTATACATTTTTTCATTGGGGGTATAACTAAAAACAACCTGCAAAAGATGCAGATTTCTTGTCCGTTGCCTTTGAAAGCCCTCCCCCTTCTAACCCTGCCCAGACTTTCTGCGGCTGTCCAATCACAGACTTCCCAATGCACCTCAATGAGAAATCTTTGCAAGGCTGGTGCTCCAAAATGAAAAAAAAGAGGACACACTCTTCACACATTAAGCTTTTCGGCAAGCTAAAGTGCTTTAGGGGTCTGGAGTGACCTTTTCAGTACTCAAGATGGAAGCATGTCCACCGTATATCCAATATTCTGCAAATTGTAAGAGTTTCAAGGACAAAGATTTTGTATTTAACCCCTTAAGGACACATGACATGTGTGACATGTCATGATTCCCTTTTATTCCAGAAGTTTGGTCCTTAAGGGGTTAAGTATTGTATTTTGTATTTCCTTGTAATACTAGCAAAACCTTGATTAAGTCCAAGAAAGTCTAAGCTAAGGAAAATGAGGCAATTTAATTATTCAATACATTCAGAGTTAAAAGAACAAGACAGTGACATTCAGGCTTTGCAATTGACAGGAATAGGATATTATAGCATGTCACAAAAGACTCTAGGGAGTAAAGCATGATTAAAATGGAAATTAAATTACATAACCGAGTAAAGGAATGAAAATCACCGATAACTTGTATCAACATTAGTTTTTTCATGTGATGCTCTTTTTTCTTTTACACGTATATTAGATTTAGCTAAAGTCAGCACAATCCATTTCAGTCAAGGCACAGCAAGGGCACAGAATGCAAATGAGGAGGTAAAAACAAATATTGTGCCTGATATTCCTCTGCTACTAACTGTAACATATCCATCCTCACCTTGTGGTGTCTGCGCTCAGCGGCCATGCGTCAGTGTACCTGACTCATGCTGCATGTTGATGGATGCCGGCCCACGTCCGCCCACGGTGATGATGACATCAGCGTGCGTGTGACGTCACGCGGAAGACGGGCGCGCACATTCTGGGGTCAAAGG
Source organism: Pelobates cultripes (assembly GCA_933207985.1). NCBI lineage: Eukaryota > Metazoa > Chordata > Amphibia > Anura > Pelobatidae > Pelobates > Pelobates cultripes. The sequence goes on from OW240917.1 coordinate 242,809,853, forward strand.
CCGATTTCAGCCAATCAGAAGTGTAAAAGGCTTATTAAGCTCGTTTCTCCTTTCACTTTTTGCCCTGTCGTGGTTTCCCTAGTGATTGTCCAAAAGTGTATTTCTGAGCGTTTATTTCTGGTTATTGACTTCGTTTGACTTCCCTGTATTCTGGTATCCCTGACTTGGCTTTCCCTCATCTCTGTGTCTCCTTCTGTGTTCCTGACCTTGGCAAGCATTCGGACTATTCTTGGGTACATTAAGTCCGGCCATTCTAAGGCCCGGTAAGACGTTACCTGTTAGTCCTAGGTGTGATACAGTTCTACGTGCTGGATCAACTTGTAATCCTGACACTTACTATGCAGAGTGGCAGAGAAAGGCAACATTTTTTAATGGTGATTAAAGGGGATTCAAGGTTGAAGCATCCAGTTCCAGGAAATAAGTAAATACGTAAATACTGAATTTTTTATTTCTACATTTAGTCTTTCAGGCCTCACAAATACATATTTGCTAACTATAGGGAATAGGTAAACATAACATTAAAAATCAGAAGTTACGCCCTCCTTCTAATTTGTAACCACTGTCTTCCTGGAGCTTTGATCTTTCCAAGCAAACCTATTGGACATCTTAAAATAAATACGCGGAATTTAGATCAAGACAGTGCTGAAGTCTATTTAGATGTTGAAAGGGCATTTTCCCGGCTGTATGAGACAGGAGACTGATCTACAGAGTATATTAAACTGGCCTAGAGAAAATAATGTTTACTAGAATTAAAAATAAAATTGTGGTTAAAATAACAGTGGTTAGAAGCTTATTAAAAACCCGCTTTGTTTCTAACTATTTCTGTTGAACAAGATTTACCTCATTGATCAATTCTGCATCTGCTGCCTTTCATATTTATATAAATCCCCAAAAGACCGGTGTTCGGAAAACCCCTTGAAATCATGACACCAAAGGTCTTGAAAGCGTTATTGATCTCGACCTGGATATATGTGAAATATAATTTACTTAGTTGCAGATAATATCAAATTCTGTGAACCCATACACTCATTCTACAGACTGATTTAATACCGAAGAACTTTCTGTGTTTACTTTGGAGAACTATGCGGTAGTTAGGGTTGTTCAGACCTGTGTTGCTAACGCTATAATGCCCCTGTCCTAGTTCTTTATAGCCCCAAAACGTGCCAAAAAATTAATTACATAAAAGGTTAACGTACCTATTTCTGGCAACTCGTCTCCTCACCTCCCACGACCGACACCACTGAGGAGGCATGGCCTCCTCCCCGATGGCCCAATCCCATGCACTTCATAGAGAAGCATTGGGGTCCTGATGTGCATGCGCAGCAAGTGCCCCACACACATCACTAACTTTCCCATAGGAAAGCATTGTATTGTATGGGCTTTTGCATCACATGTCTGAGTTTTACTGTTGAACCAAATTTTACTGGAAGACAGTCACTAGACGTGGACTTAACCCTGCAATGTTTCCAAAAAACTGAAATGTTTTTCATTGCAAGGTTAAAAAAATTCACCGCTAGTGTTCACATAATAAATGAAAGGGCATAAGAAAACATTGAATACGTTTTCCTATGAGGAAGCTAGGATGAGCGCGCAGCATTCACAGCGCATGCACATAATGCTTATCTATGAGGCCAAGCCTCCTCGATGACGTGGCAAGAGGCAGAGAGGCGAGCAGCACCTGGGAAAAGGTGACCAAATAATTTATTCATTTTTATGGCACATGGGGAGGGGGTCTTAATAAAACCAAGGCCAGTGGAAATATATCCTTAGGCACATATTTTTTTAATCCTTACACTTTAGTGTTCCTTTAAGGAAAACAAAAAGGATTCTGTAGTAAAGCAGAATTAGGTGTGGAAGAAAAAATTTGGAGAAATTAATGAAGAAATGTGATGAGTGGAATGGAATGAAAATAAGATGCAAGTGTTCTGAGGAGAGAATGTAGATTTGCATTATGAGCAGAACAATGATGCAGGCTCCCATCAGATGCAGTGTAACAAACCCTACATGGAAGATGCGGCACCCACAAGAGAGGGCTTCAGGTGAGTATATCTCTAATACACTTCTCTCCCAGCCCACTCAACACTTAGCGATCATGTCATCTTGAGTGTCTTTGCAGAATATGCATATCATGGAACCCCATTCCAACATCGACAACAAAAGGCTATTGTCACTATGTGGATGGGCTCTGGAGACCCCCTTGGTACTTATTGGGGTTTCCCTGGGCCAGTCCTGCACATTGAGCACTGACCAGTGTAATGGAGCACCTGTACTCTGTCTGAATACCTATTGGTTGTCTAAAATTGGCTTCTTCACTGTTATCATGGGACTTTTGAGTGCTTCAGACCTACTCACTGAAGCAGACCTGGGGGTTCCTGGATAGTTCTTTCCAAGATAGGGCTTCAGTGGTTATAGCTCTGGTGACCATCTCTCCTGTAAAGCAGTGATTATAGCTCCCCCCCACCACACATTAGTTGAGAATGGATGACTCTTTATTGGAAATAACACAGCAAATTATACACAAAAATGTGGATTCCTCCATGCAATTCAATGGCCCTACCAACAGTCCCACCCTGGAGTCTTGATTGCATCATCCCTAGCTAACAAGGTAGACTGCTTGCTGTGACTTCCCAGACCAAGAGGGAGGTCAAATATGTTCCCCAGAACCCCCTTTCCCTGTTTAAATAATGACCTGATCAAAAAACCTGCACCCAAGTTTTAACGAAGGACTCTGGGAAGGACAGCACCCCCACACATTATATGTTCCTGAGTAGCTTGTCATCAAGTGCTCTTACTCTCCAAATCCACCCTGTTTTGTGGTCGGGGGACTGAGCGATACCTCATCAAAGATTCACAAGATCATGCTATAGTCCCGATTCGGTGAACAGTTCTAGACTGTTTCAGGGTATCTCCCAGTGAGGCGTTCGATGTGCAGCATAAGCCATGGTGATCCCCAGAGGTCCCCAATTCCGTCTGGGAGGCAGAATAAGTGGGGTCTCCGTAACACCTTTCCACAGTGCTAATAGCCCTTTTTTGTCCATGTTTTAATGGGGTTCTGTGGCAAGGCAAATACCACAAAAGTAACAGAGACACTTTAAGAGGAAAAATTACTGGGAATAATGGCAGGAAAAAATAATGACGGAATATTCCTGGTGGGATAGACTCTGGATATGCATCTGTCTATATACAAACTAGAGCAATTTGCTATCTCGGCTTTACAGGATCTTTCTTGACCTCACACTGCACACCTTAACAGCAAACGGTGACATGTTGACAGCAAAATATAGGCCAGAATAACTAAGATAGAAAAAAAGAAATCTCCAGTTTGGTCTAACTTGAGAACTTTCTATAACTCTGATATTTAAGCCAGCGTTTTGAAAAGCAGGTGTCAAACACATAGCTGTTTAATAAATAGACCTCGCTCTCCAGGTTCTGTGCAGTCACTCCGTTCCAACCCGTTTTCTGCAGGGAAGGGGTTTACCTAAACAGCCACGTAAGCAAGGTTAACCTCTTGACCGCTGGGTGTTTTTTGATAAATACACATTATCAATAACATATTATTGTGATATTATTTAATAACATTTAAAACATTATAAAATAAATACCAGAATGGTAAGTTCGTCTGAACTCTTCCTAATTCCCGCAAGATCTGTGTGATTAAAAGCACTCTTTCTATTGCATACCCAAACATCAATCGAGACTAGATGAAGGGTACTAAAGTAATGGTTAATAATGCTAAGTTGCCTGTCTATATACAGCCCGCCCAGGTGTCTCTGTGTATGGGAGATAAGTGAGTTTGTTTTGCTTAAAGTAATTATCTCCCAGGCACTAGAGGTACAGTGAATTAAACATAAAACAACCCTAAAAAACATATAATATTAATAGGAACCCCCACAAGTCCATGGATAGCCCGGATCTGAGTGCCCAGGTTGTCCAAATAGCGCTCACATCCCTGTAGGGTAGCCGAATCGCCACAGGGTAAAGTTTTGACCGACCGCACACGTGGCTGTTGCTCAAAATAGTTCCATAAGACAAGAGGTAGCGGGCGGTCAATCTTCGGGAGTTCCTACATGAATTCACACAAGGGGTCCCCCTGGCTCATAGGGAGCGAATGTTCCCCTAGTTTGGGAGTATCTTTTCCCTCATAGGCAAGCTCTCCTAGCTTGTTTGTGAGGGAAGCAGCTGATGGTACAATGTTCCAGGGGTTCCCGAGTTCAGCTATCCGTCTTACAGTTTCACGTACTCGATGACCAAGTACCGCTGCCTTCGTTTGGGAGGCCACCCAGAGAGAGCACTTGAGTGGAGTGTTCGTTTGAAGTTAATGTGCCAAGGGGTGGTCGGTGTTCGGTAGTTTAAAATACCAAACTAAATGGAGAACGGATTGGGTTCGGTGAAATAAGGAAAGTTAAAATAGGGAGGTTCTTCACAGGGATGATTGACTAGTGCATAAACTTAGGATAAAGAACAATTGTATGAACCATTGTTTAGACATACCTAAATAAGTACTTGGAACACAGTGGCATCTCGCTGACTCATTGAATGTTCGCTGGGACTATGAGGTAGCTCTTACCAAGTGCTCCTTCACAAACTTTAAAAGTTATTAAACATATTAACAAAATGCCAACATATAAAAAAAAAATAACGATTTTCCAAGGGCCTGACCAGCCTGGGCAGCTCCTTAATGGGCATAAACTGAGCTCCAGTCACCATGAGACTGACACAATGCTAGTTGTTCAGCCACTGTATACCGAGTTTTAGTGCTGTTGTAAATATTTAGCTAGTATTTCATTGAATCTAACTTCACTAAATCAGAATAGAAAAAATAAGACTATAATTGATCATATTGCACCCATATAGAAAGTACAGTCGCAATGACAATTCTCGTAATTACTAAAGCAAAATACGGTGGAGGCAGAGCGAATCTGCAGAAATCACGTGGATGCATTCGGTATCCAGAATTAAAATCAGTGATGTGGAATCCGAATCCTGAATGCATTTGTCAGGATGCATATTCGCAAATTATCGTTCACTTGCTTTTTGCAAGTAAAATTATCATTTGAAATACTATTTGTCGACTGACAGAGTTAGCAGTCAGTGGGTTAAATAGATAAAAGCCCTTGGCAGTGATAGGGTTAATTATGCGGCATCTGGCCAGCTTTTGCTAGCCAGCCGCAACATAAAAACAAGTTTTAAAAAAAATAAAAAAAACATTAAAAGTCCTAGGCTTTGGCCCAGCTAGCCCCCATAGACTCTCAGGACAATCCTTGGGCCTAAATATACCACAGAGCACTCGACTGGGAGGTACCCAGAAATATTATGGAATTTTACACCAGATTGGAAGAATGCCACGATCCGATGAAACTTCAAGTGGGTATCACCCTATTCCAGGATTTGTAATCTGAGCGCTATTTGGGGGGGAGGTCAGTTAGGTGATAAGGCATCCCGCAACATCAAGTTAACATCTTAAAGGACTTAGTCCTTGAAAATTCATTATTTAAGACCAGGAGTTGGTACCAAACAGTCTGGAACTCTATGTCAGATCAGAGGATGGTCATGGCCAGCGAACTTCAATCTGTGATTACTCAAGCTAGACACCTCCGATCTAAACTCTTTTTGGAAAGCTTGCAGCTCTAAACCAGGGCTTTCTGGGAATGTATAGCTCCTGGAGATATCCTATGGTAAACTCTTTGTTTTGGGGACACTGTTGTAAGACTCCCTGGTGTCTGGTAATAAATTAAATTATCCTGCCTTTGAATGAATTACGTCCCAGACATCAAGGCTCTGGGGTGGGATTGTATTGTTTGATGACCCCCTGTTGAGAATACCTATGTGCATGTACAAAAAAGTGTGTCTGTTTTACCCTTCATCGAGCCTCTGCTAAAGCTTGGGAGCTGAGCTATAATCAATCGAGCCGATCTGTTTTAATGGAGAGGGAATACTCGGCGGAGGAGATACTCAGTCTGATTATAAGACCTCCATCACAAGTAGGGAAAGGTCAAGGTAGATATCAGATTATTTCTTAGAGCCGACATCATTGTTCTTATCCTCAGTTTAACAGAGCTTAGGGATAGGGACACTAACAAACAACTTTAGTTTCATGAAACAATTTTATTGTACAGATCATCAGATTATTGAGCAGCGAGACTGCAGGAGCATGATCTATACACAAAAAATGCTTAAATACACAAAAGTTGTTTTACTGCCTATAGTGTCCCTTTAAACTTTATGAAGTTAATTTTTTAGTTTTAATTTAGTATGCAAATCTGATGGGAAATGTTACATCGAGATATGCAAGCAGAAAAAGGCACAATGAGGTTCGATGTGGGTCTTTGCAGAGGCAACCGAGGGCCTCCCAAACTACTAGCATATATCTAAAATGATTGCACTATTTGAAAAATGAAATACCTTGTTTATGCAGTAACTGTAGGAAATCTCTATGACATATTCTTAGATTTGTCAAGTCCACTTTAACACTAACTGCAGAGTGAAAAAGGTCTAACAAGCGTTTGACATGGAGGTTTAAGATGAAATTCTGTTCCCTTGGAAAATAATCTTAAATTTGAAAAAAAATATCCTGTATATACAGTACAAGTTCACTGTCTGGTGCTGAAAAAAGGCTGATTTGGGGATTTTGACTCTCTTTTTTCTTTTTTTTTTTTTGACTTTCAGCTCATCACAAATCACTTTTAGTTTATTAGTGAATAAACCTCTATTTTGTAAGGTGGACTGATGCAGTTTTAAAAACATTTTTTTTTTATTAAATAGAAAAATTCAAAGTTTTGTTATAGAATAGAATGGTTTTCTATCTGATAAGTTTAGCATTTCAATTTCTATTTAAGTTTAACATATCTTGACACATCATATCAAACATTGCATTTCATTTCGGAAGCAGTGCAATGTCAGCCAAATGTACTATTTACTTATTGTAACGGATCACCTGGCACCCCAACTGGGTACCTCCGTTGAAGGATGCTCCTAGCACTTCCTGAGGACTCCAAGCACTGCAGCAGACACCCCAACCACCGAACTGGAGGAGCATATGAATGCTCTCAAGCATGTGAATGCTGTAAACAGCTGAAAAGGAAAAGCATACAATCAGCTTACACTCCTGGCAATCAGCATACAATCCAATTCCCCCAATAACGAGACGACACTTCGTTTTAAGGTCAAGCAGAACTGACTGTACTGGCACATACAGCCTCTTTTATTCACAATTCACAAACATAGTACTGCCCACAGGGTTTTGAAATACAACCAATCAATCCGTACAATACACACAGACACTCCCACACAAAATCCTCCCCTCTGCCTGTGATATGATTACTGAACACAATGGGTAGTATAATTATCACAGGCAGAGAAATACAGTTTTTACTAAATATTAATAACTTCCAAAATATACATGCCATTCACATAAAACATACATTTTCAGAATCAGCATGCATGAAATATACACATATTCAAAAATCAGGGCAATCGGTTCAGGGGTTAAAACGCTAAGGGAAAGTCCTATTTGACCAAATGAAGCATGGTTTTTCTGCCCAAAACCAGTTCCACAGAGTCTTCTATCCTGGAGATAATTGGGAAGTAATCCAATTATCTCCAAGGACAGAGGCAAAACTCCATTAGCCACATGGTAGCAAAATACAATAAAATACATAAAAAATATAAAACTGTGCAGCTATTGCATAACATGGGTACATTCATCCCCAGATAGCTTAGATCTGAGCGCAAATTATTAATGAATGGCGCTCAGATCACATACATACAGTTCAATTGCCATAGTCTTTGCAGGGGAAAATCCAGCATTTCAACATGGGGCCATAGTCACAGGGCAGGAGGCTGGCAATCAGTCTTCTCCAATGCCCAGTGGCGAGGCTGTTTCCGCCACACTTATATGTTGCTTTATTCATTTAATCATCTTAAAACCCACTTCGAGATTTTACAGAACATCCAATCAGACACCAGTTAGTCGACTGCCTGGACCAGTTAACTAAGCTATTTCTCCATTAGTTAGGCCCATATCGTGATGCTGCTAATTAACCTGTATATCTGAAATGCATATCGACTGGTCTGTCAGCAAAATTGCCATTAATTAGCTGAGAATTGAACGAGATTCTGACATTAAGATCCCCCTTTTAGGATCGATCAAGAAAAAAAAGGATGGATGGGTCATTTAGACCTTATATAATTACACACTGTGAATATGAAACGCAGCAAATGAAGAACATATATTAGCAGGTAGGAAAACAGAGATATCGAGGAATAGCAACCGCAGAGGGATACAGGACTAGCTTAGGGATAATAGTGGGGGGATTATGAAAAATTTATTTTATTAATATTTAAAATAATAATTAACCGTGTCAGCACAGAGTGATACAGGTCTAAGGGTGTCAGTACAGAGTGATACAGGACTAGCAGTGTTAGTACATAGTGATACAGGACTAGCAATGTCAGTATAGCGTGATACAGGACTAGTAGTGTCAGTACAGAGTGATACAGGAGTCGCAGTGTCAGTACAGAGTGATACAGGACTAGCAGTGTCAGAGTACAGACAGAGTGATACAGAGTGATACAGGACTGAGTGTCCAAGTACAGAGTGATACACGACTGAGAGTGTCAGTACAGACTAATACAGGAGTAGCAATGTCAGTACAGAGTGATACAGGGCTAACAGTGTCTGAGTACAGAGTGATACAGGAGTAGCAGTGTCAGAGCACAGACAGAGTGATACAGGACTGAGAGTGTCAGAGTACAGAGTGATACAGGAGTCGCAGTATCAGTACAGAGTGATACAGGAGTCGCAGTGTCAGTACAGAGTGATACAGGAATCGCAGTGTCAGTACAGAGTGATACAGGAGTCGCAGTGTCAGTACAGAGTGATACAGGAGTCGCAGTGTCAGTACAGAGTGATACAGGACTAGCAGTGTCAGTACAGAGTGATACAGGACTAGCAGTGTCAGTACAGAGTGATACAGGACTAGCAGCGTCTGAGTACCAAGTGATACAGGAGTAGCAGTGTCAGAGTACAGACAGAGTGATACAGGACTGAGTGTCCGAGTACAGAGTGATACAGGACTGAGAGTGTCAGTACAGAGTAATATAGGACTAGCAATGTCAGTACAGAGTGATACAGGAGTAGAAGTGTCAGTACAGAGTGAAATAGGAATAGCATAATCAGTACAGAGTGATACAGGAGTAGCAGTGTCTGTACAGAGTGATACAGGACTAGCAGTGTCAGTACAGTGTGATGCAGGACTAGCAGTGTCAGTACAGAGTGATACAGGACTAGCAGTGTCAGTACAGAGTGATACAGGACTAGCAGCGTCAGTACAGAGTCATACAGGACTAGCAGTGTCTGAGTACAAAGTGATACAGGACTAGCAGTGTCAGTACAGTGTGATGCAGGACTAGTTGTGTCAGTACAGAGTGATACAGGAGTAGCAGTGTCTGAGTACAGAGTGATACTGAACTAGCAGTGTCAGTATAGAGTGAAAAAGGACTAGCAGTGTCTAAATACAGAGTGATACAGGACCAAGAGTGTCAGTACAGAGTGATACAGGACTGGCAGTGTCAGAGTACAGAGTGATACAGGAGTAGTAGTGTCAGTACAGTGTGATATAGGACTAGCAGTGTCAGTTCATAGTGATACAAGACTGGCAGTGTCAGTACAGAGTGATACAGGACTAGCAGTATCAGTATAGAGTGATACAGGACCAGCAGTGTTAGTACATAGTGATACAGGACTAGCAGCGTCTGAGTACAGAGTGATAAAGAACTAGCAGTGTCAGTACAGAGTGATACAGGACTAGCAGTGTTAGTACATAGTGATACAGGACTAGCAGCGTCTGAGTACAGAGTGATAAAGAACTAGCAGTGTCAGTACAGAGTGATACAGGAGTAGCAGTGTCAGAATAGAGAGTGATACAGGACTAGCTGCCGGTGCAGAGTGATACAGGACTAGCTGCCGGTACAGAGAGATACAGGACTAGAAGTGTCTGACCACAGAATGATACAGGGCTAGCAGTGTCAGTACAGTGTGTGTAGCGGAGATCCAGTATTCCACAAGTTATCTCCACTTAAGATCCCAGTGAGGCTCAGGAACGAGTAGTTATAAATCCATAAAGCAAGGTTTCCAGCAGGTAAAACAGTATAGCAATATCCCAACAGCAATCCCAATAACTGGACGACACACAGCATCAGGAGCAGAACTCAAAACCTTTATTTCACAGTGGCCTTATAAAGCATGCCCCCATGCAAGGAAGGGATTTCCATTAATTACTACAGTATCCAATCCGGCAATAGTAACCTCCCACACATCTCCTCCCCTCAGCCTGACTCATAATCCCCTTATACTGTACACAAATTCCCCCAGTTTCTGGATGTACCCCTAAACCTAGGGGTAACCCTTTAAATGGCACATCCCCTGGTAGCCCTGATCTGGACCAGGCGTTTGGGAAATTCGTGGAGGTAATAAAAAGACTGACCGCGCTGGAGAGAACAGCCGAATTGGGTTCCATGCGATGGGGCCCTGCGGTCGGTCACAGTATAAGGGAATAAATTGCACGAAAGGCTAAGGCTACAGAAATCAGGTAGGGTTCGCATGAATCCCCTTGTTCTGTTGTTTCTGTCTACCGAATGAGGGGCCGTTCGGTAGTTTGGGACCGAACGGACCGGGCTTATCGAGGTCTCAGCGGTGTTCGCCTAGTCGAGTGTCCGATTTGGGTTCCAGACACTCGACGGCAAAACACTGCTGTTCGGGAGTTTTAAAATGGCCGCCGCCACGTGTTCGTTTCCCGAAGGGCTGCCACCCCGAGAACAAAGGACCTACTGCATAGCTTGTTAATTACCCATTCGCAACATTGTTGCAACGGGTAATTGAAGGCACACTTCACACAGGGGAGGTCTGACTGTTCGGTAGTTTCATTCCCTTAGTTTGTTCGAATGATTCTACCGAACAATCAGACGAATACACGTTATTTAGACACATATAAACCAGCAATTTACCCGAATACAGTTATACACATGCAATTTTCAGGACAGCCCAGTGTCATCCGCTACAGTGTGGGTCCAGGGTGGGTAGGTCCAGGGTGGGTAGGAGACGGCGGTTAGTGGGGTCTGCGGTGGTTGTGGGGTCTGGGGAGCGCTTGGAGCCTTCTGTAAGCACTAGGAGCATCCTTCAACGGAGGTACCCAGTCGGGGTGACAGGTGATCCGTTACAAGGACTAGCAGTGTCAGAGTACAGAGTGATACAGGACTAGCAGTATCTGAGTCCCTGTCTTTAAATAGAAGCTACAGTTCTCTCACACCAAGAATGACTTACAATTTTCTATACAGCTACAACTTAGTTTCCTTTGGAGCTGGATTCTCTGATCCACAAAATTCAATTAAAGATTTATGATTTTGATCTTTTATTTTAAAGGATAGTAAATGCAGTTTTACCACATGTAGGCTAGAGTAAAAGAGAATTTAAACCGCCATGCAGATACAAAAATGATGCCAGAGGCTTGAAAAAGAATTCATCACCAATTCTGAAATACATATTAATACATTCTGAACTTTTCTTCACTCAAAATACACTTACATCCAAAGCCATGGAAATATAGGTAAAGTCTAAAACTAGCGTCTCTGGCTGTGTGGCTGGCATTGAGATTTAGAGTAGCCAGAGGTCAAGTATTCATTGCCACTGACACTTCCAAGAAATAAAGAACTTTTTCAAAGATCTACTGAGATAGAGCTTAGAGAAAAGTAAAGGTTCTAAAGATTAACAGGAAGGGGAGTGTCGACAAGTGACGTGAAACATTTAGCTCATTGATCTCAATTGGTAAGGATGCACTGAAATTTTGGCTGCCAAAATCTTAGGTCGAAAATGGGCCTATCCCATTTCGGCCGAAAAAGGGTTAAATCCTGCCAAAAATCGTGAGGGGGCCTGGCGGCTTGACCTATGTGCCGACGGGTGCGAGGCCACTCCCATCTACCCGGGGTGAGAGCCAGCACAGTCTGCAGCTAGGCTGGGTGTAAGCTGAAGACTGTGGTGTATCTCGCGATCTCTGGCCAATCAGAGCGTTTCTGCGGGTTACCACAGCAATGCTCTGACTTCTGGATATCGCGAGATACAGCACAGTCTGCAGCTCACACCCGGCAGAGCTGCAGACTGGAGATACAGCCCACCGAACCACCAGGGAGCAAGGACACTAGATCACCAGGGAAACAAAGGTATTACTAACACCCTCCCTCAGTCACTGTCACCAGTCACCCCCTCCCTTAGTCACTGTCTCCCCCTCCCTCAGTCAATCTGTCACCAGTCACCCCCTCCCTTAGTCACTGTCTCCCCCTCCCTCAGTCACTGTTACCCCCTCCCTCAGTCACTCTGTAACCCCTCCTTTAGTCACACTGTCACCCCTACCTTAGTCACCAGTCACCCCCTCCCTTATTCACTGTCACCAGTCACCCTCTCCCTCAGTCATTCTATTACCCCCTCCCTCAGTCACTGTCACCAGTCACCCTCTCCTTCAGACACTCTGTCACCCCCTCCCTAAGTCATTCTATCATCCCCTCCCTCAATCATTCTGTCACTCCCTCCCTCAGTCACCAGTCACCCCCTCCCTCAGTCACCAGTCACCCTCTCCCTCAGTCACTCTGTCACCCACTCCCTCAGTCACTCTGTCACCCACTCCCTCAGTCACTCTGTAACTCCCTCCATCCAAGGACTGCGGCTTGATGAAAGGAACTTGTACCGATTCAGCTGCACCGACGGCGTAATACACTTTTTACCCACCTACTGCTTATCTGCTTTTATTAGACTTTATATGGGTCAAGACAATATTTTAACCACTTTTCTTATATATGCAGGAGTTTTTAAGAATTTTTGTATAGGGTTTTAATAAGTTTAAATAAATTGTTGTTTCATTCTATCCCGTTTAATGCATCCATTCTAGGGATACAGTATCACACTGAATTGTGGATAGAAAACATAACCTAACATTGGTTACAATAAAAAGGAACTTACAGACTATACCCAATATTTTACATCCTCAACTGTGGAGGTGGAAAGTGAACTCTGCACTAAAGAACAGGAATATTAATCATCATTCTCTTTATGTACAACATTTAGGGGTATATTTACAGTGCTGACACTTTCTTTCACTTGACTTTAAAGGTTTAGAAACCACCTTTCATGTGTCTGGCAGCGTTTATATTCAAATATATAGATTAGTGTACTCATTTTGTTTGCGCTTTTTTAATGTTATCATTGTATTATACTTAAAAGGAGAACAACTACCACAACAAGAGAACATAGTCTTAAATTAGAAGGGCAAATGTTTAAAAATAATATCAGGAAGCATTATTTTACCGAGAGGGTAGTGGATGCATGATATAGCCTTCCAGCTGAAGTGGTAGAGGTTTAAACAGTGAGGGAGTTGAAACCATGTGTGGGATAGGCATAAGGCTATCTTAGATATAAAATAAGGCCAGGGACTAATGAAAGTATTTAGAAAATTGGGCAGACTAGATGGGCCGAATGGTTCTGCCTTCGCATTCTATATTAGCTATAAAAGACAGCCTTACAAAATATATGTAATGAAATAAGAGCGATGAGCAGGCCCGGACTAGCCATCGGGCACACCGGGCAAATGCCCGGTGGGCCGCGATGTCCATGGGCCGAGGCCGGCAGGGGAGGTCCCAGGATCTCCCCCGCCGGTCTATGCAGGGCCGGCACTATCCGAGCTGATAAGTTATCAAACGACAAACAAGTATCAGCAGGCTCATAAATAAAATGCTAAGTTGCACAAAATTTACATCGCTCATGCTGAAGTCTGCTATTCCCTTATAAGTGGGTGCTCGGCAGTGACGGGTTTGTGTCAAACCAATCAAAAGCTATTCAACGGCTTAATGTAAGTCAACAGCTGGATATTATCCACACCATAACTACTAAAGCATGCTGTAGTAGTTTTAATGCGTAAAACGCCCCTTTAAAGCTGTTCCCATTCACTGAATGCAAAGGATCTTTGACATAAGCATCATTTAAGGGCAGTTGAAAAATACTCAAGATGAAGCCAATTCCGACTTATTTTTTTAGTTATGTAACTACATAGTAACATTGTAATATAGACCGGATAAAGACTCAAGTCCAACATTTCTCAAATCTAGGGCTCTACCATTGATCCAAAGAAAGGGGAAAAAACAATATGAAGTGACTTCCATTTTTTCCCAAAAATTGGGCAATATTTTTTCTTTATTACCTAACGCCAATCAGACTTCTCCCTGGATCAATAATGAACTGTTATAGCCATCACTATTCTGTTTTTAAAAAAAGTAAATCATGCAGACATTATTAATTGGGGTAAGTAAACCAAAAACATTGGCTTAGCGAATCGTGGAATGGCAACATCTGATGTACCATAACCACTTAATGTAAATTAAGTGGTAATGGTATTTGGAGATCATCTAATGATTCTCTATTAGGCACCAAAGCAGAGTCAGCTGAGAAGTGGCTGGGGAGACAGCTTCTGCGTTAAACCATTCAAAAAATGGTTTAACACTGGAAAGTAAGAAGGCGCCAGGAGACTCCAGGCACCATAATCACATAATTGAGGTGAAACGGTCATGGTGCCCTGAGCACTCGTTTAACTGGTAATTTTAAATACTTTACTAAACTGGAACACACTGTTATTACATTTAAAGCATTAAATAATTAAAGATGTTCACGTCACCAGGCAGACGCACTTGATGTATGTGGGGAGGGTTCATAAAAATTGAACACAGAGGGTGAGATTTTACCTTTTTGCACATACAGTAACGCAAGGTGGGGGGAGGCAGCATATCCTTTCAATGTTACAATATATGGCAAAACTGGTATATTTCTGATCCCCACTCACATTGAAGCCCCCTCCCCCCCCGAACCTAAAATTCTAGAAATGCAGTATAATTATTCCCTAAATACCCACACTGAGTCTCTCCTTGTAGGAGATAAGCACTGCTTATGTACTGTACTGTGAAAATAAAGATTTCGCTATGGAGTGGAATTTCTAATCCTCCCTCACTGCCCCCCAAAATGCCAATAATACAATGTAGTTCATCCCCAAACCTTCATGCACTGTAACAGTAAAGGATAACCACAGGTCCTTGTGCCAGTAATACAACCCCCTGCTTCTGCTCTGATGGACTCTCACTACTTGACTCTTGTCAGGCGGATGAGAAGTGACAGTCAGGGAACGCCAGCAGACGCAGGGCCTGCGCTTGGAGGGGATGAGGGAGTGGGGCGGAGGGACTCACTGTCCCTTTTTATCAGCATCACGCGGGCATTGTATGAAAACAGCACGTTGGTTTAAACATTGTACATGCTGCGGCCTTCTCAGTTGAGAGCTTGCAATCTAATATTTATAAGAGAGGGAGGGGCTGGGAGCTGCTTTGCTATTTAAAAAACTTTTAAGGAATATTACACCTTCTAAGAGATACTTAGTCCCATTATGTAATATTACGTTATTGATCACTGACCTTTACACCGTAGATGTCTCTGAATTGCTTTTATCGTGATCCTAAACCAGTCTTAAATCTCAAAGGAACAGCGCTTGAACAAATTCTAAAAAATAAAGTCACTTGATGTGTAGAATGCAATAATGTTTAAACGCCATGATTAATAGTAAATTTAGTCTCCAAATTAATCTGCAGATTTTTCAGAATTCATTCATACATCCCCCTCCTTTTAAAGGAACAGATTCTGTCATGAAAACTTGCAAGAAAAAGTATGTGAACCCTGTGGAATGATATGGATTTCTGCACAAACTGGTCATAAAATGTGATCTGATCATCATCTAAGTCACAACAATAGACAACCACAGTCTGCTTAAACTAATAACACACAAAGAATGAAATGTTGCCATGTTTTTATTAAACACACCATGTAAACATTCACAGTGCAGGTGGAAAAAGTATGTGAACCCTTGGATTTAATAACTGGTTGAACCTCCTTTGGCAGCAATAACTTCAACCAAACGTTTCCTGTAGTTGCAGGTCAGACGTGCACAACGGTCAGGAGTAATTCTTGACATGCGCACAGTCGTTATTCGGCTTGTGGCATATTTCACCCCCCAAAAACCCGCCAATAAACACAGACACCGTATTTCTGTTGGAAATATAAAAGTCCACAGCTTTATTTTATTGTAATCAAAACAAGATAACAAATTGGGGTCATTGCCGCATAATAATAATTTAATACAATCCCCTTCCGCACAAAATTACCCCTGGCAATGACCCCATCCATAAACAATATATAACAATATAATAACACATATATATAACACACGGCCCACCAAAGAGGCCCCATAACCATAACTTCCTTAACTGTAGGGGTGTACCAAGACACCCCTACACCACCAGGTTCGGAGCCACCGACGAGCTCGAACCAACAGACCACTTACCACTCTGGCCTAATCCAGCCTAACCTTAGCCTATCCACTTGATACTCCTCTTGCATACCCCTTACCCAAGCCCTATCCCGCCACAGCCCGAGACTTGATATCTTAACGTCTCGCGCGCCCCCCACCACACAGAAATAGGGCCCGAGCTATACCTTCCTGAAAACCTAAATTCAACAAGTCACACCCCACCTCCGAAAGGTGTACCCCGTCCCTACGGAAATATCCTGGCAGCATACCTTCTAGTTCCCAATGCCGCACCGGAACCCCGCCAAACCTCCGGACGAAAGCTGACATTGCTTTATTAACTTTTCCCCGGCAACGAGCTACGGCAGCTAGATCCCTAGCATGTCTCCAATTGAATTGGGGCACCATCTCTGACCATACCACTACCTTGCTAGGAACCAGCTCCCGCAGCCGGTCCAAATTCATCCTCCTCATCAATTCCCTTTGGGGAACAGAACCTAAATCATTGCTCCCACCGTGGATTAGGATTATATCCGGGAATGCCCCTCCCGAAATTCTCCTGAAAATTTCTCCGCTAATGCTCTGACAGCTGAAGCCCCTAAATCCAAACCACCGCAACTCCACCAGTTCCAGAAGAAAACCCAGCTGTGTTCCGTTCCTCCGAACTGCGGCTCTCTTCTGTGCCCAATACACGTATGAGTGACCCACCAACCAAGTGACCAAACCTGAAAAGAAACAAAAACAGTTACTGTGGAGGGCAGTAACCCCCTCCCCCGCCGTCCTGCGGCCCACCTTTATACCAACCCGTCTGGCCATACGTATGAACGAAACCGGATGGACTCCCACCTACCTATCTGTTTAATCCGTTCGTCACCCAATCCCAGACGAGCTGCCTCCATTGCAGCCCCTATGCGAAATGAATGCGTACCGAATTGCATGGGCTGGAGGGCCAGCTTTTGTAGCCCCATCCGAAATACCCGGATAAATTGAAAACGCGACAGTGCCGAGCCATCCTTATGAACTAAAAAACATCCTGCCATATCCGGGCATATGCTTAGGAACTTGATCCCGCCCGCCACTGGGCAGACATCTGACACTGGCAATGAGAACAGGACTATCTTCTTACCTCTCCCAAAAACGTCTGTCTTGGAGCGTCTCAGTTGAATCTCGACCCTATCCTGCCCCACCACCACGTCCTCGAGCTGAAGCCCATTCTTTCCTGATTTGTTTTCGCTGACCAACTCACTGATACGAAATGCCCCGAAAAAGGCCCAGACAAACGCTACGGAAAACAAAACCACTTCAAATGATGATGTGCACATATCACTCAACACTCCCACGAGCCCTTGCAGGACGGTAAACAACACTGGCCTCCTTGTGTCCATGGTCTTCCTCCCCTTCCGGAAGCCTCGCAAGGCCTGTTTCATCACAAAAGTCTTGGTAAGATCTTCCCAACCATTAAGTTTTAACCAAAAAGCTAAAGCCGCCATATGACGCTCCACCTTAGAGCGAGAGGCCCCACCCGCTAGTAGCCGGCACAACCACCATAATAGCGTGTCCAACCTACCTGCCGCGGAGTCGCCCACTCCCGTCTGCCCTACCGTCTCCTCCCAGTCAGTCCAAACTTTGGTGTATGCCGCCCACGTGCCTGGCGCCAATGAACTCCTTATCAAGCCCCCAAGCACGATGTCCCGAGCAGCCATATGTCCTCCGGGCATGCCTGTCCTGTTTCCTGTGCGCTCGGTGCTGCCTCCCGAAAACGCTCCCACTTTGAATGAGACAGTGCGTCAGCTACAACGTTCAACAAGCCCTGCACATGCCTAGCCCTAAAAACGATATTCCATGACATACAAAGGAGAACTAGATGTCTCAACCGAATCACGGGTAGCGACGAGGCGGAATTACTATTAATCGCCTGGACCACTGCCATATTATCGGAGTGAAAAATCACCTTCCTGTTCGCCAGCTCCCTGCCCCACAATGCCACTGCCACAACCACCGGGAAGAACTCCAAGAATGCCAGGTTCCTGATCAGTGGGCTTTCCTTCCACGACTTCCACTCCTCGGCACACCATTTGCCCCTAAAATACGCCCCAAAACCCACGCTCCCAGAAGCGTCCGTAAATAAACCGATGTCCACCGACGTTGCCGCCGGGTCCCTAAAAAACACCCTACCATTAAACTCTTGTAAAAAATTTATCCACACATCCAAGTCCGCCTTCATATCAGCCGATACCCTAATGAAATGACCCGGTGACCTTACACCGCAGGTAGCCCGAGCTAGTTGCCTACAAAAAAACCCTTCCCATAGGGATCACTTTACATGCGAAGTTCAGGCTCCCCAACAGGGACTGCAGCCCTTGCAAAGTCACCTTCCTTGAACCCCTCACACTCCCTACCCGTTGTCGGAGTGCCAACAATTTATCTGCGGGCAACCGACATTCCCCCTTCGTCGATTTCCAGCCCCAGGAAGCTCAGGCACGTTGTCGGGCCCACCGTCTTATCCCCGGCTAAGGGAATCCCAAATGCTTGTGCAACCCACTGCAAAACCCGTAGTATCTGTCTTCAACGGTCTGAGTCCGCTGGCCCCACGCACATGAAATCATCCAAGCAGTGCACCACCGCAACCCCGGCCGACTCCTGCCGAACCACCCACTCCAAAAATGTGCTGAACTTTTCAAAATACGAACAAGAAATCGAACAGCCCATGGGCAAACATAGATCCACGAAAAAACCCACTTCGAAGAAACATCCCAACAAGTGGTGACAGTCCGGATGAATGGGGAGCAGTCGAAAAGCCGCTTCCACATCAACTTTTGCGATTAGCGCCCCCGGCCCCACTTTGCGAACCAACTCAACCGCCTGGTCGAATGATGCATACGAAACAGAGCTCAGGGCCGCGTCAATGTCGTCATTGACTGATGCCCCTTTCGGGTAAGACAAATGATGTATCAAACTGATACATATGGCCCCGCCATCCTTCCCAACTGCACTTCCTTCTGTAACTTCTCCCGAACTACCCCCGGATGTTCCCGCACGGATTTGAGGTTCGCACACAACTTCCCCGGATCCTTCCCCTTAAATGTAATGGTGAACCCCTCCGTAAAACCTTTCCACAGAAACTCCGCAACCTCGCGGTTAGCGTACCGCTTTAGCCACGGTAGCATCTCGCCTATTTTCACCGGGGTTACCGCCAGCGGCAATGCCGGAGGCTGGTGCCCTGCCGGCACCCACTCCGGAAGCCGGATTCCCTCTCTTGAAGCACCGGTTAGCCCCGTGGGCTCCGCCGCAACCAGAACATTCATGTCTGAATCTGCACGACGTCCCCCATTTGCATTGGCCTTCATTAAAAAGCCAGCAAAACCCCTTCTTTTGCCCGGCCGGTGCTGTTCCTCCAGGTACCGCACCGGCCGCTCCCTGAAAGGGCGCCTTCTGTGCCATCATCAATTTCATCCATAGTGGCAGGTCCATCTGGTCCCACCTCATACTGGGATTCGCTGCCAATTGCTGGCAGAATTGCTCATCGTATTTCCACCACGCTAAACTCCCATATGTTCGGTATGCATCCCCTATCCCGTCCAGATAACAAAAAAATTGTGAGCAGCGGTCGGGGTATTTCTCCCCGATGACGCTGGCCAAAATACAAAAAGCCCTGTGCCAATTCCCAAACGTTTTAGGGATCTTCCGATACCTACGTTTCTTTTCCTCTTCCTCCTTTTTTGCGTCCTTCTTATCTTCCTCTTTTAAGTCGAGGAACTCCTCTAGGGGGAGAAGGGCAAAAACCTCCACAAACTCTCCTTTCCAAATTTTGTCTTTTACCTCGGTTTTTAGATGACAACCTAAAGGACCCGAAAAGGAAAAGTTTTGCCGTGCCGCATCCGAGATCTCGCCACAAGATTCCGCTCCTTTGCCCGACCCCCCTACCGACCCGCTCATAGTCAGTCCGAGATCGCCAGTCCCTGTCCCCACCACTCTATCTGCTAAACTGGGACCCTTCTCTTGGCCCCACACCCTCGAGAACTGCGGAGACGAAACTTCCCTACTCGCCCATGTGTCTAAAAAGGATTTCAAGCAACTAAATAGTGTTTCTGAGTGTGGTGTACCAGGTAACTTACCGCCCGAACCCCCGGCCGCGACAGGCCACGGGGCCGTCTTCCGTCCGTCCGCCGCGCACGGCTCCGGAGTATCCAATAGACGCCGACTCCATTCAGCCTGATCCCGCCTCGGGACCGTAGGTGTATCGCTCCGCAACCTGTAAGGAAAAGAACACCTGGGTAGTCTTCTCGTGTGTCCAGCTGCCCGCCCTTCCTCCTTACGCTCCAATCTCTCTTCTCTCCACCTCTCCCCGCCTGGCCCTCCTGGCCGCCTGAGTCATGCCGCTGACCCCGTGAACTCCCTTCTGATGACCCTGAGGTGCTGCGCCGGTCCCTCCTTCTACCTTCCCTGCAGCCTGACCTCCTCCTACTGCGCCTGCCACCAGAGGTGCTTCTCTCCCTGGCGCTCCATGCCCCATCCTGCCAGGCGCCCTCTCCATGCTGTTCCCTGTTTTCTTCCCGCCTGGGGCTGCTCCTACCACCGCAGTGCCCCTGGGAGCTGCCTCTGCGGCCCTCCCGCCCATGCCTAACCCCGCTGACCTCTGCGCCCCCTGATGCCGTGTGTAACTGGGCCCCCTGCCGTGACCCCGCAGGGGATTCCCGGCGCTGTCCCGGGCATCCAGAGTCCCCCTCCCCTGCAGACCTGGCCTGCCTCTGTTGCCCCATGTGGGTGGGCCCGCCGGCTGCCCCCTGGCTGCTAGGCCCAGCTGCCGTCGTTGTGTCCCTGCTGTTGGGTGCCCCCCTGCCCCTAAGGGAACAGCCTGCCCATCAGTGACAGCCTCAAGCTGCCCGGTTGTCACACCGGCGGCCGACTCACTGGGACGCCTCTGGTCTCCTCCTCTTCCTGTCCTCCCTGCCATGCTCCCGGCCTCCACGGAGGCCGCTGGTGTCACCGCTGCCCTGCCGGCCGCATTGCTGCGGGTGGCGCTCCTGGTTGCAGGCCGCACAGCAGTCTTCCTCCCAGCTGCTGCCCGCGCCCGACCGGCACCGCGTCGGACAGATGATGCCAGCCATGTACTCACCGCATCAGCCTGGCCCGCATCCACTGCCAGGGCCCCACTGGCCCCTGCTGATGGGCTCCGGTGCCTCCTCACTTCTGGTGCAATGCCTGGGCTCAGCCGCTGGGGTGGTCTCGCCCTCCTCACAGGACGCCGTTCAGCCGCCGCAGGGGGGTTAACAGCAGCATCAAGAACCCCCAGTTGTTGTTGGAGCCAGGCCATCCCCCTGTCACGAACTGCTGCTCTCACTCCTGCCAGGATTTCATCCAGTGAAGCCATGATCTGAAAAAGAAAGGAAAAGAATCCACACAGACCTGCCAGAGACAAATTACAGATAAATGGATTAAAATGGCCACTTGCTAAAATGGCTGCTTAATATACTCCTATCTACTCCACCCCTTTTTACACCTCATTCCTAATACCCACCCCTAATTCTTTAACTCCACCTGCCTACTCCTTGGCTCTGTCAAGGCCCACTCCCCTGACTGTGCTGTTCCATGGGCTTCATGACCATTCCTCTTTACAGAACTGTTTCAGTTCAGCAGTATTCTTGGGATGTCTGGTGTGAATTGCTTTCTTGAGGTCATGCCACAGCATCTCAATCGGGTTGAGGTCAGGATTCTGACTGGGCCACTTCAGAAGGCGTATTTTCTTCTGTTTAAGCCATTCTGTTGTTCATTTACTTCTATGCTTTGGGTCATTGTACTGTTGCAACACCCATCTTCTGTTGAGCTTCAGCTGGTAGACAGATGGCCTTAAGTTCTCCTGCAAAATGTCTTGATAAACTTGGGAATTCATTTTTCCTTCAATGATAGCAATCCGTCCAGGCCCTGACGCAGCAAAGCAGCCCCAAACCATGATGCCCCCACCACCATACTTCACAGTTGGGATGAGGTTTTGATGTTGGTGTGCTGTGCCTTTTTTTCGCCACACATAGTGTTGTGTGTTTCTTCCAAACAACTCAACTTTGGTTTCATCTGTCCACAGAATATTTTGCCAGTACTGCTGTGGAACATCCAGGTGCTCTTGTGCAAACTGTAAACGTGCAGCAATGTTTTGTTTGGACAGCAGTGGCTTCCTCTGTGGTATCCTCCCATGAAATCCATTCTTGTTTAGTGTTTTACGTATTGTAGATTCGCTAACAGGGATGTTAGCATTTGCCAGTGACTTTTGTAAGTCTTTAGCTGACACTCTAGGATTCTTCTTCACCTCATTGAGCAGTCTGCTCTGTGCTCTTGAAGTCATCTTTACAGGACGGCCACTCCTATGGAGAGTAGCAGCAGTGCTGAACTTTCTCCATTTATAGACAATTTGTCTTACTGTGGACTGATGAACAGCAAGGCTTTTGGAGATACTTTTATAACCCTTTCCAGCATTATGCAAGTTAACAATTCTCAATCGTAGGTCTTCTGAGAGCTCTTTTGTGCGAGGCATCATTCACATCAGGCAATGCTTCTTGTGAAAAGCAAACCCAGAACTGGTGTGTGTTTTTTATAGGGCAGGGAAGCTGTAACCAACACCTCCAATCTCATCTCATTGATTGGACTCCAGTTGGCTGACATCTCACTCCAATTAGCTCTTGGAGATGTCATTAGTCTAGGGGTTCACATACTTTTTCCACCTGCACTGTGAATGTTTACATGGTGTGTTCAATAAAAACATGGCCACATTTCATTCTTTGTGTGTTATTAGTTTAAGCAGACTGTGATTGTCTATTGTTGTGACTTAGATGATGATCAGATCACATTTTATGACCAATTTGTGCAGAAATCCATATCATTCCAAAGGGTTCACATACTTTTTCTTGCAACTGTATAGTCGTGTTTTGAAAATTCTTTCAATACTCCTGAAATTCATGTGATATTGTGTGTTCTTCGAGGGTGGGTGCACAGCCTATAAGTTCCCAACCTCTCTGAGAAGGACATTGATTGTGTTCTGTGAAGGATATATGGTAAATTTATATTTTTAGGTCCATTCAGAAAAACAGGAATGTCGATTAGTAAGCTGATAGCAGACAGTCACAGCTGCTTACAGTTTGGGCAACAAATTAATTTGTTCAACACATGTCATTGCTGCCTGGTAGTGATTTATAGGATACGCTCAAAACTCCCATCGAACAGAATGATACAAGGTTCTGTAGGGGGAGTGGGTCAGAACAAGGCTCTGCAGAGAGTACCAAATTCCTCACTGGATGGAGGAGCGAGGTAGCACAAGGCTCTGCAGAGAGTACCACATTCCTCACTGGATGGAGGAGCCAGACAGCACAAGGCTCTGCAGAGAGTACCACATTCCTCACTGGATGGAGGAGCCAGTTAGCACAAGGCTCTGCAGAGAGTACCACATTCCTCACTGGATGGAGGAGCCAGACAGCACAAGGCTCTGCAGAGTGTACCATATTCCTCATTGGATGGAGGAGCGAGGCAGCACAAGGCTCTGCAGAGAGTACCGCATTCCTCACTGGATGGAGGAGCGAGGCAGCACAAGGCTCTGCAGAGAGTACCACATTCCTCACTGGATGGAGGAGCCAGTTAGCACAAGGCTCTGCAGAGTGTACCACATTCCTCACTGGATGGAGGAGCCAGACAGCACAAGGCTCTGCAGAGAGTACCACATTCCTCATTGGATGGAGGAGCGAGGCAGCACAAGGCTCTGCAGAGAGTACCGCATTCCTCACTGGATGGAGGAGCGAGGCAGCACAAGGCTCTGCAGAGAGTACCACATTCCTCACTGGATGGAGGAGCCAGTTAGCACAAGGCTCTGCAGAGTGTACCACATTCCTCACTGGATGGAGGAGCCAGACAGCACAAAGCTCTGCAGAGGGTACCACTTTCCTCACTCGATGGAGGAGTGAGGCAGCACAAGGCTTTGCAGAGAGTACCACATTCCTCAATGGATGAAGGAGCCAGGCAGCACAATGCTCTGCAGGGACAAAATTGAACCACAGTAAGGAGTTAAATTCCATAAGAAAGCAACAATTTGCTCTGCAAAAGGGATCAGGGGAAAAGAAAGTAAAATGATCCTGGAGGGTAAAAGAAGTCAGTGTTTGCAACAAGGGATGCTGTCATGGGAGCCGCAACCACCCTTTGAGGTGATCTGCACAAATGCTATCTGCTGGGATCTCCATACTGACATATGGATGGAGTTAAACATGTGTTTTCGTGCTAGAACCCATGTATCACTGCTGGCAAAATCTCTTATAAATAAAGGATTGCAGCCGCATGCATAATGCAGCCAGTGGGACTGGATCTACATACTTGTCACGTGCGGGCACTCTCTCCATTTGTGCTGATCTGAGATTTTCTCTTTATTGGTTGTGTTAATGAATGTTATGCAAAAGACAGAATCTGTAATCCCTGGACAAGCAGCTGCCATGCACTGTAACTCCCACGATCCCTAGGAATAAAAAAAACAGAATCATGGGAGATATCGTCCACAGCACCTAAATTGGCATTGGAGTCTAGTCACTAAAGAGTAAGCTGCGGTGACTTGATTAAAAGGAAGTTATTCTCTAAAAAGTGAATTGTAAAGGATTGAAAGCTGAATTGAAAAAACTAGGCTAAAATAGCCAAGTGGGATTAAGAGCTAAATAGGAGAACCTTTTCTAATCAGCTACTTTGGCCTGAATTTTGAAATGCAGTTCTCAATTCACTGTTTAATTATTAAATTCCTTAATATCAAACTTTACTCAATACAGTTCTATTTTGGGGAAAATAGCCACATCGGAGAACTTTTTCAGCTTCTCATTTTTGGTCTACATTTTAACACTCTTTCTTAAAGAGTTACTCCAATAATCATAACCTGTACAGTCCACAGTAGTGGGTATAGTGTGAGGAGTACCCTGGCTGCATTTCCTGGGGCAAACCGCTCCACCCTCATGCAGGAAGCCGAGGGTTCTTTATGGCTGTTCACCACACCCGGCTTCTGCAGAGTTGCCAGAAGTTGATCCGCCAGCCATTCATTGGTTGAGAGCAACAGCAGAAAGGTTTAGTCTAAGAAATGCATTAACGCACAAAACTGACTTTAGCCAGTTCCTCTTTTCTGTCCTAATGTCCCTCTTTTCTAAGAACTCCATATTGTTAGTGTGTCTCAGTGTATAACAAAGCTCCACAGCAATAATACTCCCAGGAATGTGTCTGAGTGTATAACAAAGCTCCACAGTAATAATACTCCTAGTAATGTATCTGAGTGTATAACACAGCTCCACAGCAATAATACTCCCAGTAATGTGTCTGAGTGTATAACAAAGCTCCACAGCAATAAAACTCCCAGTAATGTGCCTGAGTGTATAACAGAGTTCCACAGCAATAACACTCCCAGTAATGTGTCTGAGTGTATACTGAGCTCCACAGCAATAATACTCCCAGTAATGTGTCTGAGTGTATAACAGAGCAACACAGCAATAATACTCCCAGTAATGTCTCAGAGTGTATAACAGAGCTCCACAGCAATAATACTCTCAGTAATGTGTCTGAGTGTATAACAGAGCTCCACAGCAATAATACTCCCAGTAATGTGTCTGAGTGTATAACAGAGCTCCACAGTAATGATACTCCCAATAATGTGTCTTTAAACTACAATAAATGAGTTTAGAAATAAATAACTACATTGTTCTTGTAAATTACATTTTAGTTGTATAAATTGTTATTATTAAAGGACCACTATAGTGCCAGGAAAACATACTCGTTTTCCTGGCACTATAGTGCCCTGAGGGTGCCCCCACTCTCAGGGACCCCCTCCCGCCCGGCTCTGGAAAGGGGAAAGGGGTAAAAACTTACCTTTTTCCAGCGCTGGGCGGGGAGCTCTCCTCTTCCGATCCTCCTCCTCTCCGCCCATTCGGCTGAATGCGCACGCGCGGCAAGAGCTGCGCGCGCATTCAGCCGGTCTCATAGGAAAGCATTCACAATGTTTTCCTATGGACGCTTGCGTGCTCTCACTGTGATTTTCACAGTGAGAAGCACGCAAGCGCCTCTAGCGGCTGTCAATGAGACAGCCGCTAGAGGAAATAGGGGAAGGCTTAACCCATTCATAAACATAGCAGTTTCTCTGAAACTGCTATGTTTATGAAAAAATGAGTTAACCCTAGCTGGACCTGGCACCCAGACCACTTCATTAAGCTGACGTGATCTGGGTGCCTAGAGTGGTCCTTTAAGGCACCTAAAATTTCTCAGACCAGTCCCACCCTGACCACACACCCCACTTACACCCATAAAATGAACTCTCCCTCTTTGTCCATTTGAAACGTTGGTAGGTATACATTTGCAGGCCTGTGTTTTGGGCACACATGTTCTATGAAACCAGGATATTACTATCAGATACTTTTTGGAGTAATATGGAAGTTTCCTAGTTGTTAACCGCTACACCTTAATGCTATGTGTCATCAGAGTTGCAGTTCTACAGCATTTGTAGCACCCAGCTAGATACACAGAAAATCCCAGGATTGGGAGAGGACATGGTGTAGCAAGAAGAGCATGTTCTCGTAACTCAACGTGTCCCAGTTAGTGTACAGCAGGTGATAAACCAAAAAAGGACGTGTGTCAGCCAAGCATGCACGTAATGGAGCCAATGTTCTGTCAGATTCCTGGACCCTGTCAGAAAGCTGGACTGTGACAGACCACCCTGTACCTGGATTATGAAAACGTTTTCTTCATTCCCCTGTGTGACAGATCCCTCTGTCTTGGACTTACAGGGACTTATTATTCATTTGTTTGCTTGATTCGTGTTTTTCCCCTTCGTGTGGACTCTATATACTTCCCTGAAGCTACCGAACAAAACACCCGAACGGCAGGCCACCCAGTAGAGAAGTGTGCTGCTGGTTAACCTCTTGGCCCCATTCAGGGCCGGATTAACATAGGGGCTGATGGAGCTGCAGCTCCAGGCCCAGGCCCATGGAATAGGCCCATTGATTTAAAAAAAATAAAAAAAATAAAAATTTTTTTTTTTTTTTTTTACATTTTTTTTTCACACTACTCTTAGGGATTCCATCTGGCTTTTATTTTATTGGCACAGCCAGTATTTGAGGCTTCCTGGCTGGTGCCAATATTGCAGTGATACTGGCAATACAAATGCTGGTATTTTTCTCAGTATAAACAAGAGATTACTCTGCAATACCAGCACTGGCCAGTAGGGGTCGCTGTGTGTGTGGAGAGAGGCAGGGGTAGGAAGTTCCAGCATATCCCTCTCTGCCTATCTATACTCACTGATCTGCAGGGGTGCAGCTACAGAGAGTCCAGACAGCAACTCCCACCCTGCAGAGACAGCCTACAGCTCAGGGAAGTAAGGGATGGGGGGAAAGGCTGCAAGGAGACATACACTGAGACACTAAGGGACACTGGGAGACATTATGGCCAACACTGAGACACTAAGGGACATTGGGAGACATTATGGCAGACACTGAGACACTAAGGGACACTGGGAGACATGGCAGACACTGAGACACTAAGGGACACTGGGAGACATTATGGCTGACACTGAGACACTAAGGGACACTGGGAGACATTATGGCTGACACTGAGACACTAAGGGACACTGGGAGACAATATGGCAGACACTGAGACACTAAGGGACACTGGGAGACATTATGGCAGACAATAAGGGACACTGGGAGACATTATGGCAGACAATAAGGGACACTGGGAGACGTTATGGCAGACACTAAGGGACACTGGGAGACATGGGTCACTGAGACACTGATACATAGGAACACTGAGACCTGGAGTAATCGACACATGGGGGCACTGAGTCATGAGGGCACTGGGAGACATGGTGGCACTGGGAGGAATCCATCTATACAGCAGAATCAAACTAAGTCTTATATCACTCCTTGTGATTTACATCATGTGATGTCATCCATACATATTTAATTATGCAAATTAGTAAGGCCGGTATGTTTTTCCAAGAAAGGTGACAACTCTAACTACTTTTCACATACTCTTACTTAAGTATGGAAACTTAAGTGGGATGTATGGGAACAAAACTTGTGTGGACTGGCTAGCAATGAATATAGTTAAAGGGACACTATAGTCACCAGAAAAACTACAGCTTATTGAATTTGTTCTGGTGAGTAGAATCATTACCGTCAAGCTTTTTGCTGTAAACACTGTCTTTTCAGAGAAAATGCAGTCTTTACATTACATCCTAGTGATAACTTCACTGGCCACTCCTTAGATGACTGTTAGAGATCCTTCCTGGGTCATGGCTGCCTAAAATGCATCCAAACATTCAGTGTCTCCTCCCTCTGCATGCAGACACTGAACTTTCCTCATAGAGATTCATTAATGAAATTCATCTCTATTAGGAGATGCTGATTGGCCAGGGCTGTGTTTGAATCATACTGGCTCTGACCCTGATCTGCCTCTTTGTCAGTCTCAGCCAATCCTATGGGGAAGCACTGTGATTGGATCAGGCCACCACTTCTAATGATGTCAGCAGACTGCTTGTTTTTATGAGTCTAACAGCATGCAGAGTTACAGCTTCAGGCTTGAATATAGATTTTGCTATATTTATGGAGGCATGAGGGGTCCAGGGGGGGCTAGATGGTGGTGTTAATACTATAGGGTCATGGAATTCATGTTTGTGTTCCTGACCCTATAGTGATCCTTTAAGGTAATGCTGACTTTGGTCTCTATAACACTGTGGCATGTTCCCTTTCTTCTACACTCACTACATATAGCTTTACTCTGTCCCAGACCATATACCAGGATATTCTGCCTGCTAGTAAGAAGGTAAGGAGACAAGTGGACCAGCGAGTGCTAGGGGACAGTCCTTAGAAAGCGTTGAGTGAGCGCATCATTAGATGCATTTATGCCAAGCTCAGGGTGTTGTCTGCATAGTATGCCCTTAGTTGGGCAGCTGCATGATTGGCAGGCAGCCTGACATGCATTCATGTCAGGCTGGCCTTCTAATTCTTTGAGCAGAAATGTCCTCTTTTTGGGCATGTTTGCCCGTTTTGGCAGGTTACGTGATTTGTGTCAGTGGCAAACCCTTTTATTGTGCCCATTGACTTCCTGCTTGATTGGACGTTGCTGTTAGGGGTTATGGATTTACTTGAAAGCTGAAAACATAAATTAGAGAGAGATTAGCTTAGGGTATGTGTTTTCTTATAGCTGCTGTTTTCTTTCTCTCCAGCACCATCTCCATCAGATACATGATGCTTATGAGTGCTTTACTGTTTTTGGTCGATATGATTCTGTAATTAGGCCCGTCAGAATTGTCAGCACCAGGCCCACTGGGCTCTTAATCTGGCCCTGGCCCCATTAGAACGTTGAGGTTAACCGCAGACACCTATTAATTGGTGCCTGTAGCTAGGTGGCCGCCATTCGTATCCCGAACACGAGGTCGCTGCCATTTTAAATCCACAAACGCTCAGCGGTGTTCGACGACAAACTCATGGAATTCAAAACAGACACTATTTGGCACGAACACAGCTGAAGCAGCCGACCTCTCTTCTCCTTCGGTAGAAAACCCACAAACGAACCTATGTTCGATACTTTTGTTCACAAATAAGCCATACCCCAGATAGCCATCCCGTGGAGCACATTCGTAGGGAGAACAGACTTTGTCCATGGCGATTAGACTGTGTGCATAGGATCTGAGCGCTGTTCGGTACTTTTGTGTGCTCAGATCCCAGCTATCTGGGGACCCGTTGAATGCCTGTGTTATATTACAATATTGAAAAGTTATGTATTTTTATGCATTTTTGTCATTGTCACCTAAAATGCGTTTGGTCTTTGTCCAGGGAGATAATTGAATTACTTTACAATTATCTCCCGGGCAGAGCAGAGGGTCTTGGGTAATTAAAGGGGAAGGGCTACATGTGTAGCATTCTGATTGGTCAATGTAATGTCCTTGTCACAGTCTCCCATTTGGTCCCTACGAGGAGTGTCCACCAGGTGGGAGACCTGCATAAATACCGGGCAGGTAGCCCTCAATAAACCAGATTCCTGCTGACCCTCAATACGGAGCTTTGTCTCGTCCATGGGGGGATTATTCGGATGGATTACGCTTGTTCGGCTGTTTGGGAGACTGACTGGTTCATGTGATTGCTGTTCGGCAGTTTGAGAGGTCGAATGGTTCGTGTGATTTCTGTTCGGCAGTTTGGAGCGCTCAGTGGCCGCCTCTGCATTCATGTAGGGAACGTCCTATACGTCAGTAACCCCTCTCCTACCAGGGGAGCTGTAACACCCTGTTTGTTCAGTATATTGCATTCCCCATCAATTTTATTTTTAATCAGTTTGAATACTGAATAAACCAACAAATGACCAGACCACCCGTATGCAGAGTGTGCTACTTGTTAAACTCCATCACCTCTGTCAGCACCTCATTAACACTTATAACCACAACATTCTAAACGGTCGGTTGGGTGGTCACTGTTCGTATGTGCGAACACGTGGCGGCGGCTATCTTTGACCCGTGAACACAGGCAGCGGTGTTTGGTCGTCAAGTGTGTGGAACTCAAATCGGACACTCGACCGCCCGAACACAACTGAACTTCCCCTTTCCATCTGCGTTCGGTTATATGCATACGAACAGAATACCGTTCGGTGGAAGCCTACTCCCGAACAAGGGACACATAACAAGCATACGAACTGGTCTCAATGTTTGGTATTTTGTGTGATTTCGGACCCTCGAAAGAGACCAACTGCTCATACCAATTTCATGGAACTATTCTGGGCAGGAGCCTTGTGTGCGGTCGGTCAGAACTTTACCCCGGTGGCTTTTCGGCTGCGTTTGTGAGATCTGAGTGCTTTCTGGACATGTTGGTCACTCAGATCCAGGCTATCCTGGGATATAGTACCTGATTGTGTTGTGTGTATTTTGGGGTATAATAATTGTACATGTTCTGTACCTGAGAGATAAGTTAAAGGGACACTATAGTCACCTGAACAACTTCATCTTAATGAGGTTGTTCAGGTGAGAACTATAGCTCCCTGCAGCCTTTCTCATGTAAACACTGTATTTTCTGAGAAAATACAGTGTTTACATTGAAAGCTAGGAACACCTCCAGTTTCCGTCACTCAGAGTGAACCAGAGGGACTTCGGAGTTGATGGAGGCATAATATGCCTCCATCCACTCAGATCTACTGTCAGCAGAGCACATGGCAGCACTGACCTTTCCTCATAGAGATTCTTTGATTCAATTCATCTCTATGAGGAGATGCTGATTGGCCAGGGCTGTGTTTGAATCATGCTGGCTCTGTCCCTGATCTGCCTCTTTGTCAGTCTCAGCCAATACTATGGGGAAGCACTGTGATTGGATCAGGCTACCACATGTCAGCAGACTGCTTGTTTTTCTGAGTCTAACGGCATGCATATTTACAGCTTCAGGCTTGCATACAGTAAGATTTTTACTATATTTATGGAGGCATGAGGGGCTCAGGGGGGCTGGATGGTGGTGTTAACACAATAGGGTCAGGAATACATGTTTGTGTTCCTGACCCTATAGTGATCCTTTAATTAAGATGTGTGTTCTCTCTCAGTTACAGAGAAAGCCATGGGGGGGAGGGGGGGGTCCCCCTGCAATGTCACTTTGGAAACCCCTTACACGGGGAGTTGCATAAAAGGCCGTGTGTGGCTTCCAATAAATCAGTTCATCACAAAATATAGTCTTGTCTCATGTGTGTGGGAGAAAGCTATACCTGCTATAACACTACTTTGCCTGCTCTTGGATTATCGCTATTGGGAACGCTGATTGGGATTACTATAGCATCACTCACACTAGGAGGAAAAGAATATCTCTGGTGGCGAAACCCCTCTCTCCTACCAGGGGTATTGTTCCTGGGGATCTGGGGGGGCAATCCTACTGGGGACATTGTGCCTCGGCATCTGGTAAGGCACACTGTACCAAAGAACTTCCCAGTAATGGTCTTGCTGTGCAATAACTGGGGAAATGGCCGTAGAATCCTCAGTTTATAACGGACAGTCTAAAGCATAAAGCTGAGCAATATATATATTACATTTTATTTTAGTTGTATATACTGAGAATTTGGATAAGGAGTTTTATTGCTTGTGTACATTTTATCACTGTCTTAAATGCACCTGTCCGTGTATCTGAAAAATATCGGGATATATTTATCAAATTTCTTTGAGCTTTTATAGCTATTTACCTAACGATTGAGTTATCTCCCCTTGTCAATATCTTGCAGGAACTTTTTTACATCTCTGCAGCATTTCAGTGTGACAAATGGCGGCCATTTCATCATGCGTGCCGCAACGAGGTAAGTGAGAAATTACAGCTTTAGAGAAAGATGTTGGATTAATGAGTCCGTCTCCCAGCGAAGATGTTAACAGACATGAACTAACATCGCCTCCTAATTGCACAGAAACCCTTTCACACGTTACTGTACATCAATGAAAATAAGGGATGGATGAATGTTGGTGAAATGACTTCATTTGGGAAAACGTTCCTCAGGCAGGCAGTTCGTATGTGTAGAAGAACATTCTGAGCAAACAAATGTTTCTTTGATATCTTGTTGGATGTTTCGTAGAGTGAATCTAGGCAATGTTCTACAACATGCAATGACATATAAATACATTCATTAAAGGAACACTATTGGGTCAGGAACACAAACATGTATTCCTGAACCTATAGTGTTAAAACCACTATTTAGGTGGCTTGCCCCTCCACCCCCCTTGAACTCCTTAAAAGGTAATAAAACTTACCTTATTTCCAGCTCCGCGCGGGTCTGCCGGCGCTGGCCCCACCTTCGATCCGTCTCCATGCTGACATCATCAGAATTTATGTATTCAGCCAATCCAATGATTTCCCGTAGGTTAATTAAAACACCATGATTAAAAGTAAATTTATTCTCCAAATTAATCTACAGATTTTTTAGAATTCATTCATACATTTCCTCACTCCTTTTAAAGGAACACATTCTGTCATGACAACCATAACAAGTGGCTGAAATTGAACAGGGGAGGGGCCAATCACTTGCTTGGCCAATCAGCACCCTCTTATAGAGATGATTTGAATCAATGCTTCTCTATGAGGAAAGTTCAGCGTCTCCATGCAGAGCATAGAGACGCTGAACGGCAGTGCTGCACACTGTGCAGCACTGCCATAGGAAGTACCTC
This sequence comes from Pelobates cultripes, assembly GCA_933207985.1. NCBI lineage: Eukaryota > Metazoa > Chordata > Amphibia > Anura > Pelobatidae > Pelobates > Pelobates cultripes. The sequence goes on from OW240917.1 coordinate 242,843,399, forward strand.
CAGTGGCCATCTGAGGAGTAGCCACTGGATGTGTCCTTAAATGAAAATGCCTGCAGGGAATGATTATACTCACCAGAACAACTGCATTAAGCTGTAGTTGTTCTGGTGACTATAGTGTCCCTTTAACATTTAGAAGTGAAAATTATTTTTAGAGTTAACAAAAAAAATCTTACATTAACACAAGATTATGACTCTTTATTTGTCGGTGCAATTAGGAATCTAATAGTATGTAAAGCGGCATATTTTGCAAAGACTCCCAAAGGTGACGTGACTGCACAGTCTACAGAGGAAAAGGAGACAAGTAGACTGGAGATATATTTACCAGAGATATATTTGAGCCTCACAGGCCCAATGATGTCCTTAAGGGAAACATCTACACCACTGGTTCTTCAACTGCCAAGAGTCTGTGTCATGGCTGTGTTCACACACTTTTGGATCCCAGGGAATTCTTTATAGAATTAGTCATGCAAAGTATGAGAAGGGGCCTCCTACATACCAGGCTTGACTAGAGGTAAAGGAAGAAGCTTTGCCTTTTGTTAAGTTTTGCCACCCTCAGCTTAGACCATAAGGCATAGTTGTTCCTAAATTGTCTTATGATGTCTTGTAGTTTCAGGGACATTCACACGCAGTCAATATGGGTATATCATGAAGTTTTTATCTTAATGGAATACTGATAGGGTTCATTTCTGTTTGGCTGTATCATAAGACTAACAGTCTTGTACATTGCAAGGACTTGACATACGTAGTTTTGGTGATAGAACGTCACAAATGTAGTCTTGGCACATGACCATCTTTGTTCTCTTCTATTCTAAGAAGACCCTCCCCTACACCCTCCTTTTCAAAGAAGTCCCCACCTAGTAACACCCCATAAATAAGCTTTATATTAATGATTTGGTATTTGCTTTCACCATGTTGCATGCACAAGCTTGTTTGTGACGTTAGTTAATAGTTGTCAATATTTGATTGGTAATTAATGAAACACCCCTAGACTCCCCTTTATTGCGTGTTATTATAAAACCTTTATGCTGTTTAATAAACGGCAGACATTTTCCAGAACTGAGTTCCTTGTATGTCTTTCAATAGATTGTATCCCAGTACTGGAAGGGTGTGGCTATGTCTGGATTGAACTGTAAGACCGTGTAAGGTAATTCTGGGGATCACCAAGGACAGGAGTATATTCCAACAAATACTGAGATATAACAGAGACACTTGAAAATAAATGTATCATTTATGTGTTAATATCACATAAATACAGTGGAAACACAAGAATTCTCTTCTGCTTTGTTAGTGGTCATCTCATAGACGTACAATGAGAAAGCACAGCATTCTACCAGGAAGAATGTACAAACTCTTCATACACCAACACCGATAGACCACAACATTCTACCAGGAAGAATGTACAAACTCTTTATACATCAACACCGATAGACCACAACATTCTACCAAGAAGAATGTACAAACTCTTCATACACCAACACCGACAGACCACAACATTCTACCATGAAGGATGTACACATTTTCCTACACTAACACCGATAGACCACAACATTCTACCAGGAAGAATGTACAAACTCTTTATACATCAACACTGATAGACCACAACATTCTACCAAGAAGAATGTACAAACTCTTCATACACCAACACCGACAGACCACAACATTCTACCATGAAGGATGTACACATTTTCCTACACTAACACCGATAGACCACAACATTCTACCAGGAAGAATGTACAAACTCTTTATACATCAACACTGATAGACCACAACATTCTACCAAGAAGAATGTACAAACTCTTCATACACCAACACCGACAGACCACAACATTCTACCATGAAGGATGTACACATTTTCCTACACTAACACCGATAGACCACAACATTCTACCAGGAAGAAAGTACAAACTCTTCATACACCAACACCGATAGATCACAACATTCTACCAAGAAGAATGTACAAACTCTTCATACACCAACACCGATAGACCACAACATTCTACCAGGAAGAATGTACAAACTCTTCATACACCAACACCGATAGATCACAACATTCTACCAGGAAGAATGTACATACTCTTCATAAACATACAATTATAAATAGTGAAACGGTGAATATACAGAAGTAAAGTATGTGTGGTAGCAAGGATAGCTACAAACCACCTAAGTGGGAACCCCTTATACCACTTACAAAGAAGATATTGGTAAGGTAAGGAGACATCAACTGACACCAACTGTGGAAGCCCCCACCATAGGGCGAAACGCGTTTTGGATCAGACTGTAAACACAGGAGTTTTAATTACTATTTTTATTGGAACTTTCCTATTTTGCTATTTGCACTTTTATTCACCTTACCAATAAAGTTTTTTTTTCCTTGGAAAAATACTTCAACATCTCATCTTTACCAAGAAATTACCCAGATTATTTAAGGAGCAACGAGAAGAAGGATGGGGACATCCTATTAAGAGTCCCTCTACGTTTTCCATGAGAGCCATATGCAAATTTGGCTCCAGGCTTGTGAGTACTATTGCTCTACTCTATTGTAATACATTTTAATCATACAGTATTATACTATGTCGCTCTGTTCTATTTTCTAGAACCATCAGATGTGTGTTCCACCAATTGTATGTATTTATACAATTATAAAGTACATCATTTTACCAGGAAGAATGTACATACTCTTCAGATCAACACTGAAAGTACACGGCATTCTACCGGAATGATTGAACATTGATTCTTGGACTTACCCTGAGAAAGTACAACATTCTAAAAATAGGAAGGTTCATTCTCCTAATAGACCTATACTGATATTGATTAACCTTCTACCAGGAAGAATGCACAGTTGCGGATACATTTATATTGTATTTACTATCATTAGCTTACATTATGCTAAACACTGAGATGTATTCATGCTTAAAGTGATGGGAACTATAAAATAATAAAGATGTATTTTTTAATGGCTGATTGATATATATTGTTGCTAATATGATCATTAAAAGAAAACTCCAAGCACTATAACTACTACAGTGCTGCAGTGATTATGGTGCCAGGAGTCAAACCCTTCTAGTACAGTTTGACTTCTTATCTGGGGTACTCTGGGTGGTGTTCCCCATTTGTGCTACCTCATTCAGAGAGCTGGGTGTTCCTATTTCTATTAGTTCTCCTGAGCTAAACCATGCAGTGCAGCCAATGGCTCTCAACCAGTGGCCTAAGCCCTAAACTGCAGCTGTATGAGATGTGACCATGTATGAGACCATGGCACTCCTGGGACTAAAATCACTACAACAGTGGTTATGTTGCTTGGAGTGGCACTGTATACACTTACAGGTGCTAACAAAAGTTCTACATTGGATGCTCATGTCTTGCACTAGTGCAATACTTGAAGAGGTGATTAAAGGGCTATTATAGCAATTCTGGTACAAATTGCTAAAATTATTATTGTTGTTATTAGTGTTTATATAGTGACAACATTTTGTACAGCTCCTTACAGTTATACCGTGAGGATATTTAACAACAAGTAATTAACAGACACAAATAATGTTGGCTGATGCAAAAGATGACAGAGGCCATACTCCAACAAGTCTACAATCTAGGAGGCAGAAGTAAAGGAACACAAGAGTTAGAACAAAATGTCAGAGAGAGGAGGTACCGAGATATGACCCTATGTCTAGTTAAATTTGTAAAATAGTATTTCAGTTTGTGGAAGAACTGAAGGCCGGAAAACAAGTGATATGGACCATGGAAACAAGTAGAGTGTGGAGGGATGGGAGGTATATTGTAGTGGGGAAAGAGTCACCCAGAAAGATGGTAGACGTTTTGAAAGAAGTGGATTTCCGGTGACTTATTGAAGGACTGGAGACAAATGGAAAGTCTAATTGGATGAGGTAGGACATTCCATAAGAATTGCGAGGCTCTTGAGAAATTCTGTAAATGAGAATTAGCAACGTGGAAATGAACAGAAAGCCAGAGAAGGTCACATAGAGTGAAGGGAATAGGCCAGGGTCTATTCGTTAATTAAAGAGAAAATGGAACGAGGAGTGGAGTTGCTCAGGGCTTTGTAAGTTAGTGTCAGCAGTTTAAATTGGATCCTGAACGTGAATTCAATGTAAGGACTTTTAAAGGGGTTAATCTGAAAGTGATTGAAGTGGGGCAATGCGGGTATTTGTAAGGCCACAAGGAGCAAGTTGCAGTAGTCAAGGTGTGAGATGACAAGGGCAGGAGCAAGTGTCTTAGTTATTGTTAGAGTGAGGAAAATACAAAATATGGAGAAATCAGACGAAAATATCCCATTACATTCTACATATTTCTTTAAGAAATATGGAGAACTCATTTTATTTAAAAGCTGTTCCATTGTGGCTTTCATTAATATGGCCCCTGAGACCTGTGGTTTGGCCACAGAAAAACTACATTTAAAGTGCTGCTATAACCACTCACAGATCATAAATTAGTCATAAGTCCTTTGCATTTTACTTGTTAGCATTACTATTATTATTTTTATTTTAATAAATCACCAATCCAAAAAGCACAATACTTAACCCCTTAAGACCGCAGGGCGTTCTAAGCTGTCCTTATTTAGATGGCTCTAAACGCCGCAGGGCAGCATAGAACGCCCTGCGATCTTTTGTACTTACCCGGTTGCCGGCGATCCCACGCCGGCGATGGCGGTATGGGGACTTAACTGGGAGCCCAGGGAGTCTCCTTCCATCCTTTTCGGCCCCCCTGGGCCATGTGATCGCGAGGTCCTTGCGAGGACGCCGCGATCACATGGACGGCATAGCCGTCCAAGGCATTGCCAGCAGGGGGACTGCCTGTAATGACAGGTACTCCCTCTGCTGCCTGGAAATAAAATTAAAAGATGTTAAAACAGTGTAAAATTAAATAATATATACTTAGATCATCTATATATTTATTATATATATGATCTAAGTATATATATACACACATATACACACATACACATAATTACACATACACTGTCTAAGTGTATTTTAATATTAATATATACATTAATATGTATATATTATATATATTATATATATATTAATATCAAAATACACGTACAATGATATTGATTATATATATAATTTTCATTATATATATATTTATATATAATAAAAAATAAATAAATATATAAATACGTTAAAAAATAAAATTAAAAAAATAAAAATTATATAGATAAAAAATATATATACATGCGTAATTTCGTTCTAACTGTATTTTAAAATTAATATATATATATATATATATATATATAAACACCATAACCACTACACGGAGACATCCCCCACCTAGTGTAAAACCATTTGTGAGCATTCTGAAAAAAAAAATTGACTAAAGCCCAGTTGCTGTGACGGAACTACCAACGGTGAAGTCGGTATGGCTGCACTGGGCACGCATGCTAAGGGGGTACATTGAGTGGCTCATGCACTTAGGGCTCCTCTCATACTGACAGTCAGTGCTGGGAGGAAATGAGAGACGGTCACTTTATCCCAGATAACAGACTGAATCGTGCTGGAGGAAAGACAGGAGGAGGAGAAGGCTGAAAGGAGCTACAGCCAGCCTCTGACTCCTAATAGCCTCAACCAGCAGAGACACCTTGATGCACTCAAAAGGTAGGAAACGGAAGGGTGGCTAAAATTTTGACCAGCATGTGAGTCTGTATGTGTGTCATTGTCTTTCTGTGAATCTGTATGTGTGTTATTGGTGTCTGTGTGTCTGTATGTGTGTCATTGTGCATCTGTGAATCAGTATGTATGTCTATGAATCTCTATGTGTGTCATTGTGTGTGTGTCTGTATGTGTTTCATTGTGTGTCTGTATGTGTGTGTTTGTGTGTCTGTATATGTGTCATTGTTTGTTTCTCTGTGTTTGTGAATCTGTATGTGTGTCTGTATATATATATGTGTGGCATTGTGTGTCTGTGTGTGCTAGTGTGTTTCTTTGTGTCATTGTGTGTCTTTGTGTCAGTGGTTGTATCTATATGTATCTGTGTGTCAGTGCATGCATCTGTGTGTCAGTGTGTATATCTGTGTGTCCGTGTATCTGTATGTGTGCCATTGTGTGCGTCCATGTATCTGTATGTGTATCATTGTGCGTATGTTTGTGTGTTAGTGTGTGTTTCTGTGTGTCAATGTGCATCTGTGTCAGTGGGTGTATCTATCTGTGCCTGTTTATCTATATGCGTGTCGTTGTTTTTGTCTGTGTGTCTGTTTTTCTGCACACGTGTTAGTGTGTGTATCAGTGTGTATATGTGTGTTTATCTGCGTTTGTGGCATAATAATAATGGCATAATGTGTGCATAATGCAAGGTAAAAGATATATTGACACTCAATGTATAAATGCCAAAAAAAGATCCACACACCACTCTCTTAGTCCCAAACAGTGAGTGTATACAATACTTGTAAATAAAAAGATGTACGCTGATGGTATTCCATGTACTTGAACCCTAGAATAACACAAAGCAGTACATAGCGTAGACTGTATATAATAATAATAATAGTGCAAAGAATAAATTAATCCACTCACGAATTCCAGAGCCGTGCCAGGCTCTGTGTAAAGTGCCCCAGGGTGCCTATACAGGCTAGATGTGGAATCTTCACAAAATCCCTCAGAGGTAGGAGAAGCAGCAGAATGATGTCAAAATAAATAAATTTATTTGTAATAAAAATATATAAAAAACAACTACATAGGTTGTAAAAAAGTGCAAAAGTAATATAATAAATGCAAACGCGTTTCAACTCAGTCCGAGTCTTCTTCAGTGCATAAACAGTTCGTCTGGCTGATTCTCCTTGAAAATGCCGCTTATCCGGCTGCCGGTCACGTGGGCGGAAGTTCGGCTTGCCGGCGTCTGACGTCACTTCCGGTTTTTCGGCGCTCATATTTTCGGCTTCTCTGTGTGCAGATCATCTGCCCAGTTGAAGCATCAGCTGCCATTGTATGTGTGGGCAGCTCTAAGGAACTTGCACATATATAATATATATAGATGTACAACATTAACAAATGTATACAAAACTATGCAATAAGATTCACAAAGCCTTAGAAAACGGAAGTTACATATATAATGTGATATAGTATGGCACATCAAAAGAATTATCACTATAGCCCATATATGAGGATTGGTGGGTATGAATGTGCAGGCACAACTAAAAAGGAATGGATGAATATGAAAAATAGCAAGATAGCAAAAAAAAGAAAAATATATATATATAAAAAAGGTATACTGAAAAATATATATAATAAACATGAAAATGATATAATAAAAATGAATAATAATGAGAAGAAAAGGAAAAATTGAATGAATATAAAAATAAAAATAAAGATAAAAATACAAATGGAGAATATAAAAATAAAAATAAAAATAAATAAAAATAACAAAAATAAAAATAAAATTAAAAATAAAAATAAAATTAAAAATAAAAATAAATAATAATAATAATAATAAATAAGAATAATAATAATAAAGAAAAAATATAAAATATAAAATAACAAATAATAATAATAAAGAAAAAATAATAATAACTATAAGAAGTGAACCAACTCAAAATCTAAATTAAGACCTTTAGTGGATAAGGTGTTGAGCTCAAAAATCCACCTACTTTCGATTTTGCAAAGCTCTTTAAAGTTGTATAATGTGTGCATAAACCTCAGCATTCAAATGCCAGCACTACACATAATGCATTTTTGTGTGTCTGTGAATCTGTATGTGTGTCATTGTGTGTCTGTGAATTTGCATGTGTGTATTTGTGTCTGTATGTTTGTAACTTTGTGTGTCCATGTGCCTGTATATGTGCCATTTTGTGTTTATGTGTGTATCTATATGTGTGTCTGTATATCTCTATGAGTGCCAGTGTGTTTCTCTGTGTCAGTGGATCTAAATGTGTGTCATTGTGTGTATCTGTTTATCTGTATGTGTGTCATTGTGTGTGTGTTTGTGTGTTAGTGTGTGTTTCTGTGTATCAGTGTATCTAAATGTGTGTCATTGTGTGTGTGTCTGTTTATCTGTATGTGTGTCATTGTGTGTATGTTTGTGTGTTAGTATGTTAGTGTGTGTTTCTGTGTGTCATTGTGTATTTGTGGCTGTGTCAGTGTGTGTATATCTGTGTGTATCTGTGTATTAATTTGAGCCTGTGTCTGTGTCAGTGTGTGTATCTCTATGTGCCATTGTGTATATCTCTGTGTATCTGTGTGCCAGTGTTGTATATGTGTGTCAGTGTATCTGCATGTGTGTCAATGTGCATTTCTGTGGGTCTGTGTATATGTGTGTAGTGTTTGTGTCAGTGTATATGTTTATATGCCCGTGGGTCGGTGTGTGTATTGGTGTGTGTATTGGTGTGGGTGTATGTGTAACACTGTGTGTGGAAGTGTATGGTGTACATACATCTCAGCAGTCAAACAAACATTAACACTACACACAAACACACTACACTTCTGTGTTAAAATAACAATGTTATAAATAAACACACCCCTGCATTCAAAAACTAACACTACATACAAACACACCCCTACATTCACTCACACGTACTGCATACAAAATGTGCTTACATTCAAATAAACAAGCACTGTGCAGTGCTGAATACAACCCTGGAAGGATGGGTAAATGGCATGTCCCCAGCTGGCAAAGCATTGTGGGAAATGTAAGACAGATGGGGATCTACCTTTTGGCCACCATTACGATAGGAAGAGGCCCAAAAAAATGATTGCATCAGTGCACTCTCTCCATTAGTTCTGCTATTGCCCTGTCATTTTGCTGTAATTCAATGAATGTAAAGGAATCCTCTGTATCTGTATCCACTCCATCCTACTCTCTGTATGTATATGTATTTGCATGTGGATGGAATATCAGCTTGCAGTATCAGTATTTGAGTTCTGTTATTGCACACTGAATGCCTTACTCTATTAATATGTCTTTTCTTTCATAGTCTTATTGTATTCACAAACCTTTATTCTTTAAGCCGAATTCCCCGAACATCTGTTTTATATTTAGATCTGATTCTCACTTCAAGTCATCCCCTGTGGAAAATTAGATCCCCTACACAAATACAAAGTCGCAATTCTGAATTCCCATGTAATGTTTGGGCTGTTAGCATGATCAGTAATCTATGTGGATTAATGTCGGATACATGTTTCGATCATTGGAGGATGTGGGGGTGGTTGAGGGGTACTATGCTATGTGACTATTGATCAGATCACTATATAAAACATGCACAGATAAAAAAAAAGGATTTTAAAAGAATTGGTGAGATTGTACTATCTGCTGTGACTAAAGGTACACTCTAAGCACCATAACCACCGCAAAGTATTGTAGTGGTTATGGTGCCAGAACTGCCGTGACACCCTCAAAGGTAAATTAGTCAAACCATTTGGTTTGACAACTTGCTTGTGGTCTGCCGAGCAGTGGTAAACTCCTTTAACTCCTTTTTGTTTAAGGAGTTTAATTTAAAAAGAAAGTTATTAGTGCAATTTGGGTCCTTAACAATTAAAAGGGCTACTCCAAACACCACGACCAGTTCAGTAAATTGAAGTGGTCATGGTGCCTGGAGTTTGTGTGTGCAGCTTTTTACTTTGAAACACTGCACATACAGATATTAACCTATTAGCTGCTAGAGCTAAGTGTCTTTTTAGCCATCCAAAAACAAGAGTTTGGGGGCAAATGTGGCATTGGGTGCCCCAACACACAGCATTCTGGTGCCAGGTCTATCCTCGCTGAACTCCGTCCGATGAGGGGTGGGGCAGACCACCACAGAAAGGGTTACTCTAACCAAAACCAGTGTTTTATCAATGTTTTTTTGGTTAGAGTGACCCATTAAATGACACCACATTAATTTTTCTATGTGATATAAGCAGGTGTGATATTAGTGAGATATAGCAATAGCAACAAGTCTGCTTAGCATTGAACATTGATATGATTACGGGGTGTTTAGAGACTGGGGTTTGAGGATTAAGAGGGACACAGTGTTATGATATTTGTGTCGAAAATGCTGCGTATTGTTACTCCCAAGATTCTCAGTCAGGCAAATTTAGGGCAGAATTTTGTAATACAAATGAGCAAGCCTAAATGTTAAAATAATTAATTTTTCAAGTTTGATGCAATTTGTTGGATAATAAATACACCCCACTTCTCTGTCCCTCTCTCTCTCTGTAAAAAGAGCTTCCTTTCTCTAACAGGTTGATACTTTTCTTGTGAGCAAGTGTCACGCACTTAAATCCACATGTGTGTTTGGAGCTCACTGACCCTACGGTACAGAAGAGCTTGCCAACCAATTATTTAACCCAGGAGGGTTTAAGTCAGTCCCTTAGGTCTCCCAGAGAGATGGCCTTAGCTAGTAAATACTTCTCAAACAGAAAAATAATGACCAACGATAATATGTATCCTTCAACATACCTCCCAACATTACAAATTAGCCATCGAGGGACCCTTTCATTTTGTGTGGCTGGAGGTGCAGCCCATGGGTGGGGACATACATTCATCTATAAAATAGTTATATAAGTAACCAAAAATGGATTTTGGAACAAGACCAAAATATCGGTTAAAATCTTTACACTGGGTAATTTCTATACGCATCATCAGGTTACCAACTGTAGTTCATGGTTGGTTTCTGGTCACTGGCCCTTCTGGATCACAACCCATGATATGGTAAAAAAAAAAAAAAAAAAGCTGTATTTTAAACAGTGTTTATTGCTAAGGATACCTGCAGAATTGCAGAGTGAAGTCTAAAATACAATTCCTGTTTGTGCTTATTTCCATGTAAAACTAGGAACTCTGGAATAGTTGTCGAAACACGATTTCTCAAGTTTCCTGTGGAGGACATTTCAAAATCCAAAGTAAGATATACAGGTGATGCACAGAAGACCTTTAAATGAGAGCTGTGCTTTTGAGACCACTGGCATGCCCATCATGGGACGTGATGAAGACTCCTCCTGAAACTAGCAAGTCAATGTCTTCTTCACTGTGCAACTGCTATCAACAAAGGAAACAGTGGTCTCCTTCTGAAGCTTTTTTCTCAGGCCCACTCTTCAATAGAAGCAGAGCCACTATGTCACGTCCTGAACGACATCCCTTCCCCCCCAGTGACAACAGGGAGTTTGTGGATGAATGGGTGATGTTTGGTTTTTCTCCATAATTTGCCCCTTATATTCTGTAACAGTTTACCAGATATCTCAACGTCACTAACCATGCAACATCAAACTCTGGAAACTGCTTGGACATTGTATATCAGTTGACAAACAACAAGGGCATTAAATCCGCACGTAAAAAATTGTGGGGACTGCATCATGAATGGTTGAGAAACATTGTGCGTCTTCTCCTGTCAATAAAAGATCGTAATGAGGAAGTTGACTGCACCCAATAAATATTCCAATAGTCGGAACCGTGGAATGAGACCTATTGTGTTTCCTCATACAGCTATTCATAGCGGCAACCATGTGTAGTTGTTTTTTTCCTTTTTTTTAATAAAAACAACAACAAAACTTTATTTCAAAAGTGACGAAACCTGTGTTTGGAAGGTAATCATCATGAAGAAACATTTTAAACCCTTCGCGACATTGTCTATTTTGTACTTTAAGGACAAGAGACGTTTTTACGGATTTGCTATCAGGGTTATTCAAATGGCAATATCGAGGCTCAAATTGCCATAGTATGACTGATTGTAGCTGAGTTGAAGATTTTCTCAAAATCATCAATTTTAGCCTAGTGTTTGCCATTTAGATTTAAATTCGCTACAATTCCAAAGATCAGAGAATAAGTCTATATGTATTTAATCAGTCAGTAGTAATTTGTTTAAATTAAAGAAACTCTAAGGTTAAAAATACGTAGATTTATTGTGACCCTCAGCGTGTTCCTTTATTGTATTGGATTGAGGGCCCACTTTTCCAATTAAAAAAAAGCACACAAAAAAAAGAAGCTATAAAACTCACCACTAATTCAGCGTTGTCAGTCTGACAGTTACTAGAGGCATAGTTCTTTAAATTGGAAATATTTTACATTCCTTGAAAAAAGGGACAAGGTCTATTCACCAAAACCAATACATTAAGATTACGTAGTTTGAGTGCTTACCGGTAATTTATAGTGGCCCTTCGAGTGGTTTTGATGTAAATTTTGAAACAGTCAAGAACAAAACAAAAAAAACGATTGAAAAAGAAATGAGGTGCCTGCAGGTTAGGCAGTTTGTGGGGTGAGATTTGGGGTAAATAAAGCTTAGAATGTTGCACAGTGATTCTTTTCACTTGACATAAAATAAGTTTAAATAAGTTAAATAGGAGAACCACAACTCCCATTATTCTCAGCTAGATAAGAGACAATGACAAAAACTGTTCCCTTTTAGTTCTGAGATTCAGGTTTATTCAAAAAATTGCAAATGTAAAGTGAATTTCAAATTTAGGGTCAAATAGCCAAATTGAAAAGCCTGGAGGCACGTGGCATCTTTATTGGTCCATCTACGTGTACATAATTTGTCTGTCTGTGAATGTATCAAAACATCTAGAACACATTTTTTTCTGAAATACAAAAAAATGCACCTCACCTCCACCCCAAAAGTCGGATTAATTCTTGTAGAATCAATCATAGAAACATTTAGATAATGTAGAGCACAAGTCGTTAACAGGACACTTGTCAGCAGTTTGGGCATTCAAATTCTTATAAAGCTTTGCCAGTCTGCAAGACGTCTAGCTTAAAAATCACCTATCTGCAACAGCTACCCTTGGTAGAGGGATCAAATCCATGGGACAATCTAAAAGTACTTATATATGTATGTATAACACCCACATAGATGTATTGATATATTCCTTTATTGTCAATGGAAATGTTGTGTAAAACTTGTAGATTATGCTAACTTTAGTGTACCTATATTCTTAATTTTATTAATGATAGGAGGTGAAAATTTGGTTAAGTCTCTCTTTACTAGAACTCCACAGCAACACATTAACACAGAGAAAAAACAACCAATCAGAAAAAAATGAGGTACAATAAAACTGAAACAAGAGAAACAGAATCGAAAGGGCTGGTTAAATAATGAAATGTACTCTGATTAAATGCAGGCCCCCTGTGCAACACCCAGTATTACTGTAAGGTATAGAGATCCCCCACCCTTCAATGTAAGAAGCGGTAACATGAACAAACGACAGGTAGCAGAAACAACAAGCAGAGTTGCAGACATACCTGATCATCCCAAACTTCTGACAACTAACCAAACTAAGGAGGGATGAAAATTGGGAGGGAAATCCTCGCCTCCTGGCATTAATAAAAGTAAGATTATGGGTACACTAAAACTAGCATAATCTACAATTTTATAACATGACAGGAGGCTTCATATTTGCTGTTTTAACGCTCGGCCAACAAAGTTAACGATGTTTGATTCACTGGTAAATAATCCGGGAGATAAATAGATCAATCCAGAATGGACTCTTCCATTGCGAGATGAGATGGTAGATCGATTGATGAAGATGTCAGTCCTTGGTGTTCCTAAAATGATGGAAAAACCCAATCTGCTGTTAGATCTGCTGTACTTGGGAAGTTGAGACCTGGTCCGTCAAGATGGCCGATGTACTGTAAAGCCAACATGTTGGCCATTCTCAGCCAGATGCAACAGTTACAAGAACATTGGCGGACTTGGACCTGTGAAAGAAACTGCCATCAGGTCTCGACCCTTGATGTGGAAGGTGGCTCCTCCGATCATCCCAGGGTCACCAGTCAATGTGGTCGTGCAAGCAGTTCCTTGACCCCAAGCCTCATGTCTGAGTCCACGTCAAAGTCTGTAACAGGACCGAATACAGCCTATCCATTCCCTCTTGACCTTCGAAGCAAGTTGTCTAATCTGAGAATAGATTTACCATACGGGCTAGTGTGCGGAGGGGAACCTTGTCGCACCCTAGATGTCTCCAGCACTCAAAGCGGATTGTGGAACCTGCTACTGTGGTAGACGAAGTACTCCAAAGGGCGCGTCCATCCAGAATCCCAAGAATGCACCCATGGAGTGAGATGAGGATCGATCGTGGGAGACTGAAGCCTTGAGACACGAACAAGGGGAACGAAAATAGAGGTTGAGATCCGGATCCATGAGGTAATGGGAACCTGTATAAACAAAGATGAAGAAGTGTAAGCAGAACACAAATATAACCATGGGTAAGGTATTGCTGCAAAATGGGGTAGACTTCAGACTACAAAGACACTGCATGATAACAAAACTAACAGAGAAAGATCCCTATTAGTGCCTGGGAGCTCTTGCCTCCCGTGGCATCCCTGCGTCAGAGGCGAGACTCAAGGAGACCCACTTCCCACGGAGAAAACCCCCCAGCTGGGGAGGGGCAGTAGGCACCCAGGCTCTCCCCCTCCACTCCCGACGCACTTGGGTCGCGGTAAATGGCGGTCACGGCTCGGAGGCATCCTGCAAGTCGAGGTCGGAAGGGGAGAGAGGCTCCGGCTGTCGAGATCTCGCACCATAGTGCGAGGTCCAAGTAGGCCACAGAAAACACGTGGGACTGCCGGAGATGAACTCCTGAGCAAATAAAATCCCTAACGGAGAAAATGCAATGAGACAAAGACATAAGCAAAACAAATATGGGGGGTAGCCAAGAAAAAAAACAGAGAGGCCAAGTGGCAGGAGCAGGGAACAGACTATGGCAGAAGGGTTAACAGAATTGATAGGCAAAAACATTCCCCATAATATAAAACAATCTAGAAATAGATTAAATAAAATAAGATAAAATAAAGTAAAATGAAATTCTACAGCCACCCACAAGAGCAGGAGGCAGTGGTACTCTGACCTGTACTGATGCGGAGCAGCAAAGAAAGAGGAAATGATGTATGGGAAGGGGAGTTTTATAGTAACTAACTTTTTTCTGATTGGTTGTTTTTCTGTGCTGCTGTGGAGTTCTAGTAAAGAGAGACTTAAGCAAATACAAAGCCTCCTGTTATTAATAAAATTGAAAGAAATTATTTCTTCTTTTTTTTTAAAAAAAAAAATAAAAAAAATTGTGCTTGTATATCTTCAACAATAGATTGGAATGACAGTTCAGCAATTAGTACAAACATGTAATTCAAACTTCAGGCAAAGTTCAGCCTTAGCGAGACTGTTGATTAAATCCCTCCGAATAGATTTGAGTTGAAGAATATTGCATAATGTTACCGGCCAGGCTGAAGCTGGATGGTTTCGAGCAATTAGATTAATTGCTGTGAGTTTTTATAGCGGATGTCCCTCGTGGATTTTGACTATCAGCCTTTCATTTTGGCAAAAATAAAAAAAAAACACAGCAGGTTCTGTTTAATCAAAGTTGCTGTTTATGTGTTCACGATGCAGGAAATAATAAAATGGCAAAATAAAACGAGTGCCTCTTGGCGCGGTTTTTATTTTCGTTGTTTTTGTTCATTCAAATTGGACGTAGAAGACTGTGTAGATAGGAGGTGGCTGGAGAAATCAACCTCTACTGTCAGGCGGTATGAAATGTAACCCTTTGTTCACAGAATGGTCTCATTATTTGTCAAAAAATATAAATACCTTGAAAATTTCACTGGCATGGGCCAATACCTGGCAAATAGCACAGTTTATCCATCTATTGGGGGGAATACATTAAGCAAAGCTTTGTTTACAAACTCTATTGTTCGAGTGTCAGACTTGTCAAAAAGAAATTTTACTAGGTTCACTCTGGTGGTAGAACAAAGAGATTGTTACCTATGGTTTACAGGTTTTCTTCATTGATTTATTTATCTGCTAACTGAGACAAGTGAGAACCCTTTTGTCAGTCAAAGGATTGTGGACAAGGTACTTGTATTTAAAAAGAGGTAAGCCCGCAAGGGAAACTACATCTGGCTGATAAGCAGATTAACCTCACACATATCTTGAAAATCTTCGATGTGTTAGATGTGAGATTAGGACAAGGAATTGAAACCGTTTGGAATGATGGATGGACAGTTGATTGTCTGCAATCCCTTGGTGTTTCGCAGTTGCTGGTAGATGGTACAGAATTAAACTGCCTTCTTTGAGTGAGTGATTTGTCAGTTGTTCCTTCTCATATTTGGTTTACCTCTGACTGTCTGCATCATTAATGTGGCAACGCCTTTTATCACCCATTTTTGCAGCTGGGTAAATGCCGGGGCAATGGGGTTTCAAACTGGAAGATGGGTGATGAAAGTGTGGAATGACATTTTCTAGGGGGTGAAACAGGCGAGTGGGCATCCAATTGGCTACTCATTATCCAGTGTATGCAAAGTTCTCTTTTTTTGGCGGAACGGGTAGAATTCAAAATCTTCACACACACCTCAATCATGTTCGACATTGCATGGTCTGGTTAAACTGGAATTCGGTTATATTTTGGCTTGGAATTCAGAAATTCAGCTGAATAGCTGATTGGCCCAATTCATCCAAACTGCAGGACAATTTGAAACAAATCTACAAGTTTATTGGCTATAAGAATTAGTTTTAGTAATTTAGAGGCCTAGTGAGCACATTCGCTCGGCGGCATAGTCAGTCACTCAGAACGACTAATCTGCTGCCAGTATTATGTCAATACAGAAGAAGGAGGAATATCAAGTAAATAGCAAATATCAGTTTTAGCAAATATTTATTTATTTCTGTGTAGTTTCAAATACAATGTGTTTTATTCGAATCAATTCAAAAAGTCAAATGACCCGAACCAGTCTTATATCTAATCAACACGTTTTTTTGAAGGACAGACCATGCAGATCTAACTTTATTGGATTTAATTAAAAAAATCAGTAGAACTCTAGGTCAGTGTATTATCTATTTTCATTTTGCCAAGGCATTTGATATGGTACTGCACAAAAGGTTACTGTATAAATTAATAGGAAACTGTTTTAGATAGAAATTATTCTTCTGGGATTGCACATGCCTTAAAACAAGAGTACAGGGAGTAGCAGTTAATGGAAAATGTTCATGTTGGACAAAAATGGTAAGTGAGTCCCTCAGGGGTCTGTTCTGGGTCCACTTCTCATTAATCTGTTTACTTATGATCTTGCAACAGGCTTTGAAGGTCATGTGGCAGTGTTTGCAGATGACATGGAACTGGGTAAGATCATGTGAGCACAAAATTGCTTCCCTGGATTTGAATAAATAAGGTGTCTGGGCAGGGAAGTGGCAGGTGAGATTTAATTTAGATACATTCTAAATTATAAATTTTGGGGATGAGAAACACACGCAACATATACCATAAATGGTCATGAGTCATGGAAAACAGTAAATGAGAAGTAGCTTGGTTTAAATGTAGACAAATGACGTGCAACAATGTGCAATGTCAGCAGTTGCAAAGGAAAATTATAATTTTGCCTCTTTAGAATTTCAGTTGTGATGCAATTTTGCTGAAAAATTAATAAGGGGAATGGAAGATTTTCATTACAAAGATAGGCTAGAAATGTGAATTTATTGACTTTGGAAAAAAAAAAACATCTCCAAGGTGATGTGATAGCGTTATCCAACTATATAAAACACCAGTACAAACAGTTTTCTGCTCATTAATAGGACTGTACAAAGAACAAGTTAGACTTGATAAAAATGAAATTGTTTCTATTGCAGAGGAAAGGGTTTCTTAAAGTGAGAACAACAAAGATTTGACATTCTAGGAGTAAAGGAGACATGTTTTCCCATGGTGTGGCACAATTAGAAATTGATTCACTTTGGGGTTTTCATCTTCTTTTGGATCAAAAACAGAAATCAAGATTTATAAAAGCGTTTTTGAGACTATATTACTATATAACTATGTAACCCATTCTTATAAACAAGAACATTTTGTGAAAAAAAGTAGGAATGTTTTTCTCTCAGATTTCTGAAGGGATCATCTGACACTCAGAGTCTATCAGCGGTAACTGGTCTGAGACTTCCTGATTGAAGCCTTAGACCAAGAAAAGGAAGTAGAAGTGTAGAGAGATCAGTTGCCATCTTCCAGAGTTTGGCTGTCCCCCCAGTTGTCCTGATTTTAGGGTCCTGTCCTGCCATCCCAGGTTTCTTATCTGCTGTCTCGCTTTTGCGAACACCAAGGAACTCTCCACAAAAATCATGCACAAGCACATTATTAGACACATTTGCTCTACGTGGAGGGCACTAGACCCCTGCATAGAACACTGAACCAGCACTCCCTGCATGGTCTGTCCTCGGTGGGCTTGCATTTGTGATTATCAGGTAGCCCTATGTGCACTCAGAGGACATCAATGTTGGGGGCTATGGTTTGTGGTTAAACCGTTTGTTAAAGGCTTAATCCCTGGAGGTACAATGAAGTTGTTATGGTACCCAGAGTGTCCCTATACCGGTAAAGGTGGAAATACAATTCTGCTTCGACATCGGAGAGAGAAAAGGCCGTCCTACAGCTAACGTAATTTTTGCAAAGTGCAATAGATATAAAGACTACTCCAAACACTGTGCGGAAATCAGCACTAAAGAATTATTCACTAAACAGCTCAATGTTTATATGTAATTAGGTACCAATAACTGAATTTATCAGAACTGCCTATTCTGGCTAATGGGCTTTGAATCTGCGCGTATAAAGAATTAATGTTTGGGGTTCTTTATTTATGCAGGTGGCCCTATGGAATACTTTTTCTACATTAGAAATACAGGCAATTGCCCAGATCACAACACGTTAAGATGCATCATTGCCACGGCTCCACTAAAGGGTTCTATAGGGGTTTATTAGCTAAATAGTGAAATGCATTAGAAAATCAAGTGGCAAAACTTAAGCTGAATTAAATCTATTCTCCAATTATTGGTTCTTCACGGCTAGTTAAATCTAAGTTTTCCAATTCCTTTTTAGTCAATCACCATTTAACGTTTAATTATGTTTATTTAATAAAACCTGCAAGGCCATTCAATAAACTATGAATTATTAGAATTGGAAATTCTGCAAGTCAGCTATGTTTCAAACTCAGTTGTTCTGACCTTTGCACGTCCTGATGAACTCCTGTGCATGTGCGGTCAACTGATCAAAGAAAGCCACAATCACTATTTCATTATTTACAGGTATAAATATTATTGCAACTCCCATCATTCTCAGTTCCTCGAACATCATCCTTTGACGGACTGTGGACGAACTTGCCTACCAGTGGCTGGGAGTATTTTCTACAATTTCCCTGGCTCAGCCTGATGAGGTCTAACCTTCTATGCAGACCGTGTGCCATGTAGACTGTGGGAATATTTTCTACAATTTTGCTGGCTCAGCCTGATGATAGTAGATGTCTACCCTTCTATGTAGACTGTGTGCCATGTAGACTGTGGGAATATTTTCTACAATTTTGTTGGCTCAGCCTGATGTTATTAGCAGTCTATCCTTCTATGTAGACTGTGTGCCATGTAGACTGTGACAATAGTTTCTACAATTTTGCTGGCTGAGCCTGATGATATTAGCAGTCTATCCTTCTATGCAGACCGTGTGCCATGTAGACTGTGGGAATATTTTCTACAATTTTGCTGGCTCAGCCTGATGAGAGTAGCGGTCTATCATTCTATGTAGACTGTATGCCATGTAGACTGTGGGAATATTTTGTACAATTTTGCTGGCTCAGTCTGATGAGATTAGCAGTCTATCCTATGTAGACTGTGTGCCACGAATAGCACTTGAGTAGTTTCTGCAAATAATAATTTTAAGGTTGCTTTTTCTATGTGCCTAAATGTGTTGCATTACTTATTAGGATATTAACAGGCTCTTAGCAAGTACTAGACATTACAAGCATTTATAGATGATCATCACAGTACTTGATGATTGCACATTAACTACAGATGTCCTGTTTTATGGGAATATTTTTTTATGCAAAAGAAAAGACAGGATTATTAACTATGGAAAGTTGTCAAGGAAAAATAAACTTTAGGCAGAACTAATCAAAACGGCACAATTTTCCAAATCAATTGTATCTCCAAATCGTCTTTTTTGGTCTCATACAATTAATTCCCTCATTAGTTACAAAGAGCTCCTCCTTTATTGAGATAAGCTTTTTCACTCATTGACACCAAGAGCTTACAATCGAAATGTAGCTAAATGTTTTCCAGACTCTGACAGCAGAATATGTGCGTCATCCTCAAGTCACTGACTCGCCACAGGATACTATTTAAAAAAAAAAAAAGAGTAAAAAAACTCTCTGCAGTCCAGGCATTCAATAACACATTAATGTTCACGGTGCTTGTAGGAAGGAGAGAGCAGCTTAAATATTTTACACTAGGCCATGACACGACAAATAATTTAGAGATTGAAGAGTCGTTAGCCACGCTGGAGCTACTAATGGCCATAGCAAGAAACATACTGCCCTGTACTCGGAAAGTGGCAGATGAATTGTGTCAGTATTTGTACTGAGATGTGAGTGATCGGTAGGCCCTAGAGACTGACAATGGACATATAGATGTCTTACTTACTAGAAGACTGAAAACATAGATACGACTGAGAAATAAAATGTACAGCTTCAACTTCAGGTGCAATCATGGGAATTCACAGACTGTGTTTCAGATATTATATAACTGATTAAAATGTGTCATTTTGGACTGCTCTCACAAAAATGGCATCTGATTTAATCTAACATTGAATGACCTTGGCTTGTTACTATAATGCATACCTACGAGTCCCGAGTGTCCCTATTTAGGAGGGACATTCCCTATTTAGGAATAAAATCCTTCTGTCCCTCTTTTCTATCCTAATTTCCCTCTTTTCTAGGAGCTCTGTATTGTTGGTATGTTTGAGTATATAACAGAGCTCCACAGCAATAATACTCCCAGTAATGTGTCTGAATGTATAACAGAGCTCCACAGCAATAATACTCCCAGTAATGTGTATGAATCTATAACAGGGCTCCACAGCAATAATACTCCCAGTAATGTGTCTGAGTGTATAACAGAGCTCCACAGCAATAATACTCCCAGTAATGTACAATAAATGTGTTTAGAAATCAGCGTGTGTAAATTAGATACATTGTTTTTATTATAAATTATATTTTATTTGTATAAATTGTTATACATTTGCTATTGTTATCTGTATTTGTATAATTGTTAAGAATGTCGCCCCCTGGCCACACAACCACTCACACCCCTTAAATTAAATTGTCCCTCTTTGTCTGTTTGAAATGTTGGGAGATATAAAACTACATATCCCATAGCTTTAGTCTGATCTAACATCATGAAAAATGTAATGCAGGTACATGCAGAATATTAAAGTTAACCATCAATCATATAAACCCAAAGACCATATAAAACGAACAAAATAAAAATTCTCGCCGAGCCTCATTTCCTGTGTTGCAAAACTTTAGTTGTTGAATTTTTTCGTTGTTACATTTCTATGGGAATAAATGTAATCTTAACATGTGCATAGCCCTGGGACATGAACAGATACGTATAGGAGTAGAAAGAACAATATATAGGAGAAGCAATGAGAATTCTATGAAAATTATGGTGGGTGTAACATGTTATAAATAAAAAAGCACTAGAGAAAGTGGCTATAAATGATCGTCAGTTTATGGGATTCATACTGTCTCATACAAAAATAGAATTTCTCACTTATATTTTGAGCAGTAGACGGATAAGCAATGCATAGTCCTAGAACCCAAATTATTAAAAAAAAAAATATATTAAAAGTATTTCAATGTAATGTTTTTTATATGCTTCAATGGAGAAAAATGTACTTTGATAATAGATAAATGCATATTGGCCCATCTTCAAAGTTTCTATCTAAAAAGTCCAGGCTATATTTTTTATTATGTCTTTAGGACAACATTGTGTCTATTCTGAGCCTTCTTCTAATGAGAAAGAAGACTGATTTTATTGGCACTTTGTAGACAAACCCAATACCCTGAACGCTATGGCTCCTATATGTTTACTGCTGGCTTATAATATGTTTTGCAATAAAGCATCAGATTGAATTTAATGGGCACATCTTTAATAGACACCTACACAAAATGAAACAAGCTTCATAATTTTATACATTTTTGTCAGATCCTGAATAATACTAAACTGAAAGTGGATTTAATCCTGCAATCCTGCAACATGTTTTACATTGCAATGTTTAAAGGACAGGGACACTGCACCCAGACCACTTAATTGAGATGAAGTGGTCTGGGTGACTTTAGTGTCCCTGTAAGAAGGACGATTGAAAATAATCAGTTGAGGCTTGAGATCCAACAACTCTTATAATATTTTTCTTTTTGGGGGGGTGGGGGTGGGGGGGGTAGGGGGGGCTGCTTTTGGAAGCAAGAAATTAGCTTTTTTTAAGCAGGGCAGATCCCAACCTAAAAATAGCAAGCCAATTACTTTGTTAACCTCTACTATGTAAGTTGAAGTTTCCATTTACTAACATTGAGAAAACTAGGATGTACACACTATTATCCATTTTTTTAAAGACAGTTGAGGATCAGTTATTTAGTCACATCAAAGTTACAAAGTTGAGTCCCCGTCTGGGGTTATTCAGTAACGTCAGGAATAGTCAGAAATTCAAAATGAATTTCAAATTTTATGGCAACATAGCTGAACTAAAAACATAACGCACTTGGACAATTTTTCTAACTGCAAATTTAGCCGAAAATCGCAAATTCACTTAGAATTCACGCTTTAATGGATACCTCTGTAGCGTCTTACTGCCTACGGACCCAAGAGGGCAGGCAGCTAAGAACGAATCCATATCATTGTCACACCATTCATTTGGAAGATGGGGGAATATTTATTCTGTAGGTTAAAGCTGTCATGTTCAAAATGTTCTCATCTCAAAATAAAAAATAGAAATATTCTAAGTCGAACTTTCTGAAACGAATTAACTGCAACTTTTGAACTTTGCAGTAGCTGTGTCACCGTCTTTTATCTCAGTATATGGTTCTGCAGATTTTCAGTTCCAATGCCTCATTTTCACAGTTAAAATTTGACTTTTCCTTTTTACTTCTTCATGTTCATTTCCTACCTGTGCCATCTCTAATTTGAAAAAACAACTGCTGCTGTGACACTTCTGTTCATGAAAAATTGCTTCACCTTGCTGTAACTTTTTATTTTTTATAATAAAGAACAGCTAAAATCCCGTCTGAGAAATTGAAACTGGGTTTAATGATGGAGCAAAACGAGCGCGCCGGATGACACCACTGTCATATCTTCTAAAAATGTGAGCATGTGCTTCACAGTGGTTTCTGCTCTTCCAAAAAATGGTTTCTAAAAAGTTTTAGAGGATAAATCACACCAATCGTATAACCATTTTCACATCGCTCAACTTCTATTATTCTTTACCATGGCGGGCAAATCTTTTCGATTGTTTTTATAAACGTCCTTCTTCAACCATTTTCCATCTTCATGACACATTTCAACAATTCTGGAACCGGTCCTTGCAGTCCTATTTATTTTGGTATTGTGACGAAGTGCCCTTCGCCACTTGTGTCTGGAGGGGACTACTGGCTAGCCTCCTGCCTTCCGACTATGGCCCCTGTGCTGATAGCTGTATTTTACCCTGCAGAAAGATTTATTTGTGTATTTCTGCTGGGGCATTCAGGACTTTCAGTATGTGACTAGTGCTACCCCAGATAGCTATGCCATGGAGCCTATTCGTGTAACGAAAGACTATGAAAAAGTCTTTGGCTACTAGGCGACTAAACTGTATGTATGTGATCTGAGCGCCATTCAGTAATAATGTGATCTAAACTATCTGGGGATATGTTGCATGTATATGTTTTATGTAGTAATTGTAACATAATGTAATTTTATGTCTTTTTGTAACCATGTGGTTAAGGGAGTCTTGCCTCTGTCCTGGGAGATAATTTGATTACTTCCCAATTATCTCCAGGATAGAGAGGAGGAATTGTGATGTCACTGTGGGAGTGTTTTGTTTGTATTGTCTGTGATTGGCTAATATCCAATATGTGTCCCATTGTTCCATCATGTCTCCTAGGGGAGTGTCCACTTGGTGGACACTTGCATAAATACTGGGCAGGTAGCCCTCAATAAACCAGACCTACTTGAAGCCTTGGCTCATGCTTGGGGGAAGGGATACCTACACTCTGGGGATTGCTATAATAACTTAATCCACAGAGTAAGCTCTTGTAAGAGCTTGATTTGTTCCTGCTACGCTCTCTGGATTTAGGATAGGTTCACCCACTGGGAGTTGGATCCTGGTCGTGAATCCAGGGTGTGTGAGAGACGGCGAGACCCCGGCGCAGCTGCATCGCTGGAAGTGGGGTCCGCAGTGCTGATGGTGTCGGTTGAAGTGCTCGGAATCCTCGGCAAGCTCTAGGAGCATCGCTTGGCGGAGGTACTCAGTCGGAGTGCCAGCGGTCCGTCACAGGTATCTTATTTCATATTTTTTTTTTCCAAATCACCACATTTACAGACACAATGCATTGTGGGAATAGCATTAAGGCATTATCCTTCTTTACAAGACAGACAAAAAAAACCTTTCATATCTAATATACTACTCATTAACGGACAATTTGGACCAGCCTAGTGTATAGGTCTGAAAAGAATGGTTACGCAATGCAAATCTTTTGTCAGCTCATCTGTGAATGACAGGTGCATTTTAAAGCCATTTCTATAAGGATTCACTTGAACAGTGTCACGCAAGGGATACAGATCAAAGAATGCTTGTAACAAGCACAGCGTTGCGTGATACATACAAAATGAAAAATGTAGAGAACTAATGTGAATCAAATCCATAGAGATTGATATTAGAAATGTCTCAATTGTTCTTAGAAAGCCCGAGCATGTTCTATAGCATAAAGCATAAAAGATCATAGCATTAAACCATCGGCCAGATTGATTACAAAGCTCTTCATGCAGCTTCCTCGCGTGAGAAAAGAGAATCTATTTCTGTGAGCAAGTGGAGACAATTTTTGTTTCATAGATAAATGAATCACAATAAGATTTGCCTAAGTTTACATTATTTCAAGGGGACTGCGCTGATATCAAAGCTCAAAGGACTTTTGCTACCTTCCATTTTTTTTTTAAGAGTTCTCTATTGATCCTACTTACAGGATTATTTCCTAAAATGAGCATTGTCAGAGATTCAAAGTAAATTCAAATTAAATTTAAGACCAAAATAGCTGAATTAGAAAAATTCTCTAAATCAGTGATGCTTCCAACTCAGCTACTTTGGTCTTGAATTTAAAATTCACTATGAATTCCCAAGACTTCTAATTTTAGTGAATAACTCTAAGTGTCTCATTTACTCTTTAGATGCTCCATTTTAGTTTTTAGAAATTTAGATTTGTATTTTATTTTGTTGTCTTTTGATTCCCTAGACCCGGGATAGGCAACCTTCGGCACTCCAGAAGTTTTGGACTACATCCCCCATAATGCTCTTACAGCCGTAATCCTGGCAAAGCATCATGGGAGGTGTAGTCCAAAACATCTGGAGTGCCTGTGCCCTAAACCCACCATCAATCTTTTTTTATTTTTTGGTGGAACTCCAATTCACGAATCAAACAACATGATTGTCCTCTGCGCAAGTTGTTTGTTTTCTTGATTAGCCCATGGTCGTTCAGAAATCGGAATATCAGATGATCTCCTGATTGGCCCAAATTCAATTTGTAATTAACTGAATCTCCAAGTCTAGTCTGTGATTGGACAGTCACAGAAAGTCTGTGGTGGGGAACAAATTGACAGCTTTGCAGTAGCTGCCAATATACAGTAGATCAGCAACTATTACAAGACAGGATTTTATACACCCCAAGAAAATACACCAAACAAATAATATGCATATTTTTGGGGGAGTATATCTACTATATTGATGCATATAATGGAGTGCTCCTTTAATTAGTCCAGAGAGAGATCATCTCAGTTTTAGAATGAATGTATTATTGTATAATCAGGGTTTATTTGTCTATTCTAGACTCTCCCGGCAGGACCTAGTCACATGGTAGAAGTATTGATCTCAATTGTCTAGTTTTACAATACCTATCAATCCGATTTGACAGCATCGGGCACAGATGCGGAGTTGCTTTAGAGGTTTTTGTTAATGTTTATTATTAACCTATTTCGCAGATAATTAACAGCAAATAATTGACATACAAAATATTAACAAGCGGTGAAGAAGGAAATTAAAAATTTTTTTTTTTTTAAAGATTAATGGAAATCCAAACACAATTAGTTTATTAATTCACCAGCTGATGGATTTGTTTTTCTTTCAATTTCCTCCTTAATATTTAATCACAGCTTGACATGAGTTGGTTATTTGCATATTAAAGTACATGGCAATCATATATATATATATATATATATAGCACGCAAAGCGAAATATCTTGATTAATTTCCATAGAAAATAGATTTTAGATATTTATCAGCAAGATCAATGTGAAAATTTTACCTTTTCTCTGTAGGAACCCCAGGATTATTC
This sequence comes from Pelobates cultripes, assembly GCA_933207985.1. Lineage (NCBI taxonomy): Eukaryota > Metazoa > Chordata > Amphibia > Anura > Pelobatidae > Pelobates > Pelobates cultripes. The sequence goes on from OW240917.1 coordinate 242,869,666, forward strand.
AATAAAGCAAGAATTCACAGTGAATTCAAAGTGAATTTAAAATTTAAAGGGACACTAAAGTCAGAGAAAATGCAGTGTTTACATCACAGTCTCTGAATAACTCCACTGGCCACTCTTCAGATGGCTGCTAGAGGTGCTTCCTGGGGCAGTACTGCACAGTGTGACTGACATTCAGTGTCTCCACCCTCTAAATGAAGACACTGAACTTTCCTCATAGAGATGAAATAATTACATTAATCTCTATGAGGAGATGCTGATTGGCCAGGACTGTGTTTGTCTTGTGCTGGCTCTGCCCCTGGTCTGCCTTCTTGACAAGCTCTGCCAATCCAATGTGAAAGCATTGTAATTGGCTGAAAGAATCACTTCTGATGATGTCAGCCAAGCAGTCAGATCAGGGGCAGACTGCAATAAATGTAACATGTTTACTATATTTAAGAGAGCAAAGAGATGCCTGGGGGGCTAGATGGTTGTTTCAACACTATAGGGTCAAGAATACGTGTTTGTGTTCCTGATCCTATAATGTTCCTTTAAGGCCAAAGTAGCTAAACCGAATAAGATAATTTTTCCAGTTTGTCTATGTTGACCTTAAATTTGAAATCCACTTTGAATTCTCACTTTGGTGAATAACTTGGCTTATCTCTGTGGTAAAATTCAGCTATTGATCATCATGGCAAGGATTTGGTCTGTTGGCATCCTTGGACATTATACCAGGGCGTACTGATCTGAAATCAGGAATGACATTTGTCACAAACATACAGACACGCATTGGTCTTTTTAAAAATTCCCTTTGTTGACTTTGAAAAAAAAAAAAAAAAAAGATCTTTAACCCTTGCAATCCTGGAGGAAATTCATTCATTTAGTGTGCATAACATTGTCCTTTTGTTGGCTGACAGGGTGAGCCCTTAAATCCAATAATATCTCGGGGGCATTGACACTCTGGGAATATAAATTCAGAAACTGTCAGGAGGATGATAGGGGATATTTATTTTTAGGGCTGCGCATTTACGAGAGAGATCAGAGACGGCAGGAGAGATATACTAAAGATATTCAGGAAAGCTAATGTCACACAGTCTTAGCTCTCGTTTTGCTCTGTGTTGTTTGAACAGAAATCAATAGTTGGTAGTCTGCATTAGCCTTAAAGAGACGTTTGAACGTATAAGTAAACTGGCTAGTGCAGCCAATTTATATGCTGGTAAAGCAGACTTCAAAATAATGGATATTTTCTGCATGCTTTCTACAATAAAGGATCATTGAACTCCCCTTAGTTTCAATGCAGTGATTTATGGCTATAATATCTTATTTGCGATTTTTGTTCTGCCTTATTTCGTGATTGGTAAAATCATTGGACTGGCTGAATATCAAGTATCAAAGGTTAGATTACCTGACTTGTTGAGGGTGGAGGAGTTAGATAGGGACGATGCTGCAGCTGTTAACTTTCTCCTAGTTTAGCTACCCTCTTCAGATTTATTTTATTTTTAGCGTTATTTAGATAGTTAGATAGTTAGCTATGCAGAACGTCTGATTACATGAGTTCATAACCGAGGGGTTGGGGATTTTGCTGTAACGGTGATACTGGGTGATAGGAGTTGGGGGGCGATTCTTGGCTATTATATACTGGCTACGCTTTAACCTCTCAAGTCCCTACATCACCGGTGCCACTACGCGATAGGAGTGACACCTCTCTGCCAAATATCCCCATTGTGCTTTTTTTCTCCTCGCTTTTTCTACGACTTATTTTCACACAGTGACCCTACTTTCTTTGTAATATTTTATAATTAAAAGTTACATTTTACCAGTTTATGGGTTGCAGTAACAGTACTAGAGACCTGTTGGGATACCATTTCGACTTATTGTGCCCTCTAGGTTTGCTTGTACCTCTTTCTTCTTAGTTGTCATTAATGTCTAAGGCTTCTGCTTTGTTTGTTTTTAACAATTTAGAATAAATTTGTGTTTTTATCATGAAATCATTTATAAAAAATCTAAATAAGTATTTGCGCTTCTATTTTATGTTTGGGATTTTGATTATATTTTTAATCCAGCATCGATTTGACTAATTTTGAGATGTTTCCCACAGATTATCTAAATGTAAACTATTTTTTTTAGGATTAATCTGCTTTTCACTTTAAAAATTATTTATTTATTTTTGCCTTTTTAATTCAGGATTTTTTTGGCATTTTCCCAAGCATAAAAGTTATTGATGAGGTAATAAAACAATTACAATAATATAATCTAAATAAAATCAAGCTAATATTAAATTAAAAGAACAATGAATACTAAGTACAAACATTAAAAAATAAATTATGGTAAAAAAAAAAAAAAAAAGTATAATCTCAGTTACATAGCCGCTGATGTAATTCTTTCTAACATTTTTTTTTTTTTTTTACAGTAAATGCAAAAGTATGAAATAGTCGATTCTTGCAGTCTGCAGTAATACGGGGCTTTCTATTGATTTAGGATAAATGTAATAGCTTTTTAAAATACATTACAGACAAATTGGTGATATGCTTGCTTATTGATGAAGAGCGATTTAGTTTCTTGAGACAAAAGCAGAGTTCAGTAAAGTGATTTAGCTAACAGAGTGGTACTTTGCAATGGAATAGAAATACATCAGATTACACTATTATAGTCCTACTGGCTATTGTGTTTGATATTTCCATGGTAACATGAACTATCAAAGTAGCGTTTATTCTCAAAGTGATGAATTATATAATTGCAACATTATTTGTTGCTATATATAAAAGCATTACATTATTAACTGCACTGGATATTCGCAACAGCCCCTATGTCATATTGCCCAGCAGTGAAACGGACACTCCCTTGACCATATTACAAAGTCATAAAAGTAGATATACCCCCAATGGCTAGATACATGCATTTAATTATGCTAATTTTTTTTTTTTCATTCAGCTTGCAAAAGCTGCAGATCACTTGTCAGTGTATATATAATCTCCCCTCGGACTCACAATGGTGCTTTCTTTACGTATATTACAGTCTAATGTGGGTTATTAGGTATAATGAAAAAAAAAAAAAGTAATGTACATAACCTGCCATAGTAACTGGCATTTTAGAAAGACCTATCTGTTGAAAAAAGGTAGAACTGGTTCCCACAAAGGTGTTAAAGCAGTCAGTGGGTTTCACTTGAAACCAGTGTTAAAGGGACACTATAGGCACCCAGACCACTTCAGCTCATTGAAGTGGTCTGAGTGCAGGGTCCCCCATCCCATTAACCCTGTAGTTGTAATTACTGCAGTTTTTAATAAACTGCAATAATTACCTGTCTAGGTTAACTCCAAATCTAGTGGCTGTCTACCAAACAGCCACTAGATGGACTTCTTGGTGGTCAGATGACTTTTGGTCCCCTAACTGACGCTGGACGTCCTCATTTTATGAGGACAACCAGTGTCACCCAAAACCCCATAAGTCCTAATACGAGTGAGGCAATTGCCGTGCCTGTGCATTAAGTCCCCTTTGGCAGCTGACGACGTGGTGGGACGAACCTAAACCAACGATGAGGGACGTTGATACTAGAATCAGATGGGTGACAGAAGTGTTTTTTAACCCCTTCTGCACTACTAGGGGTGTGAGGGGGGGGGGGGAGGCACTATAGTGCCAGGAAAATACCTTGGTTTTCCTGGCATTATAGTTTCCCTTTTACCTACAAGTATAAATATAATGGATTTGTATCTTATTACTCCAAAGCCTAAATCAAATTCATTGATGCCTCCAAAAACAATCAATTATACCAGGTTAGTGGTCTCATATACAGGTATCTAAAGTTGTGCTTAAAAGACCACTATATAGGAAAGACAGATCAATAGAGCTCAACAATTGTAGTTTTGAGCTAAATAATGAGTTGACTCCAAAAAGACATGAGAGAAACCAATAATGTAATTTTTATGTAAGCATTATCATGTAATGATTAGCAAGTCTAATAAGATGCTTTGCAGTAGTATAATTCCTCTTTATTGAGAAATCTCAGGAAAAAGTATTTATATTTTAAATTATTAAAGGGTTTAATCATCTCCAATCTAAAGAATATATTCACAATTTTACTGTTGTTTGATTTGAGCAAACCAAAACCCAAATTTGATCGGATTTAGCCCTAAAATTATCCAAATTACCACTGACTTTAGTTTGCACACAAGAAGTAGGTATAGATGGTCTGCAAAGCTTCCTATGATCAATGGGATTCCTGTGGATCTAGTACAATATAACAGTCCCCTTTAGGGCTGTTGCTAGGTTCCAGAAACATCGGCAGCTTAAGCCCAAAGGATAACATTATAACAACTAACAGTTTTCAAGTGAATTTGACATTTTAGGTCAACCTTGGCTGAACTGGAAACACTGTTGACTTGTAGATTTTTCCAAACCACATTTTTTTATATAACCATGACATTCTAGACCTCGGAAACATATTAAAACACATGAAATTTACCGTTATGTATTACTGCGATGTATCTTTTATGAAGATTAACAGAGGACTCGGTGGTGAAAGGGATGAAAGGAACGTGTCAATGGAATTTCCTACGGAAGCAAACAGTAAAGCTCAGATATTTCAGAAATGAATCACTCAATGACCCAACAAATGACTCTTCATTGATCTATCAATGGCCCTGCAAGGTGAGACATTTTACACTTGAGCCACCTGTATGTCTAGTTTCAATGTAAACTAACTGACTTTGGCCTGAAACTCTCAATTAATAGTTCAATCCTTTGATATGTTAATGTCCATTAACCTTGTTCCAGTATCATATCCAAAGGAAGGAAAAAACATTCATATTTACCCGACAGAATAATAATTAAGCCTAATTTTTGTTATATTTGGAATGTGACAAGCGCCATCTTCTAAACAAGCCCAAACATGAGTGACCCGACTTGACCATAGGTGAAGGAATTGTGATGTCCACCCTATTGGATCGTGGGTGGGGCGTGCGACATGTCTAGGGAATAGTAAAATAATAACAAATTCGTAGATGCAATTATTATTTCTGTGGTAGGTACATAAGAGAATATAGAGCCAAATGTTTCCATTTGGATTGACGTTGGTCTGGAACAAAGGAGGTAGTCACTTGTTATTTTTATAGGTACGCCTTAACTACACCCCTGGGCAAGACTTGATAATCCACAGGGTATATATATCCAATGATTGGAGGGGTGTTGGTGTACTTGCTTGGGGCCAGGATCTAATTTTGATTGAGTCACCATCATCCTTCCTTGCCAGAGATCCCCTGGGCAGAAGTTTTACTTTTAAAAACCTAAGTGAGTAATTAGGACTCCTGTTATTTTATCCTTTTTGTTTTCATCTGTTGTTGGTGTAAATAATTTGCTTATCATTATATTTTTGTATGAACTGTGACTATTTTTTTCTCATAATAAACATTCATTTATTAAGTTCTGCCTTTGTCTGGTAGAGACTAAGTAAATAGTATTTTGTAATTACCTAGATATTGAGCTAAGTTACATTTGGTGGGTTTTTATTATTGATTTACCTGGGGGACCAAGGCACCCCATTTATAAATTGTCTTGGTGGTGGCAGCGTTAAAATAGTAATAGTTATATTATTATGTTTAAGTGTGGGTGGTGTTGTAATTTTTTTCCGGTCTAGTGGAGACAAATAGTGAACTTTAACGCTTTCACCACCACAACTACGTCACGCACACTCTTGAAGTAGGGTGCGTTCGTGACACATACCACTTGCTGCTGTTGAATTATATCCAGTGCTGAGTTGCCAGAGATGAAATGATCATACTAATGAGCGGCTAATTTCCCTGACATGTCAGTTTCTGCTGAATGGAACCATATCACGAGATACTAAAGATTGCACTAATGAATTCAACTGTATACAAAGTATTCCTTGAGTGATTCTCCATCTTTGAGCTTTGGACTGACTACCCATGATTGACAATCCATACTGCAAAAAGCCTACTAAATATCAGGTTTTGAATTTTATGATTTATGGATGATTTGAATAAAAATAGTAATTACATTTGAAATTCACTTTTAATTCTCTTTAAATTCTCACTTTAGTAAATAAGCATGTAGGTTATTCATCATAGTGTGAATGGTTGTGAATTCAAAGTCAATTTAACATAAGTAGAGGTACTGAAAATATAATTGAATTGGAGATTTCGTTTTTGCTATTCAATTTCATATAATATTGTGAGTAAAATCGCAATATTCACACTAGTAAATAGTTCATTCCTGTCTGAAACACTTAAGTTTAACTCTCATCATTAATCAGTGGTACCCAGCATGACAATGAACATTATTTATGGACAACCGACACTTCATCACGATAAATAATCCAACATGTGGACTTAACAAATTAGTGTGTCACCGAGTACACCTTGTCCTCAAAAAATCTCTCTACCAATGGGATAGCAATAAGGTGAGATTCCTTATTTTCAAATTATTCACAGCTTTAATTTTCACAGCTCTTGCATCCAATGCCATCGTCGTTTTTTTAGTTCCTTCCATGCATAAACCTCTTAACGAAAAATAAATGTGACAAATATTGCTGTGTAATGCCATTTTGGCTCTGCACACTAAACTGACATTTGCGCATTAAGCAATGACTGATGAATTTAATGTTGTAACTCTGGATATTCAGAGAATATGATCATTTCACTGAAAAAATATATTTGTGAACTGCAGTTTTTAGACGACACACCTAAAACTGCAAAATCCAATTTGCTTCACTGATAGCATTTACAGTGCCATCAACTAATATTGGCACCCTAGGTAGATATGGGAGAAATGGTCTTTAATGTTTGACCTTTTGATCTTTTGTTAAAAAAATACACAAAAATGCTCCGCTCTCATGGATATCAAACAACTGCAAATAAAAAAAAAAAAGGTAAATATATGTGCGGCACAACTATTGGCACCCTTTTAGTCAATACTTTGTGCAACCTCCCTTTGCCAAGATAAGAGCTTGGAGTAATATTCTATAATGCCTGATGAGGTTGGAGAATATATGGCAAGGGATCTGAGACCATTCCTCCATAAGAAAACCTCTCTAGATCCTTCAAATATTGAGGTCGATGCTGGTGGACTTTAGCCTAACAAAATGTCCAGGTCCTCTGTCAGAAAAACAGCTTCAAAACATTAAAGAGCCACCACCCCATTTAACTGTGGGCATGAGGTACTTTTCCATATGACTACCTGTCTGTGTGTGCCAAACCCACCTCTAGTATTTATTTCTTAAAATAAAGCTTGATTTTGGCTTCATCAGACCATATAATCAGATCCCAATTGGAGTTCCAGTAGTGTCTGGCAAACTTAACATGAGTTTATTTTTGGATGAGAGTATAGGCTTTTTTTCTTAAAAACCCTTATAAGCAACTTGAGGTGTTGTAGGTGACGTTGGATTGTAGTTTTGGAGTCTTTCTGACCCCATGATGCAACTAACTTCTGCAATTCTCCAGCTGTGATCCTTTGAGATTTTTTGGCCACTCGAACCATCTTTTTCACAGTACATTGAGACAATATAGAGACACGTCCTCTTCCAAGTTGATTCATAACATTTCCAGTTGACTGGAACTTCTTGATTATTGCCTTGATGGTTAAAATTGGCATCTTTAATGCTTTTGCTATTTTCTTATAGTCATTTCCTATTTTGTGAAGCTCAACAAATTTTGGCCACATATAACAGCAATATTCCTTGGTCTTATCCATTGTGATAAATGACTAAAGGGAATTTGGCCTATGTGTTACCTCATATTTATACACCTGTGAAACAGGAAGTCACGGCTGAACAATTTCTTGTTCTTAGTCACCCAGGTGCACCCAGGTCCCGTCTTTAACGCGAAGCACATGGGGCCCAAAGCAGCTGCCCCATTTGCCCTCTATCCACAACAATTTATTTTAGAATCACCGATCCTAAATTAAATTGTTGCCGGCAGCGGGCCTGCACTTAGGGCCACCCAGTGAGCATTTATCAGCAGGGGCCTGGCCCCTTAACAGCACGACCGAGCCCCTTGCTTTTCGACAGCATAGGAGGAAGTGACGGCCTGTCACATTCTTCCAGCTAAAGCAAAGCCGCATGGGAAGGAGAACCGGGAGGAAGCAGTGCGTGAGTGTCACGTTGTGTGCCTCTGTGGATGTATCTGTGTCAGGGTGTGTGTCTGTATATCTGCATGTGTATCAGTGTGTGGGTGTATCACAGTGTGTGTGTGGCAGTGTATGTGTATACATCTCAGTATTCAAACGCCAAAACTACACAAATACACCCCTGCATTGAAATGTTAACACTACATACGGTACAGGTACATCCGTGGTCCTTAAGGATGTTTTTTGTCGGACGTACCTGATATGTCCGCGGTCGGGAAGGGGTTAAACCATCTATTCAGAAGTGGGTTCTTTTTAATATGTTAAGATTGATGTAATTTTGCATATTACGCATCTACCTTTAATTCAGATTAAATTAATAATGATGTAAATTACGCCAGGTATTGGCACATAGTATGTTACACCAGTAAACAACGAGAAAATGAAGGCAAATAATAACCAGTTGCTCTAGAAATGTGACTGATAAAATACTAATCTGCAATTAGAATTCCAGAAATGAGCATGGAAAGGAAATGAGTAATAAAATGACAGTGGTGGTAAAAGCAGGGAACAGTAAAAAAAAATACAGAATAAAAATAAAAACAAAGGGGATGAAAAGACAATGGGAGGGGGTTTAAGTACCAGTAAATAGAGTGCTTGGTTATTTTGGATCAAATTTTGGAAGGATTTTGACTTGGCAACAATGCTTTCATGAACTGGCCTTAATTTTATTTTCACAGCAAGACAGAGACAGATATGGTACAAAACGTTGTCAGGTCTATCTGTAATAATTGAATAAAGGTGAGTTCATGAAAAAAAATGTGTTGGTGTTGCGAATTCTGTATTGTGGATTCTATGATTTTGAGGCTAGCAGTAACCAACGGCTTGGCATCTACCATGGTACTCTGGAGAGGCAGCAGATGTGACGGATCTCGCATGCCTCCACCAGGTTCACTTCCTCGCTGCCACAGCGGACACTGTGACATTTCAGCCACAGTCAAGCTTTGACGAATATCTGCTTGGGAGAGGAACTGCAGAGGCAGAGGGGACAATACTTACCTGGAAGAAGGGAGCTGAGGCCTGGTGGGAAAGACCCCAGACAAGCTTCGGAGGCTGAGGCTGAAGCGTTCCAGGGTCCCCTATGCCAGCTAGGAAGCGAACTTGGCGGAGGTACTCGGTCAGAATACAGGAGCTCTATCACAGAAGAGTGCCCTTGGTGATATTGTGTTTTAATGACCACACTCACAGAAGGGGGAGAGAAGCTATAAACTATGACTAAAACTATGCTAAGTGATTCTAATATGTGTATATCTGTGTGTATGTGTACCTTTGTCTGTATGTAACTGAGCGTGTGTGCATATCTGTGTCAGTGTGTGTAACTGTGTGTGTGTGTGGCAGTGCAAACATTCCAGCAATGAAACAGCAACAATGCAAACACTGCACACAAACACGTTGTAATGATTAACCCAACACACAAAGTAAAAACCCACCAGTAGAAACAGAGACCGATTGGAAATCCCGAATGCGGTACTTAGAGTGGCCGGAATATAGAGAAAACTACAAAAAAACTTAAAAAACAAGCCAAGGTCAGGGAAACCAGAAAACAGAATAGTTGATAACAAGCCAGGTCAAATACCAAAAGGAAACAAGAAACCACAACAGGGCACTGTACCTTGGGCAAATTGAGTTTTTATGTATTTGGGGGCGTGGTAAGCATAACTATGCCCCCAAAATGTGCGAGTGTGCTGAGCTCTATTGATTAGAGCTACTGTGATGTCATGAAGCTGGCACGCGTGCGCCGCCTTATAAAAATGGGTGAGCGCACAGCCTCCGATGTCCGAGAGACTGACTGGAGCCTCTGACAGCGTGGAAGCGGCGACAGAACGGCTGACCGCCAGGGTGAATACATGGGATCTTACACACATCCCTTTATTCAAATGGAAACAGTACATACAAATACACAACTGCATTAAACTGCCAACACTAAACAGAGATACATCTTTTTTATTGCTGTAAGAAAGTAATAAATTACATTTATGACATTATGTGACGTTGTTCTTTCTTCTTCTAGCTATTTGACAAAAACATATACCTTAATAATGTTTAAATGGATAGATACAACATAAAACCTCAAACATTTAACAAAACAGTTAATTTATAAGTAACATCTTAAATGTAAGTCACTAAACTTGTTTGTACCATTAGGACAGGACATCTTGGGCCAAATGGCACCAAACTCTTAGATTGATCTTGAACATAAAAGGTACCAATTAGCGATCTACTTTCTCAACAATTCCACATTTGGAAGGCACTAACGAGAGCCCATAGCTCGGACATCCCCCAGATCAATGCTTCCTTAATCCATTCCTAATGAAATTTATTGAGAACATAAAGCAGAAATAAGTTTCTCGGAGGGTACGATAACATTAGTGTAGCCTCTGTTTGGTAATAAGAGCTGAAACACCCACATTAACCTGAATATTACAGTTCTGTATTATTGATTGGAAAGTTGGCTTCTTAGTAAAATTCATTATGTTTGTTCTCTCTGAAACTTAGCCTTCACATCGGATATTGCGTGATTATTCAGCAAAAAATGGTTTAACTCAAAGGATACAGCAATTCCTAGCACAAGATTACAAGCAACTAAAAAATCAAAAACAAAACAACACATTTTTCTTTTCTTTTTTCTTTTTTAACTAATAAGGTTTTTTTTTCCTCCAGCAAAAATATATATTTTTTCTTCTACCATCATCATCTTCATTATTATTTATATAACTCAAACATATTCCATAGTACTGTGAGATGAGGATATAAGAAACAACACATAAATGACAAACACGTTACGACAAACAAAAATGTGAGACGAAAAGAGACTATCTGAAATGAGCGGACTATTTAACTGTTTAGAGGAACACTTTAGTCACCGAAACAACTTTGACTTAATGAAGCAGTTTGGTTGTGTATATTATGCCCCTGCAGTCTCACTGCTCAATTCTCACAGCCTCATCTGCCTGTGACTGACACAGCCTGCATGAAATAAAAAAAACGGTGTAATTTTCAATCAGACCTCAACCTGCTTTAGAAGTTTTTATCTACTGCTCTATAAGTTGAACTTTAATCTCACACAGGAGGTCTAGCAAGGTATTAACAGTGCAGGAGATAAGACATTCCAAATTAATCAGTCTGTACAATAAAGGAAGTATAAACTTTAGATGTCTCTTTACAGGAAGTGTTAAAGAAAGCTGTGTAAGTCACATGTAGGGAGGTGTGGCTAGGGCTGCATAAACAAAGTTATTTAACTTCTAAATGGCAAGGAATTGAGCTGCGAGACTGCAGCGGCACGATCTATACAACAAAAATACTTCATTAAGCTAAAGGTATTTTGGAGACTACAAAAGACTACTGCTACTTTTAAATGTAAATTTACAAAAAGCCATTCTGCATCCTTAATATGAAAAAAAAGCTGCGACTGTAGAAAAACAAACCACTTTGTATAAAGCACAACCAAAGTGTATAAAGAAATACAATCAAGGCAAACACCTATATAAAATATAACCATCATTCAGGAGCCCAAGTACTGGAGCGTATTAAATTACAATAAGACATAAAAGAGGAGCTGTGGGCACACTGGATACAATTAAAGCTTTTCAACTTTTTTTCTTAAAAAAATATACTAAGTGTCTCAGTGTTCGGATTAGTGGGAGTTACATACTGGGTAGGCAGTTATTTCACGTGTCATTAGTAACTGAGCTCAGGAACAAGATGAATGAAAATAGGGGCAACTGACACTGGAGTCAAACTCCCATTAATCTCAGGCAGCACATAATCCATCCTCTCCAGATTTTCTTGAACTACAACATCCTTGACTCTCTTGCCATCTATTGCATTCAAAGATATGGGGGCAGTGTGTGTGTATGAGAGGCAATGTTCTGGGAGTTGTAGGCAACATCTAGACGGTCAGAATGTGTCATCTCTGAACTACAGAATCTCCAGAGTCTTGTATATTCTGCTTGTTCCAAAGCAGTGGTTCCCAAACTTTTTCGGTTTAAGGCATCCTTAATGTTTCAATGTTTTTACAAGGTGCCCCAAGCAGGGCCGGCCTTAGGGGTGTGCGAGCTGTGCGACCGCACAGGGCGCCATGGAACAGGGGGCGCCCTGTGGCCGACACAGCTCACTCATGGTCGGAGTGCAGGGGAGCTAAAAGAGGTACCTGGCTGGAGGATTAATTGTTCTCCACCCAGGTCGATTTAAAAAAAAAAAAAAAATCGCGGCAGAGGGGGCGGGGTTTACCGAGCGGCGGAGGCGGGGCTTATCGAGAGGCGGAGACGGGGCTAATACCTCCCGAAGCCCCTGCTGTACAGGAAGAGGGAAAGATGCTTCCCCATCAGCCAACTGCATCCACTGGAAAGAGGCAAGTGTGTGTGTGTGACTGTTTGCCTGTTTGTGTGACTGTCTGTCTGTGTGTGTGTGTGACTGTCTGTCTGTGTGACTGCCTGCCTGTGTGCGTGTGACTGTCTGTGTGTGTGTGTGACTGTCTGTGTGACTGCCTGTCCTTGTGTGTGTGTGTGTGTGTGTGTGTGACTGTCTCTGTGTGTGACTGCCTGCCTGTGTGTGACTGTCTGTGTGTTTGTGACTGTCTGTCTGTGTGACTGCCCATGTATGTGACTGCCCATGTATGTGACTGCCTGTGTGTGTGACTGTCTGTCTGTGTGACTGTCTGTCTGTGTGACTGCCCGTGTGTGTGACTGCCTGTGTGTGTGAGACTGTCTGTCTGTGTGACTGTCTGTGTGTGTGACTGTCTGTCTGTGTGTGTGACTGCCTGTGTGTGTGACTGCCTGTATGTGACTGCCTGCCTGCCTGTGTGTGTCTATCTGTAACTATCTGTCTGTGTGTGACTGCCTGCCTGTGTGTGTATAACTGTCTATGTGTGTGTTACTGTGTGTCTGTGTGTGTGTGTGACTGCCTATGTGACTGTCTGTCTGTGTGTGTCGCTGTAGCTGTGCCATTGTTTGTGCCTGTGCCTGTATGTGTGACTGCCTTTAACTGAGTGTGTGTGTACATGCCTGTAACCGAGTTTAAATTTCCCCGACCCCTTCCTGTCAAGGCCGCACTTTGACTGACAGACGCTCACTCACTGACAGACGCACACTCACTGACGACACATACACACTCACTGACGACACATACACACTCACTGACTGACACATACACACTCACTGAGCAACACACACATTCACTCACAGACACACACACATTCACTTACAGACACACACAATTACACACTTACAGACACACACAATTACACACTTACAGACACACACACACATTCACTTCAAAATAAACACTCACAGACACACACACAGACATTTCCACTAACACTCACAAACTAATATTTTTTACATTTATTTTAAATCCACCCAGCCTCCCTGGGAAAGCTGGAGTGGATTTCCTACCAGCAGTCCAGTGTGGCTGCTGGGCAGGCAGGCAGGGGGCGCACAGGCTGAGTAAGCAGCGCTTAGTGATGCCGGGAGCCGGACTGACGTCATATTCTGGCTCCCGGCTTCATTAAGCGGCGCAGAGGAAGCTGAGCAGGAAGAGCTCAGGTGAGTGTGCTCCTTCGCTGCCCGCTGCCAGCCTTGGGGGGGCTCAAAAGTGGCCAGCCGGTCAGCTCTTGAGCCCCCCAGGATGCGAGGCAAGCAAGGGATCTGCCTGGGGGTTTGGAGGGATGCTTTTTTTTGCCGCCCCCTGCAAAGTGGCGCTCAAGGCAGATGCCTTGTTTGCCTCGTGATACACACGTCCCCGGTGCCTGTGTGTGTTACTGTATTCAGGCAACTTGGTGGGAGGTGGGGGGGGCGCCGTGAAGACTTTTTGCACAGGGCGCCTAATTGCCTAAGGCCGGCCCTGGCCCCAAGTCAAATGTTTTCCTGTCAGGGGCGGATCCAGAACCTAATTTCGGGAGGGGCACTTGTAGATTATTTAAAGAAACAATCCAGGCACAATAACCACTACAGCATGCTGTAGTGGCTATAGTGCCAGGAGTGCCACGGTGCCCTCCCAGGGTAAGTAGTCAAACTGTTTAAGAACAGTTTGCCAACTTACCTGGGGTCTGCAGGGATAGGGGCTTTAGTAGGAGATAGGGGCAGTGGTGTGTGTGAGGGGCGCAATGTATGTGTGTGTGTGTGAGGGGTGCAATGTGTGTGGGGTTAAGTGTGTGTGTGTGTGATGCAGTGCGTGTACGGGGGTTCGTTGTGTTTGTGAACGATGTAATGTGTGTGTGGGGTGCATTGTGTGTATGTAAGGGGTGCATTGTGTCTGTGTGTTTGAAGGGATACAGTCTGTGCGTGGGGGGTACAGTGTGTGTGTGGGGGACAGTGTGTGTGCATAGGGGCAGTGTGTGTGCATGGGGGGCAGTGTGTGTATTGAGAGAGGCAGTGTGTTTATGCGGGCATAGTGTGATTGAGGGGTACAGTGCATGTGTATGGGGCAGTGTGTGCTAGGGGTACAGTGTGTGCGTAAGGGGTGCAGTGTGTGTGTGTGTGTATGGGGGCAGTGTGTCTGAGGGGTACAGTGTGTGTGTGTGAGGGGAGCAGTGTGTGTCTATGGGGGCAGTGTGTGTGTATGAGAGGCAATGTTTGTGTGTATGGGGGCAGTATGTGTGTGTATGTATAGGGGCAGTGTGTATATGGGGAAATATTCTGCGGCGCTCCTGTGTGCACATAGTTTGGGAACAGCTGTTCCAAATTATTTTCTGAGAATGGTAAAATTTCCATATTATTTTACGCTACGTAATCTCTCATGTTATTGCTTGAATTACCCTTCCTTTTAGCCGACAGCACACTGAAACCAATAAATTATTTACTGCAATATTTTCAGTATAAGTATATAAGTTTATTAGTTTTTTGTTTTTTTTGTGGTGAGATTTAAATTAATGAAACTGATGGCATTGGCTTCTCCACCTTACGTCTGCAGATCTTCACTTCTTAATTTCAAGATTATATAATAAGGGGAATATTGAAACTGTGAGAGAATGAATATAGACACAGCCACTTAATGATAACGATTACTCTCTAAGCCTGGACTTTAGAATGGATAATCTCATTTGTCTTTTTCTGAGATTTAGAAGTGCAATATGAATTTCTTAATAGCTATAAAATGCCGGCCGAAAGTTATAAATAATATCTAATTAAACATCTGTCCCCAATAAAGCTGCTTTTGTCATTTATCTGCTCATCTTAGAATGGAGCTCGAGGGAACATTTAACCGTTTGAGTGCCACATGCATAGCCGATGCAAAGTGTCAGGCATATCTCTGGTACTCAGAGGGTTAAAGGGACACTGTGTCTGCTCTATCTCATTAAACTGATGATTGTGTCTGGAGTTCCTTAATTCAGAATTAAACAGTTTTAATGTTTTTATGTCTTAATGCTAAATGTAAGTCCCCAGCAACCAATCCCCTCTGTGCTGCTTTGGCTAATGAGGAAGTATTAGCCTAAGCAGCAATAGGCAGCTATGATTGGCTGAGTGTGTCAGCTGACTGACTTAAAGGACCACTATAGTGCCAGGAAAACATATTCGTTTTCCTGGCACTATAGTGCCCTGAGGGTGCCCCCACCCTCAGGGACCCCCTCCCGCCCGGCTCTGGAAGGGGGAAAGGGTTAAAAACTTACCTTTTTCCAGCGCTGGGCGGAGAGCTCTCCTCCTCCGATCCTCCTCTTCTCCTCCTCCTGGGCTGAATGCGCACGCGCGGCAAGAGCTGCGCGCGCATTCAGCCGGTCACATAGGAAAGCATTCATAATGCTTTCCTATGGACGCTTGCGTGCTCTCACTGTGATTTTCACAGTGAGAAGCACGCAAGCGCCTCTAGTGGCTGTCAATGAGAGAGCCACTAGAGGAAATAGGGGAAGGCTTAACCCATTCATAAACATAGCAGTTTCTCTGAAAACTGCTATGTTTATGAAAAAATGGGTTAACCCTAGCTGGACCTGGCACCCAGACCACTTCATTAAGCTGAAGTGGTCTGGGTGCCTAGAGTGGTCCTTTAAGCCTATCAGAGATCCAACTCACGGTATGACTGTGTATGACAATAAGGAAGTGTGTAATCTCTGCCTTAGCCACACCTCCAGAAGGGGCCAGAGTGTGTGTGGCCAGGGATCATTTTTTAATGTTAAACTGATTGAAAGTGGCTTGTCACTGAATGAAGGGAGGGTGCCAGGAAACTCCAGGCACTATAACCAATTCAAAGAGATGAAATGGTTATAGTGACTACAGTGTCCCTTTAAATGGATTTTATGAATGAAATGAGAATGTGAATGAATGCTTTTGCACAAATGATGATATTGAAGCAGCTGTATTGAGGATCACCCTGTCAAGGCGATAAATAATTGGGAGGTGTGGAATCGGGACAGGTGGATGGGCCTTCAGTGAGCATCACAATTTGCATCACTGATGATGGACCCAACTACTGAAAGAAGAACCACCCACTGTAAGGGCATGTCAGCCTGGCACATTGCCCGCAGGCCTCATATATACAGGACCATGCAGACAGAGCTGGTAACACATGTGTGTTTAATGATACACGCGCATAGTGCTGCCCGATGGCAGTTGGGACATTTGGAATGTCTGAATAAGGCCTGCAAGGATTTTATTAAATTAAAGGGACACTATATTCACAAGAACAACTGAAGCTTAATGAAACCCTATGGAACAAGCGCAGCTTAGTGGAAAGGGGCTTGACAGAGCTAGGAGGCGGGCATAGCAGGAAGGCCCCTTTTGGGAGTGGAGTTAGAGTGTTAAGGGGTTGGCCCAGTATAAATAGGCAGCCATTTTAGAAGTAGCACTTTTAATCTGCTTACCTGGCCTAAGTTGTAAGGGTAAGGGGTGTTAGCTCCCGTTTGGTCACAGAGGCGGGGCTAGAGAGAGAAAAGTTAGGGGACAAACATGACCGGTGTATAGTCGCCATATGGGCAGTCGGAACCTAGGACAAAACCCCCACATACCTAACCCAATAACACACTGACACTAGGGTATATGGGTAAAATTGTCCACAGTTTTATTAACCATTATAATAATAAAGATAATAAGTTTATTAATAATAACAATTATAATAATGTAATAATAATTTAACATATAAACATGGGTCATCGCCCCCATACTCCGCCCTCGCATCCGCATCCTTCTTTTAATATAACGGGCAATGACCCCAACATACTAACACATATATATCTCTAACAATTTGCAACCTTACTCCAACATAACAATTTAAGTGCCAACCATAAATAACCACGGCAGGGGTATACCCGGATACCCCTACCCCACCAGGTTTTGAGCCACCTCCAGGACTCGAAACCTACCAACCACCAGTGACCACAATTTCCATGTCCGTGACGTTCCTCATGGGAGCCTATTTCCTCTTCCTCGGCTCCCTATCCCGCCGCTGTGACAAAACGGGACACCCTCATTTATCTCAAAAACCCAGGGAGGGTGGGTGGGACAAACTCAACCAGGTAGGAAATTAAATGTGCTCTATCCAAAATGGCTACCTCCTTAAGTAGACCAACCCCTTATTCCCACAACCCACCAGTCCTGGGCAGCTCCTTCTAAGCCCGCCTCCTAACCCCTGTCAAGCTGTGCTTTGGCTCCTTGGAGCTACAGGCTCTGGGGTAGTGTATAGAATAGGGCAGTTAGGCTGCTGGTGAAGAGTTTGATTAAACGGTTCGTTATGAGCTTTGGTAGGTTTCGAGCTCGGTGGTGGCTCAGAACCAGGTGGGTGGTAGGGCTATCTGGGTATACCCCTACCGTGGTTGTCTAACAAAGTATGGCACTTATATTATGTTTATGATGTTTGTTATTACTGTTGTTTATGTAATTTATATTTACGGAAATGATGGGTCATTGCCTTTTGTTTCGGGGACATACGATGTTATATTGTGGGCTGGGGGCTGGGCAATGACTTTAATTTATTGTTATCAATATTAATAAAGCTGTGGACATATTGACCCATATATTAGTGTCAGTGTGTTTTTAGGGTACGTTTTGGGGGGAATTCCACCTGCCCATATGGCGACTATGCACCTGTCATGTATTTGTCCTGGTGAGTATAGTCAATCCTTGCAGGGTTTTTTCCCCCAGAGAAAATGCAGTGTTTACATTACAGCCTAGGGATACCTCCACTAACCACTTCTCAGATGGCTGCTAGAGGTCCTTCCTGGGGCAGTGCTGCAAGACGTGACTGCCATTCAGGGTCTCCACCCTCTGTATGGAGACACTGAACTTTTCCTCATAGAGATGTATTGATTCAATACATCACTATGAGGAGATACTGATTGGTCAGGGTGGTGTTTGGCTTGTGCTGGCTCTCCCCCTGATCTGCCTCCTTGACAGTCTCAGCCAATCCAATACTTTCCTATGAGAAAACACTTCTGATGATGTCAGCCAAGGAGGCAGATCGAGGCAGAGCCAGCAGCAGCAGACTGGAATAAAGGTAAGATTGTGCTATATTTAAAGGGTCAAGGGAGGCTAGATAGTGTTTATACGTGTTTGTGTTCCTGACCCTATAGTATTCTGTGACAATCTCACCTTTTTTAGGGAGTTTGCCATGAGTTTTTGTAGGGGCCTGCTTGCCAGCCTCCTGCCCTGTGACTATGGGCTCTTCAAAAAGACATGCTAAAAAAATTACTTCCATGGGAAAATGGGCCTCTTCCCCTCCCCCTTTTTCCTGTCCTATTGTTTTCCAGCAGGGCGTTGTCCCAGGGACACTGCGAGACCAGTTGAAACTGGCTGCTTTGTCCTTCCTCAATCTCTCATCAGCCCTTGCCATTGTCTGACCCCACCCTCCCTTGTACTATAGGGCACTTTTAACATTGGACATATTGTTCTGGGATCCCTTCCATTTAACATGTTTATAAATGATCTTGAAAAAAGCATTGAAAGTCATGTTTCAGTGTTTGCAGATGGCACAAAACTCATGAAAGTAATACAATGTGAGCAAGATATTACTTTGCTGTAGAGGGATTTAGGAAGACTGGGCGACTGGGCACTCAAATGGCAGATGAAATTTAATGTTGAAAAATGTAAAGTTATGCACTTCGGCGTAAAGAATGCACAAGCAACGTATACCCTTAATGGAAGCGAATTAGGGATAACAACACATGAAAAAGACTTGGAAATTGTTATAGACAACAAACTATGCAACAACGTGCAATGTCAATCAGCAGTGGCTAAGGACAGTAAGGTAATGTCATGCATGAAATAGGGCATTCATTCTCGGGATGAGAATATAATGTTGCCTCTTTAAAAATCACTGGTTAGACCACATCTTGAATATTCTGTGCAATTTTATGCACCTGTTCTATACAAGGATATTATGGCACTAGAAAAAGTGCAGTGGCGGGCTACAAAATTAATAAATGGAATGGAACATATCAGCTATGAAGAAAGGTTAACAAATTTAAACCTCTTTAGTTTAGAAAAAAGTTGCCTCAGAGGGGATATGATAACATTATACTAATGTATCCGGGGCCTATACAAACCATTGTGTGGAAATCTATTCACAAACTGGGTTTTACATAGGACACGAGGTCATGCGTTTAGACTGGAAGAAAGAAGGTTTCGTCCTCTTTGTCCCCTATGTGTGAAAGTAACAATAACTGTGCGAGACATACTCCCCTGGCTTTGCAACCTAAGGTTTCCCCTGTTTCACCTGGCTGTTTGTCAAAATCCATTCCCTTAAGTGGTTCCCACGATTTTATTCATCAACTGAACAAACTACTGAACGGTAGACCACCCAGCTATAGAGTGTGCCGCTCATTAACCCAGTTCACACCTCCATAAACCGCAATCACACAAACGTTCTAAGCGGTCGGCTGGGTGGTCGCCGTTCGTATAGATGAACATGTGGCAGCAGCCATCTTGGGACACGAACAAAGGCAGCGGTGTTTGGTCGTCGAGTGCATGGAACTAAAATCGGACACTCGACGGCGCGAACACCGCTAGGACTTACACCTCCACCTAAGTTAACATAGAAGTACACAAACGAAGCGCTATTCGGTAGAAATAATCTAGCGAACCAGATACGTACAATAACACCAGGCACAAACGGATCCGTTTGGCGATTTACATATTATTTGACTGATAATATAGACCGGCCGCACAGCCTAATTCTCTGGAACTATTTTGGGCATGAAATCATGCGTGTGGTCGGTTGAAAGTGACTTCCAAGAAATTTGTGAACCCCTGCTCTGATCTGGTTGATTTTTGGATATGTTGTTCACCCAGATCAGAGCTATCCAGGGATATGTCATGTTTTTAGGGTACTTCTGAAATCTTGTAAAATATGTGGCTTTCCTGCCTGTAAATAATTTAGTTATTATATTATCTCAATTATCTACCAGGCAGAGGGGAGGGCTTGCACATACTGTACAGGAGTGTCTCTATGTATAACACTGTTACCTTGGCTTGTTAACTTTGTGTCTCGGTGTCCTACAAGGTCCACCTGGGCTGCAACCTTGTGGGGAAAATCTCATAAAAGGCAGTGTGCCACCATTAAACTTCAGTTATTCCCCCAAAAGTGAGTGTCGTCAAGTTACTGGGGAGGTGTTGGGAGAATCTTGTCTTGCCTTGCTGTATTTAGCTGTTCCTGTGAAGCATCTTCTTTGTTCCTGAGTTCATCTTGGAGAAACCAGCGGAGAAAAGTCCCTGCTAAGACTAGCGCTCTGCTGCAATCTGATCAGGGAGGATTCTGGGTGAGGTTTGCTGCTGATGTTCTGTGGATTACGTCACCTGAATGATGCCAATAAGGATCTCTTTTTTTAAACCAGTGGTGAGGGCTAGGCACGGTGCCCATACAACCATGTACACACTGTAATGAAGTCACTGGAACATACAGCATATTAGCTGGCTAGCCGATGGATTGTCAAAGAGTGGAGGCAGGTAAGTGATTCCAGGAGAGTCAGAAGCCTGGTAAGGGCGGCTCACTGTATGACTCCTTGACATACTCAAAGCAGCTGCCCACATGCCTGACCTTTTATCAGCGGGCATCTTGAACATGACATGACAGAGATTTTTACTTCGAAGCCCATAGTATTTTTAAACCATATTACCCGTCCAGCCATTTGTCATTAAAGGGCAATTCTTACCCTTTTAACCCCTTAAAGACCAAACTTCTGGAATAAAAGGGAATGTCACACGTGTCATGTGTCCTTAAGGGGTTAAAAGGGGGGAACTTTACTGTGGAAAAATTGGGCTCTGTAATGGAGCTCCCTGTACACCTGGCTGGGTACCTCCACCAAGGACCGCTTCCTAGCTGGAACAGAGGACAAACCGCAGCACTTCTGCCCACAATCACCGTGGCTTGACTGGGGTCTTGGAACCACTCCCTCCTGGAGCTGAATGGGGAATTCGCTCTAGACACCCCCAAGCACCAGACGATATTCACTCCTGGGAGCTCTAGTGCTTACAAGGACATTCCCTGTTGAATCTTCCACACTGGAACAGTGATTAAAGAAACACCTTTTCCCCTCCCAGTAACCAGAAGACACATAGTTCTGGGAGTACAAGCTGAAATACATTTATTGGCAGCCACAACTTGCCTTATATGCAGGTCCCAATGCAAGAGCCGCTCCCCCCTGGACCTGAGAGTATACTACAGTAAAAACATGCACACAACTACATTGGCTCTCAGGTCCAGGACACTCCCACACAAAATAGGTCAATCCCACCCCTGTGCCTGGGAGACAATTATCTCCAGGCACAAAAAACATACATTTTTATAAAACCCCCAAAACACAAAATAACTTTAAACACACAAAATCCTAATGTTACATCCCCTGATGGCCCAGATTTGGGTGACCAACATATTCAAAAATCCCCCATATCGGTTCAGGGGTTCAGAATTTTCATGGAAGTCACAATTTTGACCGACCGTGCACGTGGTCCTATGCCCAAAACAGTTCCATGAAATCAGTGCCAACAGTCGGTTAAGTTCGGTAGTCTTTTACAGGTTTCTCTGCAGGGCCCATAGTCTGTGGACAGGAGGCTATCAAGCAGGCTCCTCCAGGAGCTTGTGGCAAACTCACGTGGGAAGGGGTCTCTCCCCTCGAATTGCAGTAAAACTCCCAGCACTGACTTCCACGCCCCTCCGACGTCACTGGGGCCTCGAATGGTCCAGTCAATGACTTCTCATAATGAAGCCTGTGATTGGACGAATTTACCAGCTAACACAAGCACATATACACCTTCTGGGCTGGTGAGGGGAGGGAAGAAACAGTGTGCAACGGAGGGAGGTGAAAGGGAAAACACAGTGGATGGGAGGGAGAATCAAGAAATCTGTCAAACCTTATAACCTCTTCCTGAAACTCCTCCCATTAGTCCATATAACCTCTCCCTATAACTTCTCATATTACTCCATATAACCTCTCTCTATAACTCCTCCTATTACTCCATATAACCTCTCCCTAAAACTCCTCCTATTACTCCATATAACCTCTCCCTATAACTCCTCATATTACTACATATAACCTCTCTCTATAACTCCTCCTATTACTCCATATATAACCTCTCTCTATAACTCCTCCTATTACTCCATATAACTCTCTCTATAACTCCTCCAATTACTCCATATAACCTCTCTCTATAACTCCTCCTATTACTCCATATAACCTCTCCATATAACTCCTCCTATTACTCCATATAACCTCTCCCTATAACTCCTCCTATTACTCCATATAACCTCTCCCTATAACTCCTCATATTACTCCATATAACCTCTCTCTATAACACCTATTACTCCATATAACCTCTCTCTATAACTCCTCCTATTACTCCATGTAACCTCTCCCTATAACTCCTCCTATTACTCCATATAACCTCTCCCTATAACTCCTCCTATTACTCCATATAACCTCTCTCTATAACTCCTCCTATTACTCCATATAACCTCTCCCTATAACTCCTCCTATTACTCCATATAACTCTCTCTATAACTCCTCCTATTACTCCATATAACCTCTCCCTATAACTCCTCCTATTACTCCATATAACCTCTCTATAACTCCTCCTATTACTCTATATAACCTCTCCCTATAACTCCTCCTATTACTCCATATAACCTCTCTATAACTCCTCCTATTACTCCATATAACCTCTCTCTATAACTCCTCCCTATTACTCCATATAACCTCTCTATAACTCATCCTATTACTCCATATAACCTCTCTCTATAACTCCTCCTATTACTCCATATAACCTCTCCCTATAACTCCTCCTATTACTCCATATAACCTCTCTCTTTAACTCCTCCCATTACTCCATATAACCTCTCCCTATAACTCCTCCTTTTACTCCATATAACCTCTCCCTATAACTTCTATTACTTCATATAACCTCTCTCTATAACTCATCCTATTGGATATTTAAGGGTAAAATTAGGTTCCTAGTAGCCACTCAGTGTCCCAAAGGAGACATAAATCTCCCAAAACAAAAACAAATATTACAACAAATTTAATAAAGAAGGCTGGACTCTGTAGATATTTAATCTGAAAAAGCAGCCCCTATATATGGATTTGTTTATTATTTTGTAGTTATTATTTTGTTGTTTTAGTCACAATTATAATCTTTTAATTATATAGTTATATGATGGCTATTACATTGCAATCACCTTCCTTTGGTGTGTTCTGTGCAGATTATAACCAGACCTCATTTATAGAACCGGTTATAATCTACACAGAACACACCATGGAAACACAACTGTATCTACATCGAACAGGTAGAGTAAATTAAATGAACAGACAAAATATCCTGACAAATCGAAATAGAATTTAGTGCTTGATCATAATCTGATTTTCAACGTGTCAAGTAATAGGTAATTCTGTGCACTCTCAGGCTAACCCAAATCCAGTTAACAGAGAATTGTAACCAAGAAAAACGAAAATAATGAATATCTTTTTCAACATTTAATAGATTCCCACTGCTTTCTGTGCGATATTTCATCTGCTGATAAATGTCTTCCCATTCTTTATATTATAAATGAGGAATCAGTTCTTATTTTGCTTCTACGCCGTCCTATCACTTGTCATTATTCACCCCTTTTTATGAGTGTTACAAAAGCTAAACTTACATTCTGCAGATTCATCCCTTGAATAGCCTCGGAAACTCAAGAGGTTATGTTTTTTTATTTTGTCTTTTTTTTTAAATCACCTTTTAAGGACCATGTCACCATTTAGCAGTATTTTCAAACATTTGTGAAATGTTTTCGGTCACTTAACAAGAAAATTAATTTTCACATTCATTTTACGCTTTGTAAACAGCAGAACTCTGTAATAACAATCACTTATGGTCCATGAAATTGAACGCTGTCTCTATTAACAAAAAGGTTTTAAAACAGAGAAATACTTCACATTTCCAAATCTTGGCAACCTGTTGCCCTTGCACTTTTTTTTTTTTTTGCAAACAATTTTTATAAAATGTCATCAGCAATGCAAATAAAAAAAGACATGACAATGCAATAGTGTCAAAACACAACTCATAACAATATCAGTAGACAGAAAATACAAGCAAAAAATTGATCCATATTTTAATGTTTTAATAAATAGCCCTTGCACCTTTTAAGCGTTCAACAACCCTGCAACCGAGCCAGGCATTTCTGTTAATCAAACTTCTTGGCAATATTTGAGTACTGAAAAAAAGGATTTTTACTCAGGTTTCACTTGCATTCATTCATTAAAAAAATTTGGCAGGCCCCTCATCCAAGTGTCCTGAAGACTTGGCAACATTTTGTGGTTAAATACTTCAAGAGCAAACATAAGGAGCTATGACTTCCTACTTGATCTGAACCTCCTTTCTTCAAAGTATCAATGATTTGCTTCCAGATACCGAACCCATGTGAACTAGGCTGTGAATTATAAGCCGTCAGTGGGAGGCAGTAGACAAACCTTAAATGCCAAAAAAGGATGAAACAAATAGTGCCACAGTCTATTTAATCTGTGTCTGATTTACCCAGAAGTGGCATCAACCACTTACTAGGCTCTGAAACAGCTATGTATCATCTAACTTGCAAAGACAAGAGGTTGGTGTTGCAGAAGAACATACTTTAGCCTGCTCTGGCACATCAACTAAGCCATTTGCCTAGATACATCATTTGCGAGAGATGGACAACTTCCTTTTTCAGTAGAGTCATAGTACTCACCGTTTTGAAATCCCTGTGGTTACACTCATGACCCCGGAACTTACAGTAGAGCATCATTTCTTTCAGGTCATGACCTGTGCGCTCCATGAACTCCCCCATACAAAATGTCTTGGGTTTGAATTGCTTAAAGATTGTCTTCTGCTGAAGAATGGCCAAGACCTCTGGGTCAGCCAAGTGAGGCTCTACAATCTGCCCATTGACATCCAGGAGCTCCAGCAACTCCCCAGCATGATACAGGTCATTTGTGGTGATCCTAGAGAACCGGTGGGAGTTGAGGTTGCAGATAGTGACCGCAGGGAATACTAAGCTATCAGCCACTACTTGGTCCACTTTGGTAACATGTTGATATGAAAAGTAAAAGGCCACACGCTCTGAACTCTCAAGAAGAAGAAGCCCTAGGGAACTCACAAAGGCCACTGTCCACAGAAAGCGACGGAGCGTGAGTGGTCCATAAACAAATATATGGCGGATCCCATGGAGGGTGGATGTATTAGCAAAAATTTGAATGCTAGAAGGATGAAGGCTTCCCAAACTGTCTTCACTGGGGGTCTCCTTCAGATCCATCTTTCCAAGAGGGAGGTACAAGGTGGTAACCTCCAGTTTCTGATTTTGAAATCCTCTCTACATCAAATATGAGAGTACATGAGGCAGACTCACAGTTCCCCCTTCCTCCCCCTCCAACAAAATCTAGATGCTGTAAAGTCAACGATCGCCTGTTGGTGGTAAATGTTTATAAATAAAATCCATAGAAACTCTGGCTGTAGATTTCTTCATTGCGATAAGGGAGGTTGTATGTGCGTGGGGAGACACCAAGGTGAGGTCGAACTGCTGTGGGTGGGGAGAGAGAGAGACTCCGGCCAATAGAAACGGAACTCATCCCTTGTCCCTCTCGATCCATCTCCACCTCGTTCTAGCATGCAGACAGAGAAGAAATGTGATTAAACAAACCAAGCAGCCGATGAATAAAAGAGATTTCAAACGAGCACTGAGCTGCGTGTGTTAACTAGTGGAGCAGACAGACTCTATACTACCAGGGATGAGAATGTCATAGGGGCATTTTTCCTTCGTGACCGATCTTTGGAATTAATATTTCTCTTTCAGTAGTTCACCCACCCACCTTCCCTCTGCTTCATAAAACTAGACGGTGCCAGATTCAGTCCTCAATGTGGAAGCAGCAGAGGTGATGAGAGAAGGAGGAGGGGGGCTGTAGAAGCATCAGACGCTGCGAATATATTTTTCTGAATATCCACAACAGATCAGTGTAAGACACCACTACATTGAGACAGTAATGGGAGACGAAAAGAACGGGAGGGGGTATTTCAGATGCCTCCAGGTCAGTAATAAATTGCTGAGGAAGAAGCTGTAGTGTATTTTTTTATTTAGTAGTTTATTTTCAAGGTTTTTAATTTGTAGTAGAATAAAACCCAAAAATAAAAATTGTTCTTTCAAAATTCGTCTAGATGGATCAAGAAGGACCTCGAGTAAAGTTCATCTTGGGCAAGGTAATTCTGAGAAATCACGTTTCAAGTCGTGGATACATAAAATCTACTGGAAAAACATAGACATTTCTTGACCCTAGCTAACGGATGTTCACTGAACAATATTTTGCATATGTTTTGTATATGTGCAAGGTCTTCAGATTTCTTTAGACACAAATAGCCAACTGCACACAGATAAATGTGTATGCAAATAATTAAACACATACACATTTTTTATCACTGCAACAGAGATAATGGAATTCTACAAATTAGGTGGGACAGTCTTCCTTCAGTTACAAAACGGCTGGTGATGCTAGCTCAGATGATTAATCAAGAAGTGCGATATCCCACTGAGCAGATACAGATACATGGGTTTCCCATGCAGGAAAACGATCAGCTGTCAACGTATATGCCTCTGATACACCAAGCACAAACTGACAGGCACAGTCCCGAAGGAATCCAGAACCTAAGCCGACAGAATAGCTCTTTATACAAATACATATGGCATTAAAAAATGACATGCAACTCCTCAAAAAAACATGATGTATAATTATATAAGTTTTCAGCTGAGATTTAACGTATAAAAATTAAATTAAATAATAATTAAATCAAAGTATTTGACCAAGAGGGATACATTTATATGTGTCACGCTTACAGGTGCGCCCTGTAGGAACTTATGTTCCTGTTATTTAACTTATTGTTACTTGTTTTACCAAGTTTAGAAGGTTGAGATGACTCTCCCACCTTGAGGTGTGAATGGGTACTGCAGTTGGCACATTAACCAACTGAGCTATCTAAATGACCACGTTTTTTCTTTAGATTTTTAAACATGCACCTGTGTTTAGGCTTTTGCATGCTAATGCACTGATAAGATTCATTCAGGGCTATCTACTGAAGTGAAAAGTAAAAGTGAATTTTGTACACTCAAGGAACCACAAAACTGCAAAAATTCTCTAATTCAGCTATGTTTCCAGCTTCAATGTTTTGGCTTTAAATGTAAAGTTCACTTAGAATTCTCAGCTTAAAGGGACACTGTAGGCACCCAGACCACTTCTGCCCATTGGAGTGGTCTGTGTGCCAACTCCCACTACCCTTAACCCTGCAAGTGTAATTATTGCAGTTTTTTATAAATTGCAATAATTACCTTGCAGGGTTAAGTCCCCCCCTAGTGGCTGTCTACTACACAGCCACTAGAGGGCACTTCCTGCTCCATAGCACAGGTTTTCTGTGCTAGAGTGTCGCTGGACGTGTGTGAGGACCTCCAGCGTCGCTCAATTCCCCAAAGGAAAGCATTGAAAGCATTTTCAATGCTTTCCTATGGAGAGCTCTAATGCGCGTGCGCGGCATTGCAGCGCATGCGCATTAGGTCTCCTCAGCCGGCGTGCGGGATCAGTCTCCCCGCCGGGTGACGTAAGGAAGAGGAAGAGCGGCGGCGAGCAGAAACCACCGCCGAGGAACATCGGCGGGGGTATCAGGTAAGTGACTGAAGGGGTTTTCACCCCTTCAGCAACCAGGGATGGGGGGTGGGAGGGAGAGGGGACCTGCAGTGCCAGGAAAACGGATTGTTTTCTGGCACTGGAGAGTACCTTTAATGAATAGCGCTAACTGTGTGCAGACCAGCTAGAGACTGCTTGAAATGATAAGAATATTAGTCCTATGTGTTTTGTGTCACAGTGGCTTGTTGCCCCTTCAACCAACAAATCAGATTGTTAAGCTCAGCCTATAACCTTGAAGTACAGTTGGTGCACTAACCAACTGAGCTATCTGGACTTATTTATAGGGCCAGAATGATAGTGACTTGCTGTTTCTATAGTACGCAATATCCAGACTATAACAGATATACAAACATATTAAATTCCAAACAATATCAGAAGTCTCTGGCAACTCATGTCACAAAGAGGATCAAAATTTAAATAGTAATGAAAAAATGGCAAAAGAAGATATCCCACGCACCACAAAAATAAATTCATAGAAAACTGCAATTGCTTTTTTTCCATTTCTAAGTAATCTTTTTTTGAAATTGCATATGATTATATAGGCATTTGCAATCTGTGAATTTTTCCTTTAAGTCAACGTACTCTGAGCATTTTCCCCACCAGGGGGCAGGTTTCACACCTGTAATACTATTTTCGGATTTGCAAAGCACCCTGTTTGCAAGTTAATGTAACACATACCATACGCAAACCCTTTTTTAATGTGCTAATAATTTCATTTAAACGCGTGTCAGCCAATGGCTAGCAGATTTCTAGATGTGCAGATAGTAAAATATAACGTTTGTATCTCTTTACAATGAACAAGCTCCTGCCTGTAAAATATTGTCCGTCTGTGTGAACGAGAGGATGGGTGTATGTATCAGGATCCAAGATCTCTGTTTATATTATATATAACGTCCTGTCACTCAATTGGTATCGGAATACAGGCTGGGAGTATCACAATCCACAAACTGCTACTGGACTCCAAGAATTCTTTATAGTCCAAACTCCTAGTATGCACTGCCCGGAGTTTCAATTCACCTTCGGGCCCTGGCCAAGAAGTTGTTTTGCAAGGGGTCCACAGATCCGTGCTTCCAGATGTGTGCTTGTACACAAATCCATGGGCCCATGCACACACACAAATACACAAATCTGTACTCCCATAAACACACACACACAATTCCTGCTTCAATGCACACCGCTACACATACTCATACACAAAGACACATAAAATCTCGAAGACAACTAGTTCCACTACACTTTCGTTCTGCTCTGTTTTGTCGCTCACATACCAACAGGGGCTCTGTTTTATCCTAACACCACACTCCAACAAAAATACAAGTAAAGAATAAATGGGCAACAAGTAAAATGCTACACACTCTCATACACACAGAAACAAACTTCAACACACACACAGTTATACACTCCAACACAAACACAGCTACACACTCCAATACACACACAGTTAAACACTCCAACACAAACACAGTTAAACACTCCAACACACACAGTTACACACTCCAACACACACACAGCTACACACTCCAACACACACACACAGTTACACACTCCAAGACACACACAGTTATACACTCCAACACACACGCAGCTACACAATCCAACACACAAAGTTACACACTCCAATACACATAGTTACACACACAATTACACACTCCAACACACACAGTTACACACTCCAACACACACGCAGCTACACACTCCAACACACACAATTACACACTCCAACACACACAGTTATGCACTCCATTACATATGCAGTTATACACTCCAGCACATGCACAGCTACACACTTTAACACACACAGCTACACACTCCAACACACACTCAGTTACATACTCGAACACACACACACACACACACGCAGTTACACACTCCAACACACACAGTTACATACTCCAACACACACACAGTTGCACACTCCAACACACATACAGTTACGCACTACTTTACACATTCCAACACAAACACAGCTACACGCTCCAGCACCAGCACAGCTACACACTCCAACACACACACAGTTACACACTCCAGCACACACAGTTAGGCACTCCAGCACACACTCCTTTACACACACAGCCACACATTTCAACACACGCACAGCTACACACTCCCACACACACACACACAGATCTCCATTTGACTATTTGATAGAGATTGCTTCCCAGCTTTGTTTGCACCAGCCAGCGTCATCACTGAACTGATGGCACGCGACTGCAGAATGCTGGGACTTTGCTAACCAAGGCAGGATGGCACAGTGCAGGGAAGCTCTGCTCTCCACCCAACCAGCCTGCTCAGTCTCAACAGATAAAGGTCTGATTACAGCCCAGGCGACAGCAATATGGGACATACAGACATATGCCCAGGATTCAGACATACCTCTCCATTCTAAGTCAGGTGCAGTCTGGCCACACTATAGTATAGAGGTGGCAGATAAGTCTAAACCTTTGACCTCTGCTCTTGGTTATTGGCTTTCCATATACAAAGTGCCTGTGTTGCTGTATGCGTGATAGCCTAGGCTTTCAACGTGCACAAATTGTTATACAGACATCCATGTCGATGCCGGAGGCAGGCTTAGGGGGTGTCACATATTTCTTTGCACATAAAAATGTGATTAATGGCATTTACTGTCCTGACAGGAAAGGTTGTGTCAAGCAGCAATCAATCTGCAGGATGCTAATAGGAACCTGGTTACTGCCTTTGGGGTCAAAGGTCGGTTACAACCAATCAGATCCACAGGCAGGGTATTTAGGCCCAGTTCTCCTCTTGCTCAGTGCCCTGTCGTGGTTTCCCTTGTGGTTGTGTAAGAGTGCGTTATTGATTCTGGTTATTTTACTTTGGCATTTTCCTAATCGTTGTGTCTCTTTCTGTATCCCTTGACCTTGGCTATTCCTGACTATTCTTTGGTACGTTAGTCCGGTCATTCTAAGGTCTGGTATACGTTACCTATCAGTTCTCTCTGTTACACAATTCTACGTGCTGGATCATACTGTAATCCTGACAGGGGGAGCCTGATGGTGATTGGTGGGTTAGGGTTAAGGGGTTGGGCTAATATAAATGTCGGCCATTTTAGAAATCACTATTATTAATTTGACTTACTAGGCTGAGTTGGTCTCTCCCTCCCTCAGGTACTCAGGGATTACATTTACTCGTTTGTCTTGGTCTATCTGGATGATATCCTTATTTATTCTCCTGACCTCTAGTCTCACCACGATCCCATTAAACAAGTTCTGCAAACCTTGTTAAAAAATCAACTTTATTGTAAATTGGAAAAATGTATCTTTGACCAGTCTGAAGTACAGTTTTTAGGATATAATATGTCTGCCTCGGGATTTCAGATAGATCCTAAAAAATTAGAGTCTATCTACAGTGGCCTTTACCCACTGGGTTGAAAGATATTCAAAGGTTCATTGGTTTCATCAATTATTACAGAAGGTTTATAAAGGGATTTTCTTCAGTAATAGCCCCCATCACCAACATGACACGCAAGGGGGCTAGTAGGGGGCCATTGATGCCTTTGAAACTCTCAAACAGCGGTTTGCCTCCGCCTACATATTGATACATCCTGACACCAGTAAGCCTTTCATATTGGAGGTTGATGCTTCAGAGACAGAGGTAGGGGCAGTTCTCTCCCAAAGGGAGAGCCAGGAAACTCTGTTACATCCTTGTGGTTACTTTTCTAGAAAGTTGTCTCCTGCTGAGCGCAGTTACGATATTGGCAATAGAGAATTGTTGGCAATTATTCTAGGTCTCAAGGAGTGGCGACATCTTTTCGAGGGTTCCACGGACCCCCTTTTGATCATTACTGATCACAAAAACCTGGCTTACATAGGAGATGCCAAGCGATTATCTTCTAGACAAGCTAGGTGGTCTCTATTTCTTTCTCGCTTTAATTTTATCACTTATAGATCTGGTTCTAAAAATGTCAAGGCCAACGCCTTGTCCAGGCACTTTGATACTGAGGCTATACTAAAGCAAGAAACGTCCCATATCATTCCCCCGGAATGTATTATTGCGTCCACTGTCCTTTCATTGTCCTCTCCACTGCTTGGCTCCATCATGGAGGCTCAGTCTCAGGTGCCCTGCAGTAAACCTCAGGACAAATTGTTCGTTCCTTTAGGGGAAAGGGTTAATATCATGAAGGTGTTTCACGACAATGTGTCTGCTGGTCACCCAGGTATTAACAAATCCACTTCTGCTATCATGAGGTCTTTCTGGTGGGGATGTTAAAGTGTATGTGCTGGCTTGTTCTGTTTGTGCGGTTTCCAAAGTGCCGCATAAACTCCCTTGTGGCTTGCTGCAACCTCTTCCTATTCCTGAGGTCCCATGGTCCCACTTGTCCATGGACTTCATTGTTGAACTTCCTAGTTCTAATGGTTATACCACTATTCTCATGGTTGTGGACCGTTTTTCTAAAATGGCTCATTTTATTCCTCTCAAGAAATTGCCATCATCTCAAGACCTGGTACTAATCTTTATACGAGAAATTATTCGTCTGCATGGCATTCCTCACAATATAGTATCTGATCAGTTTGTGTCCCGGTTTTGGAGGGCCTTCAATAAACAATTAGGGATTGAATTGTCTTTTTCTTCCTCTTACCACCCCCAAACCAATGCTACAGCTGAGAGGGCTAACCAGTCATTGGAATTATATTTGCGTTGTTTCGTTAATAGCACTCAAGACAATTGGTCCGAATTACTACCATGGGCCGGGTTTGCTAGGAACAATGCTGACCATGACTCCTCTGGGCATAGTCCATTTTTTGTTTATAATGGCCGGCATCCTACTGTCCTAGCGGCTGTGTTTTCTGATACGGCTATTCCTGCTTTGGATGACCATCTGGCTTCCATCCGTGATACCTGGGTTAAAATTCAATCTGCTCTGGGTACTGCTACTGACCATTTCAACCATTATGCTGATCCACGTCGAGGTGCCAACCCTGTTTACCAAGTGGGTGAGAGTGTTTGGTTATCTTCTCGTAACATCAGGCTCAAAGTCCCTAGCATGAAATTAGCTCTTAGGTTCCTTGGACCTCTTTGTGTCCTTCGTAGGCTCAATCCTGTTGCGTACTCTCTGGCCCTTCCGGCCTCTTTGAAAATTACTAATACCTTTCATGTGTCCATGCTCAACCCTCTTATTTGTAATAAATATACCGTCCCCAGTGTTCCTCCTCCTCCCTTAGTTTTTTCTGGACTGAAAGTGTATGAGATCTCCTCTATAATTGATTCCAGGTTTTCTCAGGGCACTTTACAGTACTTGGTGGATTGGAAAGGTTATGGACCAGCAGATTATTCTTGGGTTCCGGTGTCTGATATACATGCTGGCCGCAAGATTCGCTATTTTCACGCCAAGCTTCCTCTTAAGCCTGGTCCTGCCTGCCCGGTGGGCGTTCTTCAGGTGGGGGGTAATGTCACGTATTCATCTGCACATAAAAATGTGATTAATGGCATTTACTGTCCTGACAGGAAAAGTTGTGCCGAGCAGCAATCAATCCGCAGGAGGGTTTGTGCTGAGCAGGAATCATGCAAATAGGAACCTGGTAACTGCCTTTGAGGTCAAAGGTTGGTTACAACCAATCATATCCAGAGGCTGGGTATTTAGGCCCAGTTCTCCTCTTGCTCAGTGCCCTGTCGTGGTTTCCCTTGTGGTTGTCCGAGATTATTATTGATTCTGGTTATTCTTGTTATTTGACTTTGGCATTGATTTTGACTTCCCTGTTTTCTGGCATCCCTGACCCCTGGCTTTTCCTTATTGTTGTGTCTCTTTCTGTATACTTTGACCTTGACTATTCCTGACTATTCTTTGGTACGTTAGTCTGGCCATTCTAAGGTCCGGTATACGTTACCTATCAGTCCTCTGTGTTACACAATTCTACATGCTGGATCATACTGTAATCCTGACAGGGGGAGCCTGATGGTGATTGGTGGGTTGGGGTTAAGGGGTTGGGCTAATATAAATGTCGGCCATTTTAGAAATCCCTATTATTAATTTGACTTACCAGGCTGAGTTGGTCTCCCCCTCCCTTTAGGCATGGGTTAAGTCTTGCCCGATTGGTCACAGTGGCGGGCGGGTATAAGGAAGGTTAAGGGGGTAACAGGCTGCTTAGGGAAGAGAAGAGCAAGAGTAGTTAGTTGGCTGTTTAATATGGTTGGTTACCTGTTAGTAGCTCGTTGGTAGCTCAGAACCCAGGTGGTGTAGGGGTATCAAGGTATACCCCTGCCAGGATTGCGTGGAAAATGTTGGATCTTGTTTATGTTATATTTACGTATTGTTATACTATGTTATGTTATTTATTATGGGTCATTGCCTTGTGATTTGATATGTGGGGAAGTGATCATGTTGAATGGCTGAGGATTTGGGGGTGGGCAATGACTTTAAAAAGTTATTTATATGTTATTGTTATTATTATTATTATTATTATGAATATAATAAATTAAAGCTGTGGGCATATCGTCCCCTTTTTTTGTTTGTACAAGGGTTTGTGCTTAATTAATGTATAAGAGAGCCAAGGCTTTTATTTATTATATGACATATCAAATGCCAATATTAAAATGTGACAAATTGGCTTTATTACTTGGCACGTGAGCTTACACTTTAATGACTATTTCAGCGGTTAAGAAAACCTCCTTTCTGCTGTTGTTGAAATGTAGCTGGAGATTGACTACAGGGCTGATATATGTTTTTTTGCACTGTATGTATGAGAGTCAGGCTTCATGCATGTATAACTGTCTTAGCTTCATGTGTGTACGAGAGTCCCTGGATGTACGAGACAGTCTGGACACACTATGTTTGTGTATCTTTTTTTTTGCAATGTGTACGAGTCTGTATTTTCTGGATGCATGAGAATTTGACCTTCGTCTAGATCTGTTGTCCAATATATAATACAGTCATACTGGCTCTGGGCATCTCATAATGACTTATGAATAAACATGAATTGTGTGCTTTCTGTAGGAAGCAAAGAATCCGACACGTATTGATAACAAAGACATTAAACAGTGCAGTGAAGTTTGTACAAACGTGTGGGATGATGTTAAGCTCACATGTAAATGCTCTGTGTTTGATTTTGTAAAAAGAGAGGGGGCAGGACACAATTGACATATCAGCTACACGTAGATAGTAATTACTCCTCTCTAAATAGCTTGCTCAGTATGTGCTAAGGTCCCACTGTGATAGAATAAACAGGGTGGTGGCACCTGCGGAGAGGGGGTGACTGCCAGACAAGCTGAAAGGATGTACGAGCGAAGATAGGAAATCAGAATAAAAAAATGGATCAACAGAGCAAGGGGGTAATAGGATAACAGGAGCCGAACAATCAGACAAGGGACAGTAAGGAGAGAAGTGACACTTCGAAGAAAGATATTCTGATATCATTGAGTTAGCGATGAAGAATTAGGTGTGCTTAGGCTTGGATAGGGAAGAGATGGAGCTAATTACATGTAATAGTTATTTTATGACACCTGTCACAATGACCTACCTTACCAACAAGACAAAAAATGACACAACACAGATTTTATGTAACTTAGAACTTTCAAATATGATCGTGAAACATGACTTCATAATTTAACGTACTTGGTAAAACATACACTAATATCAA
The DNA here is from genome assembly GCA_933207985.1 of Pelobates cultripes. Taxonomy (NCBI): domain Eukaryota; kingdom Metazoa; phylum Chordata; class Amphibia; order Anura; family Pelobatidae; genus Pelobates; species Pelobates cultripes. Next base: position 242,905,456 of record OW240917.1, read on the forward strand.
TACATTAATAAACGCGTGACTAGATGCAGTAATTCTTTATTCAAACAGAACTTACCTTGAAGTTACCCTTTAGTCAAGCATGTCAACCAACTGATCGTTAAAGAAATGCGCAAAGTACCATAACAACCACCAGTAGTGCTGTAGAGGGCTGAAGTGGTTATGACGCTTGGTGTGTTTCTTTAAGAGTCCATAAAGCTAATAAATAATTAAATGACACCCCATGAGCAACCCATGTTAAGCCCTAAAACAAATATATATATATTTGTCAATTATTATTCCCATCGCCTACACAGACTACCTAAACATCTACAACACAATGTCTTCCTCACCTTATGAAGCCCCAATGTGTCAAAAGCTATAAAAGTGAAAAAAAAAAAAAAGAAATAAACCAGTAATTAACCATAAAACCCTAAACTTAAAGCAAAACCTTGCTACACGCTTGGCCTTAAATTTTAAATTCACTTTGTATTCACTTGGAATTCTCCCTTTAGTGAATAACTCTGTATGTCTCTCTAGATCCCTTGCTGGAGAATTGAACCGTTCGCTCTACCTGCATGTCCGTAAATTAATTCAAGGCATTTCCGGTGCTTGGTTGATGGCGGGCACATGTAAAAGAGAGAGAAGAATAGTGGGACCCAAGGAGAACAAGGGACAAAGAAAGGCTAAGAGCATAGAAGGGTTGGGCTATGAGATTAAGAGGGTAAAGAGAAAAAGAAGGGGCTATGAATAGTCAATGGAGATACAGTCCAGAGAAGGGGTTATAGTGTGGTGCATGGTGGGACATAATGTAACACAGAGCAGGTTATTGTGTGGTGCATGGTGGGATATGTATAACAGAGTGGGTTATAGTGTGGTACATGGTGGGATATATATAACAGACAGTGGGTTATTGTGTGGTGCATGGTGGGATATATATAACAGACAGTGGGTTATAGTGTGGTGCATGGTGGGATATGTATAACAGAGAGTGGGTTATAGTGTGGTGCATGGTGGGATATGTATAACAGAGTGGGTTATAGTGTGGTGCATGGTGAGATATATAATAGAGAGTGGGTTATAGTGTGGTGCATGGTGGGATATATATATAAGAGAGTGGGTTGTAGTGTGGTGCATGGTGGGATATATATAACAGAGAGTGGGTTATAGCGTGGTGCATGGTGGGATATGTATAACAGAGTGGGTTATCGTGTGGTGCATGGTGGGATATGTATAACAGAGTGGGTTATAGTGTGGTGCATGGTGGAATATATATAAAAGAGAGTGGGTTATAGTGTGGTGCATGGTGGGATATGTATAACAAAGTGGGTTATAGTCTGGTGCATGGTGGGATATATATAACAGAGAGTGGTTTATAGTGTGGTGCATGGTGGGATATGTATAACAGAGTGGGTTATAGTGTGGTGCATGGTGAGATATATAATAGAGAGTGGGTTATAGTGTGGTGCATGGTGGGATATGTATAACAGAGAGTGGGTTATAGTGTGGTGCATGGTGGGATATGTATAACAGAGTGGGTTATAGTGTGGTGCATGGTGGGATATATATAACAGAGAGTGGGTTATAGTGTGGTGCATGGTGGGATATATATAACAGAAAGTAGGTTATAGTGTGGTGCATGGTGGGATATGTATAACAGAGTGGGTTATGGTGTGGTGCATGGTGAGATATATAATAGAGAGTGGGTTATAGTGTGGTGCATGGTGGGATATATATAAGAGAGTGGGTTGTAGTGTGGTGCATGGTGGGATATATATAATAGAGAGTGGGTTATAGCGTGGTGCATGGTGGGATATGTATAACAGAGTGGGTTATAGTGTGGTGCATGGTGGGATATATATAACAGACAGTGGGTTATAGTGTGGTGCATGGTGGGATATGTATAACAGAGTGGGTTATCGTGTGGTGCATGGTGGGATATGTATAACAGAGTGGGTTATAGTGTGGTGCATGGTGGGATATATATAACAGAGTGGGTTATAGTGTGGTACATGGTGGGATATATATAACAGACAGTGGGTTATAGTGTGGTGCATGGTGGGATATGTATAACAGAGTATAACAGAGAGTGGGTTATAGTGTGGTGCATGGTGGGATATATATAACAGAGAGTGGGTTATAGTGTGGTGCATGGTGGGATATATATAACAGAGAGTGGGTTATAGTGTGGTGCATGGTGGGATATATATAACAGAGAGTGGGTTATAGTGTGGTGCATGGTGGGATATGTATAACAGAGTGGGTTATAGTGTGGTGCATGGTGAGATATATAATAGAGAGTGGGTTATAGTGTGGTGCATGGTGGGATATATATATAAGAGAGTGGGTTGTAGTGTGGTGCATGGTGGGATATATATAACAGAGAGTGGGTTATAGCGTGGTGCATGGTGGGATATGTATAACAGAGTGGGTTATCGTGTGGTGCATGGTGGGATATATATATAAGAGAGTGGGTTGTAGTGTGGTGCATGGTGGAATATATATAAAAGAGAGTGGGTTATAGTGTGGTGCATGGTGGGATATGTATAACAGTGGGTTATAGTCTGGTGCATGGTGGGATATATATAACAGAGAGTGGTTTATAGTGTGGTGCATGGTGGGATATGTATAACAGAGTGGGTTATAGTGTGGTGCATGGTGAGATATATAATAGAGAGTGGGTTATAGTGTGGTGCATGGTGGGATATGTATAACAGAGAGTGGGTTATAGTGTGGTGCATGGTGGGATATGTATAACAGAGTGGGTTATAGTGTGGTGCATGGTGGTATACATATAACAGAGAGCAGGTTATAGTGTGGTGCATGGTGGGATATATATAACATAGCGTGGGTTATAGTGTGGTGCATGGTGGGATATATATAACAGAGAGTGGGTTATAGTGTGTTGCATGGTGGGATAGATATAACAGAGAGTGGGTTATAGCGTGGTGCATGGTGGGATATATATAACAGAGAGTGGGTTATAGTGTGGTGCATGGTGGGATATGTATAACAGAGTGGGTTATAGTGTGGTGCATGGTGGTATACATATAACAGAGAGTGGATTATAGTGTGGTGCATGGTGGTATACATATAACAGAGAGCGGGTTATAGTATGGTGCATGGTGGGATATATATAACAAAGAGTGGGTTATAGTGTGGCGCATGGTGGGATATATATAACATAGCGTGGGTTATAGTGTGTTGCATGGTGGGATTTAAATAACAGAGAGTGGGTTATCGTGTTGTGCATGGTGGGATATATATAACAGAGAGTGGGTTATAGTGTGGTGCATGGTGGGATAGATATAACAGAGAGTGGGTTATAGCGTGATGCATGGTGGGATATATATAACAGAGAGTGGGTTATAGTGTGGTGCATGGTGGTATATATATAACAGAGAGCGGGTTATAGTGTGGTGCATGGTGGGATATATATAACAGAGAGTGGGTTATAGTGTGGTGCACGGTGGGATATATGTAACAGAGAGTGAGTTATAGTGTGGTGCATGGTGGGATATATATAACAGAGAGTGGGTTATAGTGTGGTGCATGGTGGGATATATATAATAGAGAGCGGGTTATAGTGTGGTGCATGGTGGGATATATGTAACAGAGAGTGTGTTATAACGTGGTGCATGGTGGGATATGTATAACAAAGAGTGCGTTATAGTGTGGTGCATGGTGGGATATCTAAAACAGAGAGCGGGTTATAGTGTGTTGCATGGGCATTTACAGATTAAAGACGTTGTTATAGTATGATGCATGGTGTTATATTATGGTGTATGAAGGAATAGGTGAGATACTAATCAGACCCCCAAACTAAATGGCATTCTTAGATGCAATAACTGAATAATCCTAGCAGCTCACTCGTGCATATGTATCTACAAACAACCAGTAGGACAAAGAGGAAAGGAACCAACAGGTCTACATGAAGAGATGACAACAGAGAGATTCCGTGTACACCTCTACAGGTGTGTCTCTCCAGAGGAAGGTCCAATCTCCAAAGATGAATGGACATCCATATTCAACTATATCTGGTTATCGTGTGTGCTTCAGTACAAGAAAGTGCTAACATCGCCACACATCAATGTCACCACAGTTGGGAGGAGGGGTTACAGAGAACAAAAAGACCCTTCTATCTCTGGATAAATTGACCCACGTTTCAAAGAGAAGCTGCCATTGGCTCCTTACATATCTGTTCAGCCACATTTAGGCTACTATAAAAAAAAACACTTTTATTAATGTTTTACTATTTGATACAAAGTTGTGCCTTGCAGGGTTTATACAGATCTTTTCATTCATTCTGTCGTTTCCCCTGCCCTGAGCAGACAATTCTCATATAGAGTATGTGTGTCTGATTTTCTTATGCCCCAAAGATACAGTGTGATCTGCAATGGAATCTAAAGCGAAAAAAAAAAAAGAATATTGCATCTTAAATGGAAAAATAGAATTAAAAGTGAAATTAGGTTTTCTCTGCCTAGCATAACAATTTTAATAATCGTGATTCTCATTCTGCTTTTACAGCGTTCCACGTCTCAGGTACATAAAACACTGTGTCTGGATATTTGTGGCTATTATAATAAATCAAAGTGTATTAGAATTAATTCTAGCATATTAGAATTATTTTACACCGAAATCCTGCATAAGCCACTGTTTTGTGCTAAATCAACACTTACGGCACATTAAAACTGATAATTATATCAGAGCCAGCGTTAATTGCGGCAGCATGGGATTATAAAGTGGGTCCGTCACAAGGTCAGTTAATTAAGTGTTCTTGCATAGCAAGACCACTTAATGTTATCTCACATATATATTATTAAGTGTTCTTGCATAGCAAGACCACTTATTGTTATCTCACATATATATTATTCTTATTCTTATTATAGCCAAATTTGCCACCCTAACTCCTCCCACAGTTTTTACACTACATAGACAAAAATTTACCAAAACGTGCAGATTGTTCCCGATCGGATTGCTATTACTTTGTGGAATGTTTCGCCGAATGGTTCACGGAATATCGTCGTTCTTGTGGCGCAATTTTTCCCATAGGAATGAATGGCAAAGCTAGAGTGGGAGCTGGCAAAAGCTGAAAAATCAGGACATGATTTCTAAACTGCCACCACTCCCTTATTTTCAGGCCCACCTACACAAATCTTATATCAAAACGTTCAGCTATCCCTGCTGCCGCTAAACATGTCAATGGCTAAGCCATAGTCCTGATCGTTTTCACAATATAATCATTTGTTTGCAACTAACGCCGTCCATTGACTTTCATTGAAACTTCACTCTGCAAAGCTCAAATTTGAAGTGCAATTTCTAAACTGTGACTGTGCCTTCATTTTTAATACTTCAGAGACATACTATGCATCAAAATGTAGGTCTGGGTCTTATGATTCTCACAATATAAAGCTCTTCGCTGTAGGATTTATAGTTTTTAAAATATAACCATTTGAAGATGGCAACCGCCAGTGAAGTGAGCAATTTGGAGCAGTTTGTTTTTAACCGCTCTTCTCTGCCCTATTTGAGATCTATTAGTTCCTGTTGGCAGTTGGTGGAATGTTGGAGGGATTTGAAAGATTTCAAAGCTTCTCACTTGCTGTAGAGTGAGTGAACCACACTCCAACCTTTCCACAGTTACTCCAGCCACTCCAACCACACAACAGTTACTCTAGCCACTCCACCCAGTTACAACGCCCACTCCAGTTGTAGACTACTGGTAAAGGCAAGAACACTTCACACAATTTCCCCAGAAATTGCAGCTTTTCTAGTTGCTGTTTGTTTTTGGTTTTTATTACATGCACATTTGAGGTACATTTCTTTTAGATTAGCACTTATTATGAGATCTTAGAAAGATATTCATGGGATAGCCCAGAAGCAGACACACATTTAGATAAATAGGATGCTTTTTGATAAGTTGATGATTAGATATATTAGATATCACTGGGTCCTACACTAATTCTACCATGGGAGAAAAATTAAATAGTGAGAGTGCTAAATAAGCAAAAGTGTATTTTAATAATCTGTTGTAAGAACTTTTGTATATATTATTCCTCAGGGGTCACCCCCACTTATGAGTTTTACAGTTACCAATTTCTGTTCTTCATTTTTATTGTAAGAACTTTTACAACAGATTATTAAAATACACTGCAACGTTCTTAGCACTAGCACTCTTTGATTTGTCTCCTACGCCGGAATTAGTGAAGGACCCACCGATATTGGGATACTGTGAAGTAGTGCTGGGCTTAACACAATATGATATGGCCATATGGTGGGCATGGATCCCCATATTTGTTTGCTGAGATACGTGATTTCAAGTAGTCTTATAAAATAAAAAATAGATTTGTATGTGTGCCCTGTTCCTTCTGTATAATGTATATATTTTGCTCTCTATGGAAGCACCATTCCTGTGAAATGCATGTTCTGGGTGTGCACCCAATTTCCTTTTTGTCTTTACTGTTTAGTGATTGATAGAGTTCATAGTACAGTGTTTAGACATTACTCCCAATCAGTTAGCGCAATCAAAATTAACATCTGTATTTTCCTTTGAATTGCTTTGCAGGAATACACATGAAACAACACGCAAATACCAAGAAACAAAGCAAATATAATTTTCAAATCATTTTTATTAATCCACAATTGAAGAATCCCTGATGACATGAATGCCCGATTTTACGAGTTAAAATATGAAGTTTGTGCTTATTTGCCTTGTGTATAATGGTACTAGCAAACACCTCGGACTGTATCTGATTAAAGGCCAATCTGTATGATTTTGTATATTGTTTGTTACAGTAACACTGGAGTACCTGGGCGCTGAATCATTTTCAATTTGTTAAACACTGAATGAAGGTCCCTGGACGCCCGCTGTCCAGCCCCCCTCTACTGTTTAGACTCATACTTAAACATTAGTTCAAGCAGCAATAGTTGGCAGTGATTGGAACGCCACCTGCTGGCTCTCAGAGTATCACAGACATCTATTGCTGCTATACACTGGTATAGCTAATGTGGAGTGTAACTACTCCAAGCAAGGGATGTGCAGTAGGCCCCTCATCAGGGCCGGACTGGGGATACGAAGCAGCCCTGGAAAAAAATCTATGCCAGCCCCATAAGTCATTGTGCTATGTAGGGTGTTATATATTAAAGGACCACTATAGTGCCCTGAGGGTTCCCCCGCCCGGCTCTGGAAGGGTGAAAGGGGTAAAAACTTACCTTTTTCCAGCGCTGGGCGGGGAGCTCTCCTCCTCCGATCCTCCTTCTCTCCTCCCCGTCGGCTGAATGCGCACGCGCGGCAAGAGCTGCGCGCGCATTCAGCCGGTCACATAGGAAAGCATTCATAATGCTTTCCTATGGACGCTGGTGTGCTCTCACTGAGAAAATCACAGTGAGAAGCACGCAAGCGCCTCTAGTGGCTGTCAATGAGACAGCCACTAGAGGAAATAGGGGAAGGCTTAACCCATTCATAAACATAGCACTCTGAAACTGCTATGTTTATGAAAAAATGGGTTAACCCTAGCTGGACCAGGCACCCAGACCACTTCATTAAGCTGAAGTGGTCTAGGTGCCTAGAGTGGTCCTTTAATGTGTATATATATATATATATATATATATATTATTGATACATTTCTTCTTCTAATTCAAAATATTAGTCCTTTCAGGGTAATTAAATTATACAGTAAAGCATACTCACACACAGACACAGACAATCTTACTGATGCACACAAATAGGCTCATTGACAGACAATCTCAATGACACACACAGACAAGGTTACTGGCACACACACAAATTTAGTACAGACAAACTCTGATACACACACAAGCTTACTACAGACAAGCTCACTGTCACACACATACGCTCACTACAGACAAGCTCACTGATGCGCACACACTCTCCCTACAGACAAGCCCATTGACACACACATGCTCCCTACAGAAGAGCTCACTAACACAGATTCACTACAGACAAGCTCACTGACACACATATGCTCACTACAGACAAGCTCACTGACACACACGCTCACTACAGACAAGCTCACTGACACATATGGTCACTATAGACAAGCTCACTGACACATATGGTCACTACAGACAAGCTCACTGACACATATGGTCACTACAGACAAGCTCACTGACACACACGCTCACTACAGACAAGCTCACTGATGCGCACACACTCTCCCTACAGACAAGCCCATTGACACACACATGCTCCCTACAGAAGAGCTCACTAACACAGATTCACTACAGACAAGCTCACTGACACACACACGCTCACTACAGACAAGCTCACTGACACACACGCTCACTACAGACAAGCTCACTGACACATATGGTCACTACAGACAAGCTCACTGACACACACACTCACTACAGACAAGCTCACTGACACATATGGTCACTACAGACAAGCTCACTGACACACACGCTCACTGACACACACGCTCACTGACACACACGCTCACTGACACACACGCTCACTACCGACAAGCCCACTGACACACACGCTCAC
>OW240917.1:242914037-242945571 GCA_933207985.1 Pelobates cultripes
GTGTGGTGCATGGTGAGATATGTATAACAGAGTGGGTTATAGTGTGGTGCATGGTGGGATATGTATAACAGAGTGGGTTATAGTCTGGTGCAAGGTGGGATATATATAACAGAGAGTGGGTTATAGTGTGGTGCATGGTGGGATATGTATAACAGAGTGGGTTATAGTGTGGTGCATGGTGGTATACATATAACAGAGAGCAGGTTATAGTGTGGTGCATGGTGGGATATATATAACATAGCGTGGGTTATAGTGTGGTGCATGGTGGGATATATATAACAGAGAGTGGGTTATAGTGTGTTGCATGGTGGGATAGATATAACAGAGAGTGGGTTATAGCGTGGTGCATGGTGGGATATATATAACAGAGAGTGGGTTATAGTGTGGTGCATGGTGGTATATATATAACAGAGAGCGGGTTATAGTGTGGTGCATGGTGGGATATATATAACAGAGAGTGGGTTATAGTGTGGTGCATGGTGGGATATATATAACAGAGAGTGGGTTATAGTGTGGTGCATGGTGGGATATGTATAACAGAGTGGGTTATGGTGTGGTGCATGGTGAGATATATAATAGAGAGTGGGTTATAGTGTGGTGCATGGTGGGATATATATAAGAGAGTGGGTTGTAGTGTGGTGCATGGTGGGATATATATAATAGAGGGTGGGTTATAGCGTGGTGCATGGTGGGATATGTATAACAGAGAGTGGGTTATAGTGTGGTGCATGGTGGGATATGTATAACAGAGTGGGTTATAGTGTGGTGCATGGTGGGATATATATAACAGACAGTGGGTTATAGTGTGGTGCATGATGGGATATGTATAACAGAGTGGGTTATCGTGTGGTGCATGGTGGGATATGTATAACAGAGTGGGTTATAGTGTGGTGCATGGTGGAATATATATAAAAGAGAGTGGGTTATAGTGTGGTGCATGGTGGGATATGTATAACAAAGTGGGTTATAGTCTGGTGCATGGTGGGATATATATAACAGAGAGTGGTTTATAGTGTGGTGCATGGTGGGATATGTATAACAGAGTGGGTTATGGTGTGGTGCATGGTGAGATATATAATAGAGAGTGGGTTATAGTGTGGTGCATGGTGGGATATATATAAGAGAGTGGGTTGTAGTGTGGTGCATGGTGGGATATATATAATAGAGGGTGGGTTATAGCGTGGTGCATGGTGGGATATGTATAACAGAGAGTGGGTTATAGTGTGGTGCATGGTGGGATATGTATAACAGAGTGGGTTATAGTGTGGTGCATGGTGGGATATGTATAACAGAGTGGGTTATAGTGTGGTGCATGGTGGGATATATATATAACAGAGTGGGTTATAGTGTGGTGCATGGTGGTATACATATAAGAGAGAGTGGGTTATAGTGTGGTGCATGGTGGGATATGTATAACAGAGTGGGTTATAGTGTGGTGCATGGTGGGATATATGTAACAGAGAGTGTGTTATAGCGTGGTGCATGGTGGGATATGTATAACAAAGAGTGCGTTATAGTGTGGTGCATGGTGGGATATCTAAAACAGAGAGCAGGTTATAGTGTGGTGCATGGGCATTTACAGATTAAAGACGTTGTTATAGTATGATGCATGGTGTTATATTATGGTGTATGAAGGAATAGGTGAGATACTAATCAGACCCCCAAACTAAATGGCATTCTTAGATGCAATAACTGAATAATCCTAGCAGCTCACTCGTGCATATGTATCTACAAACAACCAGTAGGACAAAGAGGAAAGGAACCAACAGGTCTACATGAAGAGATGACAACAGAGAGATTCCGTGTACACCTGTACAGGTGTGTTTCTCCAGAGGAAGGTCCAATCTCCAAAGATGAATGGACATCCATATTCAACTATATCTGGTTATCGTGTGTGCTTCAGTACAAGAAAGTGCTAACATCGCCACACATCAATGTCACCACAGTTGGGAGGAGGTGACATAAACAACATTAAGGGGTTACAGAGAACAAAAAGACCCTTCTATCTCTGGATAAATTGACCCACGTTTCAAAGAGAAGCTGCCATTGGCTCCTTACATATCTGTTCAGCCACATTTAGGCTACTATAAAAAAAAAAACACTTTTATTAATGTTTTACTATTTGATACAAAGTTGTGCCTTGCAGGGTTTATACAGATCTTTTCATTCATTCTGTCGTTTCCCCTGCCCTGAGCAGACAATTCTCATATAGAGTATGTGTGTCTGATTTTCTCATGCCCCAAAGATACAGTGTGATCTGCAATGGAATCTAAAGGGAAAAAAAAGAATATTGCATCTTAAATGGAAAAATAGAATTAAAAGTGAAATTAGGTTTTCTCTGCCTAACATAACAATTTTAATAATCGTGATTCTCATTCTGCTTTTACAGCGTTCCACGTCTCAGGTACATAAAACACTGTGTCTGGATCTTTGTGGCTATTATAATAAATCAAAGTGTATTAGAATTAATTCTAGCATATTAGAATTCTTTTACACCGAAATCCTGCATAAGCCACTGTTTTGTGCTAAATCAACACTTATGGCACATTAAAACTGATAATTATATCAGAGCCAGTGTTAATTGCGGCAGCATGGGATTATAAAGTGGGTCCGTCACAAGGTCAGTTAATTAAGTGTTCTTGCATAGCAAGACCACTTAATGTTATCTCACATATATATTATTAAGTGTTCTTGCATAGCAAGACCACTTATTGTTATCTCACATATATATTATTCTTATTCTTATTATAGCCAAATTTGCCACCCTAACTCCTCCCACAGTTTTTACACTATATAGACAAAAATTTACCAAAACGTGCAGATTGTTCCTGATCGGATTGCTATTACTTTGTGGAACGTTTCGCCGAATGGTTCACGGAATATCGTCGTTCTTGTGGCGAAATTTGTCCCATAGGAATGAATGGCAAAGCTAGAGTGGGAGCTGGCAAAAGCTGAAAAATCAGGACATGATTTCTAAACTGCCACCACTCCCTTATTTTCAGGCCCACCTACACAAATCTTATATCAAAAGTTCAGCTATCTCTGCTGCCACTAAACATTTCAATGGCTAAGCCATAGTCCTGATAGTTTTCACAATATAATCATTTGTTTGCAACTAACGCAGTCCATTGACATTCATTGAAACTTCACTCTACAAAGCTCAAATTTGAAGTGCAATTTCTAAACTGTGACTGTGCCTTCATTTTTAATACTTCAGAGACATACGATGCATCAAAATGTAGGTCTGGGTCTTGTGATTCTCACAATATAAAGCTCTTCACTGTAGGATTTATAGTTTTTAAAATACGACCGTTTGAAGATGTCAACCGCCAAAATACTCTGACCTGTGCCAGGCTGCAGCAGCAAGTGATGTCATAGACAGGGCCTTTTGAACACCTGCTAATGTTTTTATAAATGTATGGTTTAATGTAACTGTGCAACAACGTTGCAATTAAATGTGCTATATAAATGATAACAGTTACTCCGCCCACTCCAGTTGTAGACTCCTGGTAAAGGCAAGAACACTTCACACAATTTCCCCAGAAATTGTAGCTTTTCTAGTTGCTGTTTGTTTTTGGTTTTTATTACATGCACATTTGAGGTACATTTCTTTTAGGTTAGCACTTATTATGAGATCTTAGAAAGATATTCATGGGATAGCCCAAAAGCGGACACACATTTAGATAAATAGGATGCTTTTTGATAAGTTGATGATTAGATATATTAGATATCACTGGGTCCTACACTAATTCTACCATGGGAGAAAAATTAAATAGTGAGAGTGCTAAATAAGCAAAAGTGTATTTTAATAATCTGTTGTAAGAACTTTTGTATATATTATTCCTCAGGGGTCACCCCCACTTATGAGATTTTACAATTACCAATTTCTGTTCTTCATTTTTATTGTAAGAACTTTTACAACAGATTATTAAAATACACTGCAACGTACTTAGCACTAGCACTCTTTGATTTGTCTCCTACACCGGAATTAGTGAAGGACCCACCGATACTGGGATACTGTGAAGTAGTGCTGGGCTTAACACAATATGATATGGCCATATGGTGGGCATGGATCCCCATATTTGTTTGCTGAGATACGTGATTTCAAGTAGTCTTATAAAATAAAAAATAGATTTGTATGTGTGCCCTGTTCCTTCTGTATGATGTATATATTTTGCTCTCTATGGAAGCACCATTCCTGTGAAATGCATGTTCTGGGTGTGCACCCAATTTCCTTTTTGTCTTTACTGTTTAGTGATTGATAGAGTTCATAGTACAGTGTTTAGACATTACTCCCAATCAGTTAGCACAATCAAAATTAACATCTGTATTTTTCTTTGAATTGCTTTGCAGGAATACACATGAAACAAAGCAAATATAATTTTCAAATCATTTTTATTAATCCACAATTGAAGAATCCCTGATGACATGAATGCCCGATTTTACGAGTTAAAATATGAAGTTTGTGCTTATTTGCCTTGTGTATAATGGTACCAGCAAACACCTCGGACTGTATCTGATTAAAGGCCAATCTGTATGATTTTTTATATTTTTTGTTAAAGTAACACTGGAGTACCTGGGCGCTGAATCATTTTCAATTTGTTAAACACTGAATGAAGGTCCCTGGACGCCCGCTGTCCAGCCCCCCTCTACTGTTTAGACTCATACTTAAACATTAGTTCAAGCAGCAATAGTTGGCAGTGATTGGAACGCCACCTGCTGGCTCTCAGAGTATCACAGACATCTATTGCTGCTATACACTGGTATAGCTAATGTGGAGTGTAACTACTCCAAGCAAGGGATGTGCAGTAGGCCCCTCATTAGGTGTTAAACTATTCGTGATTTAACATTAACCATGGGACAGGTGCCGTGGATTGCAGACGCTACAACCAATTCAATTAGACAAAATTGTTATAGTGCTAGAGTTTTTCTTTAAATAAAATTTCATATTTTAACCCACATGTTCGTATGATGACATATTTTCATATGTTTGAACTGTTTTGCAGGAAATCACATGTGGCAAAATTGTCAAGTAGTAATGAACTTTTATTAAGAAGTACATTTTCTAACAATCTTGGGAGCATCATTGGTTAGAAGACGAATTTTGTCTAACTTGTTTCTCTAACTTCTAAAAAACAAACAGATTATTATTATTTTTTCATCTTTTTAAAATTGTTTTTAATTTGAGTAGCTAAATATCATCCCACTGAAAATTACACTTTGTCTACTATGTTGACTGTCTTTACTATAAATCTGAATCCAACTTACGTTTTTCATTTTCTTTCTATGTATGCTTGAGAGGTACTCCCTGTACTCGTTGTACTCTTTTAAAGAGCAAACAACCTAAACAAGACATTTTCTTTTAATTCAATGTCATTCAGTTAAATTTATGTATGCAATATGTTAGTGTAAAATTAAATGGTAGTGGCATGTTGTTTTTTTTTTTTTTTATCCTACCTTATCATCACTGGTGATAAATCCCTGCTGACGTATCCGTTGTCGGGGTACTTTACTCTGGTAATATTCTCTTAAGTATGGGTCATGCAGGTTATTGTAGGTTGTCCTCATCAAACGACAATATGGATCCTCAAGGTCAAATGATGGACTTGGCTTATAAAGCTGGAAAAACATTATAACATAAAACATTTGTGCACTCATTCTGTAAACCTATTCTGAAGAACACTCATTAGCATAAAACAACCAATATATGAAATAATTGGGGATTGTTTGAAAGGTTAAACATAGTAGACTAATGCTTATCCACTTCAGCTATTTTGTTATATGGTAGAAGAGTTAATAATCTACAATAGAACTAATGATTGATGTGAGATACTAATTTATAAAATCTTTTAATGCTTACTTTAATTAATCATTCCATGGCTTGGCATTAAATATACAACCCTTCATATCAATCCGTAGCCCTATTTCAATTGTTTTGAAAATATCTGCTTACTAGTCTGGATTAGTATTAAATACCTTTTCCGAGAGCTTGGTGGTACAGAACTGGACAGGTTGTTTAGGACACACTGGAAATTTCACTCCAGAAGGAACATCCACAAATTGTTCTGCTGGGGGTGCTCTAATGAAATCCACCTAAACAAATAGAAATTCAGTTAATGTAGATTACAGAACATATGTAATATGTACATATTAATGTGATTTTTCTTTTTTTTTATAATTTATACTTTGTTGGAGAATGACATCCACAATAAACTAAAAATATATATATATCAAGAAAATGACAATGTAAAAAAAAATCTCAGGTTTACAGCCTGTGTCTGTAAAATGTTCCCTTCCTAATATGAATCAGACTATGGATTTAAATTGTAGCGTATACCTTTTCTGAGGGATTTGCGGTTAGCATCGGAATCCGATTATTAGGACATGGTGGGAGTTTGATCCCCGAAGACGTATTTCTCTTTGTTGGCTTGGCTCTAATGGAAGATGCCTAAAACAGAGAATCATTTATAACGATTTTATGCATGCATATATCGGTAAAGTAATCTCTTCTATGACTATTCACATTCCATTTTATGTTTTCTGATGATGAGGCATCAAATTAGTCACCAAAATTATTATACTTATATGGGGGGTCCATATGGATCTTATCGCCATACATTGGGCATAAGAAGGAAAGGAACTGGGTTTGAAGGTCAAATGAGCAGGGGGTGCATGGATTTAGTGAGTACATAACCCCCATTCACCTTGCCATGTGTTGTTTCTCTCGAAAGAGCTGGAAACAGCTGCCTCTTCTCTCTTGCAAATTCTTCTGCCATGGTTATACAGTAATAACTGTTAAGGTAGGTCCTGTGCAGCAGATATATATAGCCTAAACTGTCAATGACATCACCACAATGCTGTGACCTCATCAGATACCTTAAAAGGACATCCCATGCCCGAATACAAAATTCATTAAAAATCACTGTTATATATACCCCAAATTAAAAATTGCATATATTTTATCATGCATTTTTTCATTGGGGATATATCTAAAAACAGTTTGCAAAACCTACAGTTCTCTGTCCACTGCCTATGGAAGCCCTCCCCTTCTAAGCCCGCCCAGACTTTCTGGGCTGTCCAATCATAGACTTCCCAAAACAGCTCAATGAAAAGTCTTTGCTAGACAGGTGCTCTGATTAATTGCTGCCTCTTGAGTTTAGTTACTATAATCTGTCACTATTAAAGGCAGGTAGTTAGTAGCAGCTACTAATTAATAACCGTATTAAAAACTTGTTGCAATTTTTTTCTGGCTGTCCATTAGTAATGTCTGCTTGCAGTGATACCAACCACTTGTAGATGTGTTGCTTATTGGTAAAACACACAAAACATATGGTTTGTAAGCTGTTTCTAACCATAATGTGCCTGTAAGGGATCTCCGTGAGCGTACTTTACTCTATGATTGGCCAGTTAAAGTGTATGGCATTACACTGTACACATGGTTGCTATTAAAGGAACACTCAAGGCACCATAAAAACTTAATCAAAATGGTGCCAGGAGGCCCCTAGACCCATTCTTATTTCAAGTGGTTTCACCCCTTTAGGTATGAGTGTGCCAGGGGCCTCTGGCATGCTTGTAGCTGGTAACACGCTGGAGTTATTGGGCAACACACACTCTGCATTCACTACACTAGCAAACACTGCATTCATTACACACTAACACACTCTCTGCATTCACTACACTATGCACACACTCTGCATTTACTACGCTGACATTTACTATGCATTCACTACACTGACACACATTCTGCATTCACTACACTAACACACACTCTGCATTAACTACACTGACACACACTCTGCTTTCACTACACTAACATACACTCTGCATTAACTATACACACAGCATCCACTACACAAACATCCTTTATTAAGTGTTCTTGCATATCAAGACCACTTAATGTTATCTCACATATATATTATTATTAAGTGTAGTTCCCGGTCAGACTCTCTGTATCTGGGAGAGTCTAATGCTGGTCCATGAGTAGTTTATAGTGGTTCTATTGGGCTCTCTAGCTCCCGGTCAGACTCTCTGTATCTCGGAGAGTCTAATGCTGGTCCATGAGTAGTTTATAGTGGTTCTATTGGGCTCTCTAGTTCCCCCGGGTCAGACTCTCTGTATCTCGAGAGTCTAATGCTGGTCCAAGAGTAGTTTATAGTGGTTCTATTGGGCTCTCTAGTCTTCCCGGGTCAGACCTCTGTATCTCGGAGAGTCTAATGCTGGTCCATGAGTAGTTTGCAGGTAGTGGTTCTATTGGGTTTCTAGCTTCCTCCCGGTCAGACTCTCTGCATCTGGGAGAGTCAAACGCTGGTTCGCGAGTAGTTTGGTAGTGGTTCTATTGGGCTCTGCTGGTCCATGAGTAGTTTATAGTGGTTCTATTGGGCTCTCTAGGTGTCAGACTCTCTGTACTGGGAGAGTCTAATGCTGGTCCATGAGTAGTTTATAGTGGTTCTATTGGGCTCTCTAGCTCCCGGTCAGACTCTCTGTATCTGGAGAGTCTCTAGCTCCCGGTCAGACTGTATCTGGTCTAATGCATGAGTAGTTTATAGTGGTTCTATTGGGCTCTCTAGCTTCTGGTCAGACTCTCTGTATCTGGGAGAGTCCAACGCTGGTTCATGAGTAGTTTATAGTGGTTCTATTGGGCTCTCTAGCTCCCGGTCAGACTCTCTGTATCTGGGAGAGTCTAACGCTGGTCCATGAGTAGTTTATAGTAGTTCTATTGGGCTCTCTAGCTCCCGGTCAGACTCTCTGTATCTCGGAGAGTCTAATGCTGGTCCATGAGTAGTTTATAGTGGTTCTATTGGGCTCTCTAGCTCCCGGTCAGACTCTCTGTATCTGGGAGAGTCTAATGCTGGTCCATGAGTAGTTTATAGTGGTTCTATTGGGCTCTCTAGCTTCTGGTCAGACTCTCTGTATCTGGGAGAGTCCAACGCTGGTTCATGAGTAGTTTATAGTGGTTCTATTGGGCTCTCTAGCTCCCGGTCAGACTCTCTGTATCTGGGAGAGTCTAACGCTGGTCCATGAGTAGTTTATAGTGGTTCTATTGGGCTCTCTAGCTCCCGGTCAGACTCTCTGTATCTGGGAGAGTCTAACGCTGGTCCATGAGTAGTTTATAGTGGTTCTATTGGGCTCTCTAGCTCCCGGTCAGACTCTCTGTATCTGGGAGAGTCTAACGCTGGTCCATGAGTAGTTTATAGTGGTTTTATTGGGCTCTCTAGCTCCCGGTCAGACTCTCTGTATCTCGGAGAGTCTAACGCTGGTTCATGAGTAGTTTATAGTGGTTCTATTGGGCTCTCTAGCTCCCGGTCAGACTCTCTGTATCTGGGAGAGTCTAATGCTGGTCCATGAGTAGTTTATAGTGGTTCTATTGGGCTCTCTAGCTCCCGGTCAGACTCTCTGTATCTCGGAGAGTCTAATGCTGGTCCATGAGTAGTTTATAGTGGTTCTATTGGGCTCTCTAGCTCCTGGTCAGACTCTCTGTATCTGGGAGAGTCTAACGCTGGTCCATGAGTAGTTTATAGTGGTTCTATTGGGCTCTCTAGCTCCCGGTCAGACTCTCTGTATCTCGGAGAGTCTAACGCTGGTCCATGAGTAGTTTATAGTGGTTCTATTGGGCTCTCTAGCTCCCGGTCAGACTCTCTGTATCTGGGAGAGTCTAACGCTGGTTCATGAGTAGTTTATAGTGGTTCTATTGGGCTCTCTAGCTCCCGGTCAGACTCTCTGTATCTGGGAGAGTCTAACGCTGGTCCATGAGTAGTTTATAGTGGTTCTATTGGGCTCTCTAGCTCCCGGTCAGACTCTCTGTATCTGGGAGAGTCTAATGCTGGTCCATGAGTAGTTTATAGTGGTTCTATTGGGCTCTCTAGCTCCCGGTCAGACTCTCTGTATCTGGGAGAGTCTAACGCTGGTTCATGAGTAGTTTATTGTGGTTCTATTGGGCTCTCTAGCTCCCGGTCAGACTCTCTGTATCTGGGAGAGTCTAACGCTGGTCCATGAGTAGTTTATAGTGGTTCTATTGGGCTCTCTAGCTCCCGGTCAGACTCTCTGTATCTCGGAGAGTCTAATGCTGGTCCATGAGTAGTTTATAGTGGTTCTATTGGGCTCTCTAGCTCAGACTTGCTGTATCTGGGAGAGTCTAACGCTGGTCCATGAGTAGTTTATAGTGGTTCTATTGGGCTCTCTAGCTCCCGGTCAGACTCTCTGTATCTGGGAGAGTCTAACGCTGGTCCATGAGTAGTTTATAGTGGTTCTATTGGGCTCTCTAGCTCCCGGTCAGACTCTCTGTATCTGGGAGAGTCTAACGCTGGTTCATGAGTAGTTTATAGTGGTTCTATTGGGCTCTCTAGCTCCCGGTCAGACTCTCTGTATCTGGGAGAGTCTAACGCTGGTCCATGAGTAGTTTATAGTGGTTCTATTGGGCTCTCTAGCTCCCGGTCAGACTCTCTGTATCTGGGAGAGTCTAACGCTGGTTCATGAGTAGTTTATTGTGGTTCTATTGGGCTCTCTAGCTCCCGGTCAGACTCTCTGTATCTGGGAGAGTCTAACGCTGGTCCATGAGTAGTTTATAGTGGTTCTATTGGGCTCTCTAGCTCCCGGTCAGACTCTCTGTATCTCGGAGAGTCTAATGCTGGTCCATGAGTAGTTTATAGTGGTTCTATTGGGCTCTCTAGCT
Organism: Pelobates cultripes; assembly: GCA_933207985.1. NCBI lineage: Eukaryota > Metazoa > Chordata > Amphibia > Anura > Pelobatidae > Pelobates > Pelobates cultripes. The sequence goes on from OW240917.1 coordinate 242,924,707, forward strand.
CCCGGTCAGACTTGCTGTATCTCGGAGAGTCTAATGCTGGTCCATGAGTAGTTTATAGTGGTTCTATTGGGCTCTCTAGCTCCCGGTCAGACTCTCTGTATCTGGGAGAGTCTAACGCTGGTTCATGAGTAGTTTATAGTGGTTGTTTTGGAATCTCTAACTGGGAGGCACAGCAGGGAGGGGATGAAACAGTGAAAATAGCTAATTTTAGCGTGGTGGCTGAGAGTCCTACAACAGTTCGTAGTGACCAGGTAGTCCATCACGCTATACTCCTTGCGTTAATCCCGGACACTCTAATGTTCAGTAATATGTGCTGTATTAATAGAGTATATGTTGCCTCTTGCTTGTGTTTGGGTAGCATCTTGACATTGGTTCAGGTTATGTTGCATTGTTTTTGGAAGCTTCAGTCTTCCTGATAGGAATTTAATTAAGTGAACACTCCAGTCTGACATATTCCTTAATATTTCTAAAACATCAAAATATATATGTTAAAACAATAAATTTAAAATAAAACCACTAAACATATACTTACCTTTCAAATTTGCTGCAGATCCCCAAGAGCTCACTAAACCAGGAAGTTACTCAGCCAATCATCTCACTCAACGTCCTACAGCTCTGCTCAGCTTATCCCATTTGAAGTGCATTAGGGGGACACTATAAAGGTTTCTGGGAGTTGTAGTTCAATTGCTAGCTTTTTAGATTGAAAGATAATATGTGAACTTCAACTCAGAGAAATCCATCACTACCTACAGCATTATTTTTGGACTCACACCTGGAGTGCCAACTCATTACATTTTACTGTTTGAACTTCTTTTATCGGAAAGACAAATCCTATCTATCACTGAAGTGAAATTTGTCGGGAATTGAAAGAAAAATCTAAGTGAATTTCAATTGAAGGCCAAAGTAGCCAGAAGTAACTGGCAGCATAGTTGACTTGGAGAATTGGCTGTTTTTGCCGTAACTTTGAAATTCACTTTTAATTAAATTTCAGTTCTCAAAAATGCTCACTTTAGTGAGAAACCCGGATGTCAGCTTGATGCCCGTGCACTAAAGCCAACCATATTCTTTAGTGTAAACCAAATCTATCTCCACCATTACAATTCTCAATTCTTTATAAACTATGACGCCATCAAGTAAACAAAAACTTCATTTTCCTGCTGTTCTGTCAACTGGATCAAAAGAAGATCCGAATAAGTAAATATTTCTGGCTAATAAGGATATTTTCCTCCTTTGGTCTTTTGAGCATTTCATCATGCTGTGGCTCCCAGCGAACAAAGCTGTTAAATATTTAAGACTTGTTTGTTTGGTTTTTCTCTCCTGGGGATCGGCGTTCCTCGGAGTTTATAAAAAAAAAGAAAAAAAAACACGTTCAGCATGGCTGATTTGGAACATTAAGTCGCTCGAGTTATCCGTATTTTGAAAAATCACGAACTTCAGAGAAAACGTATTAATATGATTTTTTACAGCAAATAAGTACTTATTCTCCTACCAAGTCTGCCCACGTCGCGTGATCCAAAAAAAAAAAAAGGTCAGATCTATTTAAAGCAAGCTGTCACCTGAGATAGCAGAATGCACTAACTAATAAAGAAAAAAGACAGTCTATATGTTACGTTAACCTTTTCAAAAGGGCTTTGCAGTATGTCAGATATATTTGACTAACGCATTTGCATTTACATTTTTCCTGTGTTCTTCTTTGAGAATAATATTTCCCAGAATGCAGCTGGCTTCTTCTTAAGCCGATGGTTGTTTTCTATAAGTACATTTTCTATAAGTCCCATTGTACAGCGCTATGGAATTTGCTGGCACTATATAAATAATAAAATAATAATATAAGTGAAACCCTTAATATCCAGTTGTGCAGTTGGTGCGGGAATCAGAAAACAGGATGTTGTTTGGTCAATATATCTATTGAACAATAACCTCTAGCCTCCTTTTGAGGTAAGTTACAATGTGTATCCTTGCAATGGTGAATGCAATATCAGTGAGTGTTGCTTTTGAATGGGCCCAGCATTATTTTAGCTTGGTACATTTTAGCACCATGTTTGGTTAACAGAACAAACTGGGCATTAAAACAACTTCATTTTTTTTTTTTGTTAGTTTTTTTAATTGGGCAGTGGAGTGTTATCTTGAAGGGGTTTAATCATTTATGAACAGATTAACCCCTCAGATAAGCTAAGGACTGGGCAGCACTTATAAGCTGAGAGCGTCAGCTTGATAAACTGAGGGTGAGTGAGTCTGCAGAGCTTAGGAATTACTGAAACGTCAGATACCGGAAACCAGGAGGCTGAGCAGAAGGATGTTGTCTTCACAAATTTAAGTTTAAACCATTTGTGAATTGTTTAACTCCTTAGGGTAAGATGGTGCCCAGGATGTCCTGGCACCATAACAAACTTGTTATGGTGCCGGAGTGTTCCTTTAAGAGTAAAGATTCTGAATTAAAGGCTTAAAATTCTCTTCTCTTCAACAGCAGAACCGATCAGAGTCAGATATTGATCCAACAAACAGAGTAGGCATACATTATTTCTTTCACATATAAAAAAAAAGTTTTACCAACTTTTTAGATATTTATATATTTAACCACTTAAGGACCACATGATGGTCTATACAGTCATGAAGTGCATGGTTTAAATGCCCAATGATGGCATATACAGTCATGCAGTAAAGTGCTTAACTGACACTCTCAGCCAATGAGCTAGCCCTTACTGGAGTCTCTAGCAGCTAGGGAGACTGTCACAGGCACTGCCGGGATCCAGAGACGTTATCACAATATTCTTAAATAGTTTGATTAGTTACTATAGGAGGACGCTTTGGCTCTCATGGCACCATAACCACTACAGCAGACTACAGTAGTTATGGTGCTCAGAATGTTCCTTTAAAATTATCGGCATGGCATGCTATCTGGCCAAGCTAGTCCTGCAATACAATGACAATTATTAATTGAAGACATTCAAATGCACAAGCCATACCTAACTTTTAGTTACCTGACAGGTGCATAGTCGCCATATGGGCATGGGAGGGATATTAGAATCTGAACCCAAACCCAGCCGAAAAGACACCGACACTCTAATGTATGGGTCAAAATGTCCACAGCTTTAATAATAATAATAAAGTAAATAACTTATCATTTACAAAGTATACTAAGGTCCTGCCCTAAATCCCAACATTATAACATCTCCCCCATGTTAAATAAAAGGCAGTGACCCATAACATAAACATTACCTAACAATATATAACAACCAAATAACTATGAACATGTAAAGTGACAATATTTTATTTGTTTACTCCCAGTAGGGGTATACCCAAATACCCCTACAACACCAACGTTCTGAGCCACCAGTGTGCTCCAAACCTACCAAAACCTGTACAAACAGTATACCATACTGGGTTGGGCATAAATATCCTATTTACCGTTACACTTTGGATTAATTATTACTTACCATTCAACAGACAGTAGACATTCTTGGAATTTCAATATTCTTCCCAAATCATACAGCTTTGTCTGCCTTCCTCACACGTTATCGCTGAATCTTTACACATGGTCAAGATATCAGTGTGAGAATTGTGTGAGAGGCCCAAAATGTCAGCACCACATAAGACACTATGAGTTTATGACGAATAAAATATTAAAACAGTCCCAACATTGTAAACAGTTACACAGTTATGCCCTACTGTGTGGATTATCAGGAATTCAAACGTAACTCAGAGTGAGTTTTACATTTTAGTCTGAAATAGTTAATTGATAAAATTCTCCCAGATATCTAAGTTTTTAAGTTTACCTATTTTTACCTTAACTGTCAAATTTGCTTTTCATTAATTCTTTACAATTCACACATTACTGAAAGTGACTACTATATGAAATTTTCTAAAAGGAACGTAATGGTGTAAAAAAAAAAAAAAAAAAGTCACAGGTTTGGTTTTAAAATAACATATAGACAGATTTTTACAATATGTTCTTTAGCATTTTTTTCTTTTAAATTGGATACAGTTTAGAAGCCTTTATGAAAAAAGACAAAGTAGATAGTTATATATATAGACAGTACATTGTGCTAACCAAGTAACAAAGAAGTATATAGATTAATTTATACTTTATGTAAGCATTCTGCAGACATATTTCTTTCATCAACATATTTATATAAACCTCTGCTGTTGCAGCCCATGGAGCAACGCAGTTAGGGGAATGGGCCTTGACAGGGCCAGAGAGTAGGCATGTATGTATTTTAATAATTGGGGGCAGGACTTTGTCATGTGGTTATGGAGGCGGGGCCTAGGGGGTTATAGCACGGCCATCTTAGAGAGTGGCCATTTTAATTTTCAACTTGCACTTACCTGTTACTTGTCCCACCCACCCTCCCTGTGGTTATTAGTGTTCCCCGTTTGGTCACAGCAGCGGGGAAGGGCTAGGAAAAATGGGAAGTGGGTAGAGTAGGAAGTGGTCATGGAAAAGGTCTAGGTTAGATTAGGCAGGAATGGTTCAATTGGTTGGTGGGTTCGAGCTCATCGGTGGCTCTGAACCTGGGGGTGTAGGAGTGTCTCGGTACACCCCTACAAGTTAAACAGTTGGTGGAGCCTCTTTGGTAGGCCGTGTTTGATGTTTTATGTTATGTATACTCTTATACACTGTTATATTGGTAGGGCTCATTATTATTATTTAGGTACGGAGAGAGATTGGTTAAAATATCCTATTGTTTGGCAATGACCCAAAATGTTGTTAATTTATTGATGAAAATATAATAAAGCTGTGGACTTTATATTTCCAACAGAAATTTGGTGTTTGTGTTTATTAAAGGTAATGGGCATGGTTTATAGCACATGCCGAATAACGACTGTGCACATTTCATGAGTGGTTTTGTCAACACGTACCCAAACCCACATTGCCCTGCTTATTATATCACTGCACACAATACATTGTAGAACATATGTGAGCATGTGCACATACATGTATAAACCCAGATCAAGTGCTTCTGCTACTTTGTATCTTTGCCAAAAGGGGAAAAACAATAACACGTACCCTCAGCTTGGAGCTCGATGCGTACAACAAGAGATACTTAGATATTTGTCAAGGCTTTGATTATATCCTGTATATTTTATTAGTGTTCTATAAAAACGTATACTGAACATATCTAGTTAAAGATACACTATAGTCACAAAAACAACTTGCTTAATAAAGCAGTTTTAGTGTATAGCTCATGCTCCTGCAGTCTCACTGCTCAATTCTCTGCCATGTGGAGTTAAATCACTTTATTTTTATGTTTATGTAGCTCTAACCACACCTCCTCTGGCTGTGACTCACATTGTCTGCATAAAAACAAAATGATTTAATTTTCAATCAGATGTAACGTACTTTAAAAGTTTGCATCTCCTGCTCTCTAAATTGAACTTTAATCACACACAGGAGGCTCCTGTAGGGTCTATCAAGCTATTAACAGAGTAGGAGATAGGAAATTCTAAATTAAACATACTGTACAATAAAGGATGTGTAAACTTTAGATGTCTCTTTACAGGAAGTGTTTAGGAAGGCTGCGTAAGTCACATGGAGGGAGGTGTAACTAGGGCTGCATAAACAAAGTGATTTAACTCCTAAATGAGCAGTGAAACTTCAGAGGCATAATCTATACACCAAAACTGCTTCATTAAACAAAAGTTGTTTTATTGACTATAGTGTCCCTTTAATTTCCAATGCAAAGTTTTTAAATACATGCGGAAAATCAACATATAATTATTTTAATCAAAACGACTAACAGTAATATAGTAATCTAGGCTAAAAAAAAAAATTCATCATTAAGTTCAACCTTCCCCACATCTGTTTCTGCAGTTGATCCTAAAAATGATTAACAAAAAAACTGTGTAAATCCATTTTCAATTGTGTCACAAAAGGGTTTGATGTTTGATTCCAGATCCTAGCATGTTGTACAACCTAAATTAATTATTATACCCTGTAATATTCGGTTTTTCCAAAACAAAATATTATATAAAAGTTGGAATGTTCACTTTGTACCTGTTGGACAGAATTAGATGGTGTTATTTTTGACACTGTAACTTTCCACCCCATGTAAATCAGACACAGCTCGTATTTGCTAAGTTTAATTGTGCATTAATTCTGGTTTGGTACATCACACTGGCATACTAAAGTCAATTGATTTCTCATACCATAACTGAGTAAGGAACTTGTACAGAACTTGTTGGCAAATGGCAAACTTCTTTATACATCATGCATACATCTTAAATCATTTAAATAACCAAAATGTAAGTCAATTGTACATCCTGATAGGCAAAAGTGAAGTAAGACGCGTTGGCATTGTCGCTAAAGAACAGAGACGTTTTGCAGGCAGACAAAGTACGTTCTGCAAAGCACCTATTGCCATCATTTGAAGCATTAAAGAACAATGAGGCAAATGAAAAGTTCCCTTGAATGTTCTCCTAATTTAATGCACTATTCAAAGTTGTGAGGGCTAGATTATCTTTTCTATGAATAGTTTTAATAAGAGGGTTTTTTGAATAACCTCAATAGCCATTGTCAATGTTCTTTTTTTTTCTCTTAGTAAGTATAATTTATTAGTTATCCGGAGAAAGTCTTTGTTATATGTTTTCTAGTTAACATGTTTAAGCTATAGCCTCAAAGCCATCATTTTGTATACTTATGTTCTATTTACAACAATGTTCACTTTCTTAAAATTAATGTCTTTCACATACTCTGAATACTAAACACAGACGATCTTCAGAACTTCTTTATACTCTGTGATTATTATGAGCCACGTACTTCGTATTTGTTTTGCATTTTAGTACCATTCATATAATGAATAAGATGTATTATTTGTTTTGTGCATATCTGTATTTATTTATCTATGTCAGCTGTTTTAGTACAATAGACTTCTTTCTTATGGCTACATAAACTTTATTAGTTGTGTGCTTCTGACCTCTAGTGGTAGGAAAAGTGAATCTCTCCATTCGGCTGTCGAAGTGCAAAAGCACGAAGCAACGGTGAAGCCTACAGACATCTATGTGCAATAAAATGCTATAATTCACCATAAAAAACTGCAAACCCCTGATCTAATAAATATTTGCCTATATCTCAGCATAGGGCACAAATAATTGAGCTCCTTACCCTCAGGGACACAATGTATCTGGGAAACGAGCAGCTGTTAAATACAGATCCCACCATGAACAGCCAGCCATGGATAATATTGGAATTAATTTTCGTGGCACTATATGAGCTTAATTTTTTTTTTAAATGTATGGTTTAGATGTGCTGGGAAAGCCTGGAATATGATGTGATAAAAAAAATACTCTAAAAACAAACAAAAAACAGTTTCACTTTAAATTAAATATACGAGTGGCACAGATATGGTAATAGGGAAAGATACAAATTATGTCACCAAAAACATCACCCAAAAGTTACTTCTTGCCTAAATGAGATGGGTTGTATTGGTTTATCCTGGATATTCTGTCAGTGCATCTGTCAGTGTGTGTCCAAGTAATAGTGTGTGTGTATGTCATTGTTTGTCAGTGTATATGAGAGTCAGTGAGTGTATGCGTCTGTCAGTGAGTGTGCCTCTGTCAGTCAAAGTGCGGCCTTGACAAGAAGGGTGGGGAAAATTTTAATTAGGTGGGGTGCCTGAGCACCGTCCTGCCTAGGGCAGCACAAATCCTAAATACACCACTGAGCCTCTCGATCCTGGAGCAGAATAGAGGACTAGCTCTATTCCATCCCAGGAACTGGACGACAGGACTTTCCCCTTTGAATCCTTCACAAGATGGAAAAAGGTGCTGAACAGTGATTAGCCCTTTTCCCTCCTAGTAACTAGACAACACATAGTTCTGGGAGTACAACTTATTTTAATGAGCCAATCTCAACCTTTTATGCACAGACCCCAGCAGGTGGTCTCCATTGTATTCAACACAAGCCCCTCCCAGGAATCACGGGGATAATTGTCTTAAAGACCGGTAAGCTAATTATCTCCCAGGAACACAAAATATTTATATTTATTTTATATAATATACCCCACATATTATACATCCCCAAATAGTCCTGATCTGAGTGCCCAAGCTCCACAAATAGCACTCAGATCCATGCAGTGTAGAGGAATATGTCCAAAATCGTTTCAGGGCATTTGGTGCTTTTGCCGGTCAACTTTCGGGAGCTCCTGCGGCCACAATGTGGGTGCTCTGCCTGGCTTTCAGGTAGCATTTGTTCCCTCACGCACCTTCCCTCCAAAATGCACTCTCCTGGTGGTTCAAAACACCAGGCCAAGTTGTCCGGGAACAGCATGGTCTCCTCATGCCGAAAACAGTTCCATAACATTCGCAGTTAAGTCTTACTGAGGTGACCAGGAACCCACAAAGTCCTCATGCCAAAGTTAGTTCCATAGCAGTCGCGGTTATTCGTGAGTTTGGTTCATGCAAACGGCCACCAGGGAGCTAGCGTTCGGTTCCATTCGCATGAAGGGAAAGTGTCGAACCTGGGGCACCCAGGGAAAGCTATAACTCCCAAACAGTGTCCAAGACCTAGTGTATAGTCAGTGGGCAGGAGGCCAGCTTCCACAATCCTCCAGGTGTCTGTTGCAAACGTTCATGGGAAGGAGCGTTTGTCACATACATTTTCTACTTTCTACACTATTTTATGCTGAAGTAAAGGCAGCTTACAGCCAGGGGCCATGCAGAAAACAAACACACAAATTAAAAATGATAAAATAAACAAAGATGATTCCATGATAAAGATAAACAAAAGAGGAGCTGACATTCGGCTTGTGGGTATACCCATTAAACTATCTGATTAAGTGCTATAATATGCTATATTATGCTTACTGTGTCCACAATGCTTCTCTGTATGAAGGATCTGATTGGTTCCGGCACAGCATAAACAAGAGAGGTTGTGCTGGGCAAAAAGGGGGCAGATAAGCTGAACTGCAAAAAGCAAACTAAGAAAAAGGTAATAAATACATGTTTTTATTTGCATTGTTCGAATGCATTGAAAATATACATTTTGTAACCTAGACGTTCCCTTTTTAAATAGTATGGGTCTACATACAAAGTGCTAAAGAATTCTCAGTTTGTGTCTTCCTTTTTTTTTCTGTGTGGGGCTACTAATTTGGAGATTAGATACTAACACAGACCTTTTAAGAGTGAATATAAAATTGGCATGGCATTAAACATTTTTTTTCCATGTTTTTATTTCCTTTGACTCTAAGTAGACATTTTATCTTTGAGTTCGTTTATTATGCGCATACCTTATATGTAAAATAAAAGGTTAAAACGCGTTGGCACTGTTGATAAAGAATAGATGAGTTCTAGAGACTGACGAGGTGAATTCTTGGCATTCAAAGTGCGTAGTCACATCGATCAGAACGATAGTGCAGTGAAATGTTTTCTTGCGTCATCTGATGTTCTTTTAGGTGCTGTCTTGTATATATTATCTGTGCTACAATTGTTTCCATTAAGTGTTTTTTTTTTTCCTATGTTGAGCTCGATATAAATTTTTTGTGGTTATTTTTCGCATTAATTTAGTTTTTTTGTTCCTTTTTATACAAACTATTCCCTAATTATTTAGGGAAGCTCGTTGTTGGACATTTTTTCTCAATTAGTTCAAGCGCTGGCCTCAAGGACAATATGTTGCGTCCTTAAAATCGTGCCAATAGATGTTCTATTTACAAATTATTTTTTTTGTTCTTAACAAAGTTTTTGAAATACACCTTATAAATATTAAGCAGGAAGGACCTCGTATGCGAACCCCGCTTTTGTCTCCGCAGTATAATATTTAGGGCCAAAGGGACATTTTTTTTTTAGCTAATTGGTCTTTGATAGATTCAAAGTCTAGAAGAAGATAGAAGTATGCTAAAAGAATGCTTTAGTTATGGACTCCCTAGAGAAGCACAAATGTTTTAAATGTATTTCTTGTAGTAATTTTCATTTTTCACAAATATTGAGACGCCGCTAGCTTGTGAATATTAAATATACATAATGCAAGAATTCTAAGTGTCTAAAATCCCAGCAGTCCCTATCACAATGCATCACTAATGAAAGTTAGTTTATGAATTAATTTTTTTTCCTACAGGAAGCTATGTATTAGGACTAAGAAAATCTCATAATTTGTTTTAATTGTAATGTTTAATCTTTATTTTTATAGTGTCTTTATCACCTACAACTTCCTCTGTGTGTATCAAATTTAAACAATGTTCTCTAGAGATTTTCATTATTTTATTATTATTATTATTTCATTATTTATATAGCGTCATCAAATTCCATAGCGCTGTACAATTGTTCTAAAGTTATGGTCAGTACCATTTAAAATATGACATATTTTTCAGCATCCGTAATTTTGGAATGAAATTATCATTTTATATCTTAATGAGCTACACAGTCATTTCTATACCATAAAATAAAAGAGTATTGCATCATGTAATGCAAGAGCCAATAAGAGGAGAGCATTTTCTGAGTTGAGCTGATTACGTTTCAATATTTCAAGGAATTTAAAAAGCGATTAAATTGTATGCGGATACCAAATGGTCGCAATACACAATAATTTAAATTTTTTTTTTTTTTTTCATATTTAGCAACAGTTTATTAAAAAGTGTAAAGATGATTAGCACTTGGCACAGGATGTTTTAATGTGCTGTATGATGGTACCCATATTTTCTAACGAAAGTGTCACTTTAATTACTGGCACAGGTTGCCTATAAGGGCTGCACAGAGGTAGAGGTAGCACAAAATCTCAAGTGGCTTACTAAAGTGATAATCTAAGCGCCAAAGCAACTTTAGCTTAATGAAGTAGTTGTGGTATTTAGATCACGCCCCTGCAGTCTCTCTGCTCAATGCCATTTAGGAGTTAAATCACTTTTGTTTCAGATTATGCAGTCTTAGCTACACATCCCCTGGTTGTGACTCAAGCAGCATCCATAAAAAATGTTTTCACTTCCAATCAGATCTTACAGCACAGTGTGTTTACTTTAGGAGTTGCTATCTCCTGCTCTGTTAATTGAACTTGAATCACACACACTGGGGGTTGCTGCAGGCTCTAACAGGCTGTTTTCAAAGCAGGAGATAAGGAATTGTACAGTGTTATGGAATCTGATGGCACTATATATATAATAAAATAATAATAATAATAATAATAATAATAATAATAAATTAAACACACCAAAGTTTAAAACAAATCTGATGTTTTTAACTAATTATTTATGGAGGCTGTGTCCATCACAGCCAGGCGAGGTGTGACTGGGGCGCATAAACAAAGTGATTTAACGCCTAAATGGCAGAAAATTGAGCAGTGAGACTAAAGGTAAAGTGGCATTATAGTCACCAAAATAACTTTAGCTTAATGAAGTAGTATTGGTGTATAGATCATGCCCCTGCAGTCTGTAATACTTCTCCGGAAAAAAATATTTGGAACTCAACTGCAGGTGAACAAATAAATTTGAAGAAGTCACTTTAAGAAAATATAATGTATTGTAATAAAGAAATTGAACTTTGGCAGACCTCTGCAGCAATAAGGTTTTGAAATAATAATGCATGAATGTTTGTAATCTTGTTTCAAAATTGCATCACAAGAATATAGCACAGTGGTTCCCAAACTTTTTAGGTTCAAGGCGCCCTTAATATTTTAATATTTTTCCAAGGTGACCCAAGTCAAAAAATGTTCTAGGTTGTAAATATGTACAGCGCAGCCGCGTATACTGGGCCCCTGTTCATCAGAAATGCTTGCCGTTCAAGCGCAGATCCAGAACCTAATCTTGGGAGGGACACTGGTAGATTATTTAAAGAAACAATCCAGGCACAATAACCACTACAGCACTTTGTAGTGGTTATGGTGCCAGTAGTGCCCGTGTGGACTCCCAGAGTAAGTAGTAAAACTGTTTAAGAACAGTTTGACAACTTACCTGGGATCTGCCAATATGGGCAGTAGTGTGTGTGAGGGGTGCAGTGTGCAATGTGCGTGTGTGTGAGCGGTGCGGTGTGCGTGTGTGTATGTGTATGTGGGGCAGCTTGTGCATGAGGGGTACAATGTGTGTGTGGTGGGGTAGTGTGTGTGTGTGGGGGCAGCTTGTATGAAGGGTACAGTGTGTGTGGGGGGCAGGTTGTGTGAGGGGTACAATGTGTGTGGGGCAATGTGTGAGGGGTATAGTTTGTGTGTATGGAGGGGCAATGTGTGTGTATGTAGGGGCAGTGTATGTGTATGGAGGGGCAGTGTGTGTTTATGGGGGGCAGTGTGTGTGAATGGGGGGCAATTGTGTGTATGGGGCAGTGTGTATGGGGCAGTGTGTTTGTGTATGGGGGCAGTGTGTGTGTATAGGGAGTAGTTATTGTGTGGCGTGGGGTCTGTGGGGTGGGAGGGCAAATTCACGAATATATAATAATTTTTTAAACTAAAAATAATAATTTTCACATCTTCCTCCCTGCTTACCTTTGCCTGGGAAGGGGGACATTTCCTGCAATCCCTGGTGGTCCGGTGGGGAAGCCCTGGAGGCCCAGGTGGTGAGAGTGAACTCTAGCAGCCTCAGAAGCTGCTAGAGTTCACTCTCATGAGGATTGGAGCATTGTCATGGTAACCGCGGCAACGCTCCGAGCTCACGAGAGGAGAACCCAGCAGAGCTGCAGGTTAGAGCTCCTCCGGGTCCTCTCTCCCGCTTTCCCCTGCCTGCTGCCAGCAGTACACATCTCTGAACTCCCCTCTGGTCCTGCAGAGCCAGCAGGGGAGAGGGAGGCACAGTCCCTGGTGCTATGATCATAGCACCAGGAAAATATCTCACGGCTCCCCAGTGTGCCTGTTGCGACGCCTCAGGGTGCCGTGGCACATAATTTGGGAACCACTGATATAGCATATAAAAATAAGGAAATGCTTGATTAGCAATACAGTCCATAGACTTCAATATAACGTTTGACAGAGCAGGTAAGTTGATTCCTGTTGTATGAAATAATACAGTCCGTTTTGAAAAAAAACAACAAAATCTGGAATTTAGGTAGATCGTGGTTTCACGGTGATTATAGTCCTTTAGACTACAAATAATAATGAATAAGACAATTGAAGAGTGAGTAAGTGGCTTATGAGACTTTCACTTAGAATATGCAAATGTAATCCCAGAAGCAGATCTAGTAATTCCTTATACTTCCCAAATAACTTCAGTAAAGAACCTATTGTTAATCCCAATAAGAGGAGAACGTATCTTGCATTGAGTGATGAGCATGAGAGTCCTTCCAGGATAGAGTGGATTATGCTTCCTTGAGGTATGTGGACAAAGGCAGAAATCAGAAGTGAAGTCTTGTTCCAAGTCAGGGAGTCGAGAGTAGAGCGTAGTCATGATCAAGCCAAGAGGTTCGGTACACAGGAAATCAATTAGAAGCTCCGTCTGTGAATAGGCAACAATGTAGCAAGTATGCAAGAGTATAAAACACAGGAAACATTGATTGAGCAATTTGGATGCAGTTGTGGCTTTCTTTTGAAGGGAAGCGTGTGACGTCAGACACATTGGCGGAGAGAGATCGGCGAAACCAAGAGGTCTGGTAGTGCTGATCTGGCTAAAATCAAACATGGAGGAATTCCAAAGGAGAATAGGGAGATAAATTTTCCGCCATTTAGGCGTTAAATCACTTTTATTTCTGTTTAGGCAGTCCTAGCTACACCTCCTCAGGTTGTGATTGACACAAAAGGGTTTCATTTTTAATCAGATGTAATTTACTTTAAAAGTATAAACCTCCTGCTCTGTAAATTGAACTGTCATCATACACTTTAGGCTAATAAAGGGTCTAGCAAGCTATTAAAAGAACTGGAGATAAGAAATTCTAAATTAAGCAGAATTTGTAATCAAGGAAATGTAAACATTAGGTGACTCTTTACAGGAAGTGTTTAGGAAGGCAGTGTAAGTCACATGCAGGGAGGTGTGGCCAGTGTTGTATAAACAAAGTGATTTAACTCCTAAATGGCAGGGAATTGAGCAGTGAGACTGCAGGAGCATGATCTATACGCCAAAATAGCTTCATTAAGCTAAAGCTTTTTTGGTGATGATAGTGTCTCTTTAAGTTATAGTTGTTTTGTGCTTAAAGTGTCCCTTTAAAGCCTTAACATTTCTCTTTGAAACAAGCAAACAAAACTCATGCCTGGCACACGCAAACAAAAAATATGTGCATTAAAAAAGCTAATTATAACCTCACTTTTAACAAATACTATTATTTGTGATTATAAAGCCATATGGTTTGAATGAAGTCAGACAGCGTTTTTAAAATCCCCATAGGAAAGCATTGACATAATGGATTCCTCTGGGGAAAGCCTCATGAGCGGCAGTGCTAAAAAAGAGGTAAGTGTTAGAGGGACAATATAGCGTTGGGAATACACTCTAAAAATGAGAGGTGGGAGGAATCACTACTTAGCAGATATAACACCAAGGAAAACATGCATGTACTGTTTTGCTGTATATTCTTATTGGTATGGCTCTAAATAAGTATATACTTAAATTTGTATACCTTAATACAAATCCCCCATCCCCAGTCAAACACTGACACTCTGAATGTATGGGTCAGTACAGGTCCACAGCTTTATTGATAACTTCTGACATCAAATTGAAACATATTAACAGTAATTGCCCGGCCTCCACAGTGCATCAGCAAAACATAACACAGACCCATATTGTAAACATTATTATAACAATGTAATGACACATAAATATAAACAAATAAAGTGCAACATAATTATGAACAGCATCCTGGTAGGGACATACCCGGATACTCCTACACCCACGGCCGGCACCACCGTTAGGTGAACAAGGCATTCGCCTAGGGCGCCGGCCTGCTGGGGGCGCTCACCGGAATAATCTCTGGTGGGCTGCCTGCCCCTGTCTGGGTCCACAGCACTGGGCGAGCTGCTCTCGAGCCGCCCTCTCCCAGCACCGGGCCGATCCTCAAGATGACGGGGCGCCGAGTGGATCCCTGTCACAGGGGGGCCAGGAGGTGGCCATCTGACCACCTCAGGTCGCCCCCGAAGCTGTGTGCTAGGTAAGGAAGAGCAGGCACCTACCAGTGTCCAGAGGAGAGGGGAGCGGAGAAAGAAGGCGGCGAGGGAGGCTGTTCTTGCAGTCTCTCACTCCTCCCTCGCAGGGCCGGCGCGTCCATAAGGCGGCACAGGCGGCCGCCTTAGGGCGCACGGGCTCTGGGGACGCAATATTTCAGTGACCGGCAGGAGGGAAGCTCTCCCTCCTGCCCGGCCACCATCTCGACCTCCGGCGCGGCAGTGCTGTGATCAGGCGCGCGAGGGAGCTCTAATCTCCACCCTCTGCTCCCTTGCGCGCTGTCTGCTGATGCCGCGGGAGCCGGAATATGACGTCATCCCGCAGCATCAGTAGGCAGCCCGCGAGGGAGCAGAGAGGGTGGAGATTAGAGCTCCCTCGCGCGCCTGATCACAGCACTGCCGCACGCCACCCAGCAGCCCCAGGGACCGATCCATCATCCACACCAGCTCTCCAGGTAGGGAGGCTGGGTGGAAAATATGTAGTTATAAAAATAATTAGTGAATGTATGTGATGTGTGTCTGTGAGTGACTGTGTGTGTGTGTCTGTGAATGACAGTGTGTGTGTCTGTGAGTGACAGTGTGTGTGTCTGTGAGTGACAGTGTGTGTGTCTGTGAGTGACAGTGTGTGTGTGTCTGTGAGTGACAGAGTGTGTGTGTCTGTGAGTGACAGTGTGTGTGTGTCTGTGGAGTCGGCCAGTGTGTGTGAGTGACAGTGTGTGTGTGTGTGTGTGAGTGATACAGTGTAGGCCTGAGTGAGCAGGTGTGTGTGTGTGTCTGTGAGTGACAGAGTGTGTGTGTCTGTGAGTGACAGTGTGTGTGTCTGTGGGAGTGACAGTGTGTGTGTCTGTGAGTGACAGAGTGTGTGTGTCTGAGTGACAGTGTGTGTGTGTGTGTGAGTGACAGAGTGTGTGTGTCTGTGAGTGACAGTGTGTGTATGTCTGTGAGTGACAGTGTGTGTGTGTCTGTGAGTGACAGAGTGTGTGTGTCTGTTAGTGACAGTGTGTGTGTGTCTGTGAGTGACAGAGTGTGTGTGTCTGTGAGTGACAGTGTGTGTATGTCTGTGAGTGACAGTGTGTGTGTGTCTGTGAGAGACAGTATGTGTGTGTCTGTGAGTGACAGAGTGTGTGTGTCTGTGAGTGACAGTGTGTGTGTGTCTGTGAGCGACAGTGTGTGTGTGTCTGTGAGCAACAGTGTGTGTGAGTGACAGTGTGTGTGTGTGAGTGACAGTGTGTGTGTCTGTGAGTGATTGTATGAGTGTGTGTGCATGTGAGTGTATGAGTGTGTCTGTCAGTGTATGATGAGTGTGTTTGTCAGTGTATGAGTGTGTGTCTGTCAAATCAGTGAGAGTATGTTTGTCATTGAGTCTGTGTGTGACTATCAGTGTGTCTGTCAATGAGTGTCAATCAGTGTGGGTCTGTCAGTGTCAATGAATGAGTGTGTGTCAGATCAATGAGACTGTGTCTGTCAGTGACGTCTGTGTGTTTGTCATTGAGTGTGTGACTGTCGGTGTGTACAGAGTGTAGCGGAGCAGAGCGCGGTACAGGAACTTCTGTTTCCTGTACCTGGCCAGACTGACAGGAGGTGCTCACAGAGAGAGCACTCCCTGTCAGTCCGGCCGGGTACAGAAAACTGAAGCTCCTTTAGGGAATCTGCTCCACTCGGCAATGCAACAATAGAGGTAGGAGGCACACCAGGAAGGGGAGTGTGACCACTAAAGGGGTGTGGGGTGCACTAAGGGACAGGGAGGGAATGGGAGAGAAACACCAAGAGACAGGGAAAAGGGGGGGGGAGAAGAACACTAAGGGACAGGGAAGGGAAGGGATTACTAATGGTCAGGGAGGGGAGAGGGGCTGGTTAAGAGGCACATAGGTGAAGATGTTTTTTTTTGAGGGGGGGGGGCGTAAAAATGCATCTTCGCCTAGGTACCTAAAAATCCAAGCACCGGCCCTGCTCCCTCGCGCGCCCTATGTGATGCCGGGAGCCGGAATATGACATCATTTTGGCCACAGCATACTAAACAGCGCGCTGGAGGAGTGAGGAGCTGCACCACATTGGATCCCAGGGAGGTGAGTTTTTAAGTGTTTGACTGTCAGTGAGAGTGTGTGTGTCTGTGTGTGTGTCTGTCTTTCAGTGACTGAGTTTATGTATGCCAGTGAGTGTCTGCCTGTGTTTATGTGTGTGTGTCAGTGAGTGTGTGAGTGTTTGACTGTCAGTGTGTGTGTGTGTGTGTCTGTCTGTCATTGAGGGTCTGCCTGTGTGTGTGCCTGTCGGTGAGTGAGTATGTGTGCGTGTGTGCCTGTCAGTAAGTTTATGTATGTATGTATGTATGTATGTCAGTGAGTTTCTGTGTGTGTGTGTGTGTGTGTCAGTGAGGGAGGGAGTGTATTTCTGTCAGTGTGTGTGTGTGTGTGTCTGTCAGTGAGTGAGTGTATGCATGTCAATGAGTGTGTGTGTGTGTGTCTATCTATCAGTGTGTGAATGTATGTCAGTGAGTGGCTGTGTGTGTGTGTGTGTGTGTGTGTGTGTCTCTGTCTGTCTGTCAGTGAGTGAGTGAGTGAATGTCTGTCAGTGGGTGAGAGAGTGGATGTCTGTCAGTGAGGGTGTGTTTGAATGTCTGTCTGTTAGTCAGTGAGTGTCTGTGTGTGTGTGCGTGTGTGTGTGTCTGTCAGTGAGTGTCTGTGTGTGTGTGTATGTCTCAGTGAGTGTATGTCTGTCAGTGTGTGTGTGTGGGTGTGTGTCAGTGAGTGAGTGTATTTCTGTCAGTGTGTGTGTGTCTGTCAGTGAGTGAGTGAGTGTATGTATGTCAATGAGTGTGTGTGTGTGTGTGTGTGTGTGTGTATCTATCTATCAGTGAGTGAGTGTATGTATGTCAGTGAGTGTCTGTGTGTGTCTGTTTGTCTGTCAGTGAGTGAGTGAGTGAATGTCTGTCAGCGAGTGAGAGAGTGGATTTTTTATGTCAGTGAGTGTATGTCTGTCAGTGAGTGTCTGTGTGTGTGTGTGTGTCTCAGTGAGAGTGTATGTCTGTCAGTGAGTTTCGGTGTGTGTGTGTCTGTGTGTGTCTGCCAGTGTGTGTGTCTGTCAGTGAGTGAGTGACATGAGGGGGGGGGCAAAATCGATCTTTGCCTAGGGCAGAGGAAATACTTGCACCAGCCCTGCCTACACCCCCCGAGGTTCTGAACCACCAACGAGCTCAAAACCCACCAACATTATACCAAGATTATAAGAAACCAAATTGGAACCGATCAACCAACCTTCTTTAACTCTTCTTAACTAATCAGATACAATTTTTCTCCCTAGCCTTCCCATCACTATCCGTGCTGTTGTGACTAAACGAGGCTGAAAAATTAAACCACCTAATCAAGAGGTAGGGAGGGACCAAGCCAGACTGGTGAGTTAATTACAGGAAGCCAATGTAGAGACTGACAAAGGGGTGAGGTCAGGGGAGGGCTGGCAGCCTTAGGCCTGGGGGGCAAAACCAGTCAAGAGGCCCATTGCACCACCAAATCAGTGCAATGGTGCCCACCTTTTCCTGGTTTTATAACGGATATTGAGGTTATGCTAATCAGTAGCTCTTTGCCATACCCGCTCCTTCGCGGCTCTGACTTTCAATGTTGTCAAAGCGCAGGCTGAGAATCTCTGAGCCTGTGCTCTGACTCACTAACTGAGCGTCGGAACCACGAGGGAGATGCTATAATCTGACTGCACCTACTGCTGGTGCGCACCAGTGGACCACCAGCGAATCGTTTAAATTGAATAGGCTGGTGTCCCCAACTTGTGAGCTGTGTTGTCCGCCGGGCGCCTCTGTTGTGATGGCACCCTGCGTGACTGCACAGCGTGCACACCCCAACGCATGGCCCTGCTGACACACACTGATGTTACTACTTAGAAATCCCTCAATATTAATACAGACAGCAGAGTAAACACCAATAAACTGTGGAAACAGATCTGATCCCATCCAAATTTATAAAGATTTGCTTACTGGATTTGTTGTAAGATTAAATCATGCCTCCTCCCCTCTCTCTCCCATGCGCTACTCTGTAAGCTGGGAGGAAGTGAAGAGTAATCACAATCTCTCAGCACAGTGGCACCTGTGGCTGCATGGGGAACAGCTGTATTTGCCGCCCCCCATGTGACATCACAATGCCCCACCTATATGAGCTGCCATACGAACTAACGCCAATGCTGCCCACAGTGTGTGTTTACATTAAAAAGCCTGCAGGGACCGGCTATAGATACCAGAACCACTTCATTAAGCTCCAGTCGTTCTGGGGACTATAGTGTCCCTTTAATGTAATGAAAATTATAGATTAGTGTCACTAATAATATACTAGATTGCCTACTTACAAGCAGATGAGGTTGATGATGGGCTGCAGTTTGGCTCCACTGGTCTGGTGTAGAACAGGATCTCTGGAGGCTGTTTGCAACTGTGGTCACAAAATTCAATGTTGGAAGCTGTAGCTCCATTTTGGAAGGGCCTTACAGCTCAGGTCTGGAGCTGGGGCCTGGCAGTGAGTATGCCCTAGGAGCCCACTCATAGAATCACTTGCTGTGTTCCACCCACCCATGAGTTCGCTCACGGGGGTGGAGTGTGTGGGGATGTGTTATGTGTTATTGGAGGCAGGGGTTCTCAGCGGTAGTCCTAAGGACCCCCTACCAGTCAGGGTTTAGGGATTACCTGGGTGTGTCTAAGATTGTTTTTCCCTTTTTTCTAAACACGGGACACAGGTAATCCCCAATCCCTAGTTAGTGGCGGGTCCTGAGGACTGGGTTGAGAACCCCTGTTGTAGAGGATCGAATATGTGTGCTTATGGTATGTAGTGTATAGGGATACCAGTTTGTGCAGGTGATGCAGTGTGTTTGTGTGTAGTGGAAGCAGTGTGTATTTGTGTATAAGGGATGTATTGTGTGTTTCTGGTTGTGTGTAAAGGATGCATTGTGTGAATCTGTGTTTGTATGCATAAGGGATGCAAGATGTGTGTCTGTAAGTGTGTGCATTGAGTGTGTGTTAGTGATGCATTGTGTTTCTGTGTGTATGTAAGAAAAGCAGTGTGTGTGTAAGTGTTTGCATTATGTGTTTCTGTGTATGTGTGCAAAGGATGCATTGTCTTTGTGTGTAAGTGTTGCATTGTTTGTGTGTAATGGATGCATTGTGTGTTTCTTTGTGTGTAAGGGAAGCATGTTGTGTTTCTGTGTGTGTAGGGATGCATTGTGTGTGTGTGTGCGCGTAGTGTCCTCTCCTCCCTGTGTCCTCCTCACCTCCCCCTCCCTGTGTTCTCCTCACCACCTACCCTCCCTGTGTTCTCCTCACTACCCACCCTCCCTGTGTTCTTCTCAGTCCCCCCCTTCTCCTCATCTCCCCTTCTCCTCACTCTTACTCTCCCCCTCCTCCTTGTGTTCTTCTTACCCCCCGTTTTTCAAACCCCCCTTCTTCTTCTTACTCCCCTCCTCCACCTTCTGTTACTCCCCCCTCCTTCACTTACTCCCTCCCTTCACTTACTCCCCCCATCTTCGCCTCCCCCTCTTTCTTTCTACCCCCCATCTTCACTCCCCCCCTCCTTCATTTTGCACACCCCCCATCTTCCTTACTCCCCCATCACCACTTGCTCCCCCATCTTCCTCTCCCCAATCTTCAGCACTTACCATCCTTCATTTACACCCCATCCTTCATTTGCAGCACTCCTTCATTAGCACCCCCCATTCCCTTACTCCCCATCTTCTTACTCCCCCCATCTTCACTTACACCCCCATCCTTCATTTACACCCCCCCATCTTCACTTACTCTTCCCATCTTCACTTACTCTTCCCCTCTTCACTTACTCTTCCCCTCTTCACTTACTCCCCCCTCCTTCATTTACACCCCCCTCCTTCATTACCCC
>OW240917.1:242945671-243139146 GCA_933207985.1 Pelobates cultripes
CCCCTTCACTTACTTCTTCCCCCCCCTTCACTTACTTCTCCCCCCCCCCCTCCTCACCTCTCCCTTGCCCTCCCCTGTAGCGTGGCCGAGCTGCTTGCTGGTCCGCGGTGCCGGCCGGACTGATAGGAAAGGTGCACACTGAGTGTGCACTTCCTGTCAGTCCGGCCAGTTCCAGAAACTCATGGAGTTTCTGTTTCCTGTAACCGGCCGGACTGACAGGAAGTGCACACTCAGCGTGCCTTTCCTATCAGTCCGGCACCGCGGACCAGCAAGCAGCTCGGCCACGCTACAGGGGAGGGGAGGAGAGGAGCAGCCGCAGCCGCCTGAGGCTCTTACAGAGGCTCAGGCGGCTGCAGCATTTAAAGGGCCGGCCCTGCAGCGGCCGGTCCCAACAGATTTTAGGGCGGCCTGGGGGGCAATTGCCTCCCTGCCCCCCGGCCCAGCCCGCCCCTGGGTGAGGTGTGAAAATTCCTGGATGCAAAGTAGATGAGTGTGGCAGTAACATTAATTATGGACTGTTCAGGGGCAATCTTGTCACTTTTCAGTCCAACAATCAGAGGGTTACAATAATCAAAGCAGGTAACACGGTGCAAGAAGATGGGGAGTAAGAACAGGTGGGCAGATTTGGGTATCATCAGCGTACAGGTGATATTGAAATGACCAATCGGAGACTTGGCATTGATAACCCACTGATTCTCAGCATGGGGCTAGGCAAGGGGGTCCAGGGAGGAAGCTGCAGCTCAGAGAAGGTTGTGACTAGGGCGGCATAATGATGAAGCCAGGTGGCTGGCAGTGAGGGTTCTTAATGTGGCTGCGTCTGCTAGAGTCAAAATGGGACAGTTTATTGCCATTTTTCGAGCAGGTTGTAACAGCCTCCCTCTGTTTTTGTCTTTTGTCTTTGGTTTTATTTTTTTTAAATAAATAGTTCCAACTGCCTTTCCAAAATCTCACCCATCCCCATCGCCAGGTCAGATTGCGTGCATGTGCAACCTTAAGCCTGTGAGTAGCCTGTGATTGCCCCTTGTGATGTCACAAGGAGGAGGGAGTTTTTCCTGGCGCTGGATGTCAGGTTAGTAAAAACGTAATTTTTTAAAAAAATTTAGGGGAAGGAGTGGCCTAATAGCAATGCACGATAAGGCATTGCAAGCCTAAAAAGGTGATTAAATTACAAGTAGGAATATCCACATACATACCTATGCAATTGTCAAATATATATGTTTGTAGATGTATATGCATGTACAGTTCATATGTATAATATGATTATAAATATAGAATATATTTTTAAGATCTCTATGCATGTAATGTCCAGTTAACACATTTATGAAAGTCACTTTTATTTTTTCGGGGGGGGGGGGTTGGTGAGGAGACAGCAATCGTCATGCAAAGCCATCCCTGCTCGCTGTGTGATGGTTTTTACTCTAACAGAGTGATTAGATGACATGATATATAGACAGAGAATACCTCTAGGGGAAAGCTATGAGATTTAGAAAGTAGTTGGAAGCGGTACTATCTGCTGTGAGTTTTGTGTGCCCTGTAAACATCGTTGTGGATTTAAACCCTGTGCTCCTGACATTAAAGTGTATTAATTCCTCACACATCAAGCCTGGTGTTTGTTTGAGACAGAAGGAACGGTATAACTGTTCAACTTGATAACTGCTAATAGATCTACTCACCGAGAAGTACTGATTCCTAGAAGTGTCCAATGGGGGCACAGGTCTGGGGCATCACATTTGTTTAGCCGATTCCACCAATTTCATTCAGCGCAGTTGATAAAATTCCACTGAATCACAGTCAAGAATTAGATATGTATGAGGCAAGATATAAAGACAGAACGAGTATTGCCAAACCGGAAAACAACACGGCTCAGCAAACAAAAAAAAACTCCAGGGAGGTGACAGTAACAGGACAATCTATAAGCAGATTGTATCATAATGACCAGGAACCGGGAACAATCGGTAAACAGACCAAGGCCAAAATCAACATTAAGCTTACACAATATTTACTCTCCCCTGAATATTTCATCACAATGTCATCTGAGTATTCATGGTTTGTTCTCTAAATCGTCCATGCACAAACTCACATTACATACAGGAATTTTGTGGGGAGGAGGAGGGAAGTATTTATGTATAAAGAATTTACATTGTGCTATATGAGTGCTATATGACTAAGAAATTAAAAAAAATAACAAATGAAACTTAATACAACCTACACTAACTAAGTGCAGTTGAAGGTTTTGGCACTATATTAATGCTGTATTTTTTTTTCCAGATTTAAATCTTTTTAGTTTTGCTAAAAAAAAACAACAACAGGCTTTTAGCTTTCTCCAGCATAATCTGCTTCTTGGCCATGACTCCTTTTATTAAAGGCAACGTCCTTATCAAACATGTACTGCGCATGTACTCAGCTCACTAAGATATCACCAAACATGCGAAACCAATAAATAAAGCACACATAAATATATAAAAAGCCAAAGTAGAATAGATAAATAAGTAAATAAATACAAACCTGTCAAATTTAGTCCTCCCACGTTAGATGTAAAAGTCCCAAGCCTCTTAATAGAGATGGGCAGTTAAAGGACACTGTAGCCGAATGTGTCTAAATGCTACAACATACATATAAATAGCAATAATAAAAACGCAGCTTGCTAGTTAATATAGTACTCAGTATATGAAATGTACCATTCTAGTACATATAACCCAGAAACAGGAGAAATCCACTTTACAGGGAGTGCAGAATTATTAGGCAAATGAGTATTTTGACCACATCATCCTCTTTATGCATGTTGTCTTACTCCAAGCTGTATAGGCTCGAAAGCCTACTACCAATTAAGCATATTAGGTGATGTGCATCTCTGTAATGAGAAGGGGTGTGGTCTAATGACATCAACACCCTATATCAGGTGTGCATAATTATTAGGCAACTTCCTTTCCTTTGGCAAAATGGGTCAAAAGAAGGACTTGACAGGCTCAGAAAAGTCAAAAATAGTGAGATATCTTGCAGAGGGATGCAGCACTCTTAAAATTGCAAAGCTTCTGAAGCGTGATCATCGAACAATCAAGTGTTTCATTCAAAATAGTCAACAGGGTCGCAAGAAGCGTGTGGAAAAACCAAGGCGCAAAATAACTGCCCATGAACTGAGAAAAGTCAAGCGTGCAGCTGCCACGATGCCACTTGCCACCAGTTTGGCCATATTTCAGAGCTGCAACATCACTGGAGTGCCCAAAAGCACAAGGTGTGCAATACTCAGAGACATGGCCAAGGTAAGAAAGGCTGAAAGACGACCACCACTGAACAAGACACACAAGCTGAAACGTCAAGACTGGGCCAAGAAATATCTCAAGACTGATTTTTCTAAGGTTTTATGGACTGATGAAATGAGAGTGAGTCTTGATGGGCCAGATGGATGGGCCCGTGGCTGGATTGGTAAAGGGCAGAGAGCTCCAGTCCGACTCAGACGCCAGCAAGGTGGAGGTGGAGTACTGGTTTGGGCTGGTATCATCAAAGATGAGCTTGTGGGGCCTTTTCGGGTTGAGGATGGAGTCAAGCTCAACTCCCAGTCCTACTGCCAGTTCCTGGAAGACACCTTCTTCAAGCAGTGGTACAGGAAGAAGTCTGCATCCTTCAAGAAAAACATGATTTTCATGCAGGACAATGCTCCATCACACGCGTCCAAGTACTCCACAGCGTGGCTGGCAAGAAAGGGTATAAAAGAAGAAAATCTAATGACATGGCCTCCTTGTTCACCTGATCTGAACCCCATTGAGAACCTGTGGTCCATCATCAAATGTGAGATTTACAAGGAGGGAAAACAGTACACCTCTCTGAACAGTGTCTGGGAGGCTGTGGTTGCTGCTGCACGCAATGTTGATGGTGAACAGATCAAAACACTGACAGAATCCATGGATGGCAGGCTTTTGAGTGTCCTTGCAAAGAAAGGTGGCTATATTGGTCACTGATTTGTTTTTGTTTTGTTTTTGAATGTCAGAAATGTATATTTGTGAATGTTGAGATGTTATATTGGTTTCACTGGTAATAATAAATAATTGAAATGGGTATATATTTGTTTTTTGTTAAGTTGCCTAATAATTATGCACAGTAATAGTCACCTGCACACACAGATATCCCCCTAACATAGCTATAACTAAAAACAAACTAAAAACTACTTCCAAAAATATTCAGCTTTGATATTAATGAGTTTTTTGGGTTCATTGAGAACATGGTTGTTGTTCAATAATAAAATTAATCCTCAAAAATACAACTTGCCTAATAATTCTGCACTCCCTGTAAATCATGCAATATGTTTTGCATCTTTACAACTTTGTCGGAATTCAAGACCACAGAAAAAGAAAAATGAAAATTCCCCTACTGTGCCACATTGAAATTAGGATGGAGAGTCCATGAAATCCCAAATTGGAACCGGCCTGCATTCCAATGCTCGGTCTCCTGTGTTCCACCACTTGTGAATACAGTCTTGGCTAATGTGAAGGGTCAATGTTCCATCAATGTTCTGTTCAAACTCTGGCTAACGTGTTTCATGACTCACAGGTCACTTCAGAAGCTCTGATGAAGTCACCGGTGAGTCACAAAACACAATTTATTTTGAACTTTCTTGAGGTGCCCTTATTTTGAACTATTTTTTTTCAAAGTTTGTGATATTAATTTTGATTTTATCATTTTTACATACACTTTATATTTTTGTTTTTATTTTTTACATTTAATGTGTGACAAAATTCCCTTAACTCTACTCGGCAAAATATCATATGTGCATCAAACCCATATGTGCACCTTTGCAAAGCATCAATCCTAATCTTAATCCTAAACACAATTCTAATCTCAGCCAGAACCCTAATCCTATGCCTAAACCTAATCATTACTCTAATCCTAACCGTAATCCTAATCCTAACTCAAACAATAGTGTAAAAAGTATTCTCTCTGCTAATGCCAGCAGGCATACTGAAATTCTAGCATTCTGATTATACTGTGATCAGTGCCGGGCAGCTAACATAGCCCAGCACCAAACACAATCAGAAAAGGAGCATGCAGGGAAAACCTCTCTGGGACTGTCAAGACCTTGAGGTCTCCCTCGAGCAGAATCAATTAGGCTGAGCACAATCATTTAGCTGCAGTGAATTAAATGGATTTAAAGGGCTACATGAAGAAGGTTGAGGTCTGCATATAGCTCATCGGTTGGTCTTAGGCCCCTAAATGTGGCCCCAACTGTCAGAGAGGAGTCCCAGGTGTTAATTGTACCTGGATCTTGCTGATCTGAGCAGGAAATCATCCTGCTCACAGCAAGTTGCAGCTATAGGCATTCCATGATCATTTGAAGAGTGTCACCATTCTGAGCTCTGTTTACAGTCCATCTGTCATTCTAGTTACACTAAATATGGCCCTGGCTGACAGAGGGGAGCCCCAGGTGTCTATTGATACCTTGTTCTACCGGAATTAAACCCTGCTCTCAACAAGCTCTGGATTTAAATCCCCATTTAAAAGGGCAGTATGTAATGCTTAATTTGAGAGCTGCATACAGCTCATAAGTCAGCGTAGAGCCACTAATCTCCAGAGCTCCAGGTTCCTGATGGTAAAATATCGCATGACGGAATAATTCTGTCATTGGTTCTGAAAGGGTTAAGAAAAACTATAGAGAGAGAAAAACACAACATGAGTATGAGGCCAAAACCTATCAGATGTACTTAAAGGGTTACTCTAACCATTTTAAAGTAATAGTTGTATTTTACTTAGCATGCACTAATTAGGTCCCCCCTTTAAAACATGCAAAAAAATGGAATAAACTTAACTGCCATCCAGTGTCAGACGAAGCTCCCCAGCCACATGCCATGGCCCATCTGACATCAACGCTGTCCTTGGAAGGGCTAATCAAATGCTTCTCATGGAGAAGCATTCGTTTTGGAGCATTTCAATGGCTCAAAGAGCATACGCACACTGTGAGACAGTGAGCAGAGGAGGAAGGGAGTGGGGGTGGAAAGAGAGAGGGGATTAAAAGAAGAGTTACATGTAAAGAAGTGGTCATAGTGGTTGGAGCATCCTTTAATTTATTGGTGCCCGGCACTCACGCTAGCCATCACACTAATTCTTACCATAGCCATTAAGCACAACTCAAGGCACCAAGACCACTTCATGTCAAATGATGTGGTCTGGGTGCAGTGTACCTTTAGTATTAACCCTGTCGCAATGTTTACACCACTGATGGCTGACTAGAGGCGCTTCCGCTGTGAAAGCCAAGTCAGACTCGGTTCTCAATCAAATGTTGCTCCTAGAGAGCATTTTATTGTCACGGCACGGCGGTTTGCTGCACATGTGCACTAGACTCCCAATGCAAGCATTGGATTGGCGGAGATTGGCTTGATGATTTTAGCCAGGGAGGCGAAGTAACTGCGGTGAGTCCCGCACAAAAAGTGAAGAAAGGTAAATATAACTCACCTTTCAAAACCTCACTGGGTTGGCGACACACACAACTAAATAGTTAGATTAAAACTATAGTGTTAGGAATGCATGCTTTTATTCCTAATGCTATTTCCATATACCAAAAACACTAACACTTACAAATAGTATATACTGTATATATATACACACACACACACACTATATACTATATATATATATATATATACATATATATATATATATATACAGGTGAAGCATGTATAAGGGGGAAATTTGCATTTTTCTTGTTCTGGAGATATGCAAACACTGTGGTTTTGAATTTTTTTTTTCTTTTTTTTTTTTGTAATGTTAACAAAAAACCCTAAACAGCATTATATTCCTATAATGGAAGATTCACTGAGTGCGTTTTATGCAATAATGGACTTAGCCTACAGGTATATGCAAACTTCGTTACCCACGATGCCCTTCCAGCCCACAGGTTGGGGGTGGGACATGTAGTCCCCAAATATCTGCAATATATAATAATATCTGCGCTATCTAACACGCCTGAATACAGCTACACAAATTTTGTCAAATATCAACTGTTTGT
The DNA here is from genome assembly GCA_933207985.1 of Pelobates cultripes. Taxonomy (NCBI): domain Eukaryota; kingdom Metazoa; phylum Chordata; class Amphibia; order Anura; family Pelobatidae; genus Pelobates; species Pelobates cultripes. The sequence continues at coordinate 242,952,666 of OW240917.1, forward strand.
GTATTTCGTGAGCCCTTCCCTCTACAAAAAGATGACCCTAATAATAACAAAGTAATTTAACCAAGAAAGGTACATTCGGATTACTCTGGTTTGCAAGTGCATCCTGGGAATGTTACCTTAGCCCAACATCCAGGGGATGTTACTATAACCCAATGTAATGGTACTTATTTTATCTACCTCGGAAGAATGAATGGCTGAGTCAACCCTGCCAGGAACCTGCAACTCATGGGGTGAACAGATTCTACTGATGATGCATAAGCCAAGTGAGCTATCTCACCAGCCTATTAGTCAGCCTTATGTGCCTAATCCCCCACTCTGGACTAAACGTTCCCAGTGGCTTTCTGATCGCCATGTAAATATATTTTACAGATATCTGCCATGCTAACATTACTGCATTTCACTGTGTCGCCAATAGATGCTGCTCAATCCATTCTCTTAAAATCTAAGTGCATCGAATCAGGCTGAGTTGAGGCCAAGCTGTAAACGTTCAATACTGACATCATTATCAAGCTGAAATTATTGAAAACCAGCATCAGGTCGCAGACGGATGGATTACCAGCAGCAATCAAAAATCCGGGGAAGAAAACCCGCGATTGCGGTCTATTCAAATTGAAACGGGGCTTATTCACTAAACTGTGACCTGTGTTTAATTGACCAAAGGGAGCTGAAAAAATACACGGCACCAAAAGCCGAGATTAGAATCTACAGTTTGCAGTTCTCTTGTCTATTAAATTAGTCCTTGAGTAGTGAATAAATCTTCTAAATGTTTCTAATTTGTTTTTTACTGAAGCAGAAAAGGTGATAAGGATGAATCTGTAAAGGATTGGCACTTTATGTTTAAATTATTCTCTGTTAAAACATTTTTACCTTTTCACTAACAGCAGTGGCACCTAAATTCTGGTGCCAACCCCAAGACTATGTATACACTATGTAGATAATGTATACACTGGGCCTGTTGTGTTTTGAAAATGAAAATTAAAGGGACACTCCAAACCCCTACAGCAATTCAGATTACTGAAGTGCTTTATATGTAAAGTGTGTGTCCTCTTTTTTTCATTTTTCAAAATGTGCAGATTTCAACAAAATTTGGCACTTCTATAAATTGACCTTTTTACCCCCCTCCCCAGGCTGTCAATCAGACAACACATCCTGTTACTTCCTGGTTGCTTAGCTCGTTGAGCTGCATTGGGAAGTCTGTGATTGGACAGCCACAGAATGTCTGGGCGGGGTTAGAAGGGGAGGGCTTGCAAAGGCAACAGACAAGACATGTGCAGTTTTTGCAAGCTGTTTTACAAATACCCTCAATGAAAAAAATGCATATTCAAAGCATGACTGTTTTAATTGGAATTAGATCTCTGGAACAATGATTTTTTTTTTAATCTATTTTAGTATTTGGGCAGTAGAGTGTTTCTGTATTGCTAAAAGGATCATTCTATGCCACCATAAGAACTTTGCATTACTGTAAACCTTATTACATTGATAATTTTGTAGTCACTTACAGCGATATAACATACACACAAAAAATACAGAACAAACAAAACTTCAACCAATAGTTCTCTATAAAAGAGTGCAAAACTTCGGCAAGAAAAAAATGGAGATTAAATAGTTAAGATGTGTCAAGGTATCAAGTTGGTTAGAAATAGTGACAATCTAAAAACTTGGCATTTTAGTAGAATGCACAAGGAAACTATATTGTGTTGTTTTTTTTTCTACTTACAGCAACATGTTCATGTCGTTGTTTAAATTCGGACATCTGGATTAACTAAAATATTGATTTATTTTACTAATCCACATGCATTATGCTTGAGTTGAGAATTCTATTGACTTCATACTTTTACACCTACATTATGTTCCAATCTTTATATTTTTCTCTCTGCACTAATTAATGCAGTATCAATTGTGAGACAGAGAATAACATTTCATTTTCCAATTAGTTCTGCAACATATATACGAATAAAAGCTATCTTTTTTTTTTTCTAATCATACAAATCTTTTCTGTTTCTGTGGACAACAACCTAATGTTTTTTTCCCCCTCTTTTATGTATTAGCTCTGAATACTGTGATTGAAATAAATAATTTTATACTTTACCCTCCTGACTCCAATGTAACTACTTCCTAACGTTATCAGTGTTATTCAGTAAACTCAGAATTTTTTGAGAATTAAATCTGAACGGCAAAACTTAAAGGATCACTATAGTGCCAGAAAAACATACTCATTTTCCTGGCACTATAGTGCCCTGAGGGTGCCCCCACCCTCAGGGTCCCCCTCCCACCGGGCTGTGGGGAGAGTAAGGGGTTAAACTTACCTCTTTCTCCAGCGCCGGGCGGGGAGCTCTCCTCCTCCTCTCCGCCTCCTCTCCTCCTCTTTGGCTGAATGCGCATGCGCGGCAGGAGCTGCGCGCGCATTCAGCCAGTCCATAGGAAAGCATTCATAATGCTTTCCTATGGACGCTTGCGTCTTCTCACTGTGATTTTCAATGAGACAGCCACTAGAGGATTGATTAACCTATTTATAAACATAGCAGTTTCTCTGAAACTGCTATGTTTATAAAAAAAAAGGGTTAACCCTAGCTGGACCAGGCACCCAGACCACTTCATTAAGCTGAAGTGGTCTGGGTGCCTATAGTGGTCCTTTAAGTAAAAATAACAAATTTGGGGGGAAAAAATAGTTTATGTACACTATTCTCAGTTTGGCTATAATAGCCTCAGGTTTACCATTTTGATTAAATTCTATAAACTACACATATTATGAAGTCATGTATAAACATATATACATTTTTAAGGAAATGAAAGAAAAATATAAGAAAAAATTAACAATCAAAAATATATTATTCACAGAAATGTGAAGACAAAACAATGATAACACAAAAACAATATTTGAACTCAACATGCTACCAGTCTCCTTCTGGGGTAGTTACAGAGTGTGTCCTCTTTTTAATGTTACAAAAACATGCAGATTTTAATAGAAATTGGCAATTTTATAAATTAACCTTGTTATACACTCCTGGCTGCCAATCAGACAACTGGTTCTGTTACTTCCTGGTTGTTTAGCTCAGTGGAGCTAACCTCAAGAGGCAACAATTGCCCAGAGATTCTACTTTGCAAAGACTTCTCATTGAGCTGCATTGGGAAGTCTGTTATTGGACAGCCACAAAAAATCTAGGCGGGGTTAGAAGGGGAGGGCTTGCAAAGGCAGCAGACAGGCAACTGCGGGTTTTGCAAGCTGTTTTCAGCTATACCACCATTTAAAAATTCATAATTAAATTCATGCATGTTTTCTTTTGGGGTATACCTATCAAATGCTGATTTTCAGCTATATTCAGTGGTGTTTCCCTTTAATGCCAGAATAGTTGAAGTGAAAGCATAGAACTAAATGATCACATTTTGATTTTAGTAAGGTAGAAAATATTGTACTGTACAGATAGTGTACTCGATGCAGTGACGGATTCACGGGGGGACAACGGGGCAATTGCCCACCCCCCGAGAAATCCGACAGTCTCCCTCCCCTGCTAGCCCTGCAATGTGCCTGTGGACCGGAAGGGAGATCAGAGATCTCCCTCCCCGGTCCGCAGGCACTGTGCTGGCGGCCGGCGGCGGAGGGAGGGAGTGAGGACCCGGAGCTCAGCCTGCAGCCCCTCCGGGTCCTCCTCTCGCGAGATTTGGAGCGTTGCCGCGGTTACCAAGGCAACACTCCAAATCTCGCGAGAGTGAACTCTAGCCCTGGAGCGCGGGCTAGAGCTCACTCTCCCCACTGGGACCACCAGGGAATCACCACTGGGACCACCAGGGAACAAAATATGCCCCCCCTCTTCCTTAATAAAGGTAAGAAGGGAGGGGGGACATAGAATATTTATTTATTTTAATTAAATTAATAAAATATATATTATAAAAAAAAGCCACCCAATGCTGCCCCCCAATACACACAAACTGCCCCCATACACACACACTGCCCTCCATACACACACACTGCCCCCATACACACATACTGTCTCCATACACACTCACTGCCCCCCCACATACACACACACTGCCCCCCATACACACATACACACACATACACACACACTGCCCACACAAACTGCATACACACACACTGCCCCCATACACACACACTGCCCCCACACACACTGCCCCCCATACACACACACACCCCCCACACACACACACACACACACTGCCCCATACACACACACTGCCCCCATACACACACACACACACACACACACCCCCATACACACACTGCCCCCATACACACACACACACACGCCCCCATACACACACACTGCCCCATACACATAAACTGCCCTCATACACACATACTGCCCCCCATACACACACACCCCATACACACACACTGCCCACACTCACACATACACTGCAATACTCACACACACACTGCAACTGTTACACACCCATACTGTCCCACACATACACTGCATCCCTGACATACACTGCTGCCCTCACTCACACACTACAACCTTCACACACACTGCACCCCTTACATATTGCACCACTCACACACACCACTGCTCCTATGCCCTACTACAGCCCCATTTCCCAGCAGACCTCAGGTAAGTTGTCAAACTGTTCTTAAACGGTTTGACTACTTACTGTGGGAGGCGGTCCCGGCACTATTGACATCATAACCACTTCACTGAGCTGTAGTGGTTATTGTGTCTGGATTATTTCTTTAAATAATCTACAAGTGCCCCTCCCGAGATCAGGCTCTGGATCCGCCACTGACTCGATGTGAGTTTAAAGGGCTTAACCCTGAATGAACTATAAATGAGAACAAATTGCCAAAAATTGACAAAAAATTAATAAACTAAATGACCAATGGTATTCTATGGAGTGTATCTAGTCAGACATGTTAATTTCAATACTTTATTCATTACAATTAAAAACTAAAAACTCAATGTGCTGAAACTGAACTGGATGCATAGCTTATTTCAAAGAGCTAAAAACATTTAGATGACAGAAGATTGCTAATAAACAAACGAAAGGGGTTTATTACCCATCCCATGTGTTCCCCATTAAGGATGATTAAGTATATAGAGGTTTATAAAAATACCCCTCTCTGTCTCATTAGAGAGTTGTTACCTAAAGCGAAAAGAAGCAAGGGTAATTGTTAATGTAGAGGTTTGCCTTGGCTCAGCAGATGAGCTTACACTCCAATGGCCATTGGAGTGATACTAAAAACCTCCAGTATTTAAATGTGCATAGGAATTTGGAATAGTGCACAAGTAACTATTTTCAAAGGAAAGGGGTGTTTTCGGGGGTTAAGTGCTAATAATTCGCAATCATCACGAAAACCAGTAAAATGTTTCTGGTTTTAGTTGTTATTTTTCTTACTTTTAATTTATTATTATTTAACTCAGAAATTCTCCAATATAATATGAGCTCACAAAAAAATAGAATCCTGAATTATCTAATCAACAGATACAATTTAACTATTTACCTTTCCCAGTTCTGCAGTATGTAGTGAGGTTACTATACAGAGTATACTCTCTCTCTCTCATCCTTTATTCTACGAGGGTGACACAGAATGGAAGTGACAGTTAAAGTCATGTTGCTAATATATTAAGGCCAATTGTAGTCTCACCTGCACAAGACAAATTGGATTTAAGTCACATGAAAGGGAGGTTTAGAGAGGACACCATGGTTCCACTTTGCAGCTCGGCCAGAGGTTACGTGGTTCTGATTATTTTCCGTTCCCTTCCGCTCATTTTGTGAACATTCGAAAATCTGAATCCCTGGTGGAGGGGGAGAGGAAAATCAATACAAGAAAAAGAGGGGAAAAGTCAATCAATTAACAATTACTTTTGCTACATTTTCAGATTTTTCTATATTGTTCACATGTCCTCTATACATAAGCCTAAGTACACACTTAAAGACACACTCTGCCCCAATATAAAAATAAATAAATAAAAATCACTGTTTAGTAGGTATAATCCCAATGAAAACATGCATTTATTTAATTATGCCTTTTTTCATTGCGGTATATTTAAATACAGCTGCAAAAGCTGCAGATCTCTTGTCTGCAGCATTTCCAAGCCCTCCTCTTGTGACCCCGCCCAGACTCCATGACCCTCTTAAAGGGTAAGGGAACTGCAATATCTAGGCTGTGGTGGAGTTGATCGCACAAACAACTAGTGCAGAACTCCCCAAAGAGAGCTGTTTATCACCCTTTTCTTCACCTGCATCAGCTCATCAACCTCCAAGAAGCAGGGTGCTCATTTACCACTCCCGGAAGCCGTTCATGTTTGCCAGGAACAGTCAGAACTACACCAGCAGGAGATACACACCAACCACCTAGAACTCCCACTCGACCTAAGGTACAATGGCGACCCAATAAAACTCTCCACGACTTTAATCTCCCCTACCTGCCCATGCAGAGACATCCTCACTAAATGCCTTCTCAGGCCGGTGGGGAGATCAAAGATCTTCCTTGTAACGGATCGACGAGCACCCCAACTGGGTACCTCCATTGAAGGATGCTCCTAGCGCTTCCTGAGGGCTCCAAGCACTCCAGCCGACACCATAACCACTGTAGACTCCTTCAGAGAGCAAGAGAAGAACAAGCTCTTACAAGAGCTTAGTACTGATATAGCAAGGGAGTATGACTAGCATAGCAATCCCTTGTAGCAGATTCCCCCAATAAGAGATGGCACTCCAAATTGAGGGTGAAGTAGAACTGAACTTTTATTCACTCTGCTTTTATGCCCATTCTACACACATAGTACAGGGTTTTGCAGAACAACCAATCAATTCGTAAAATACACAAAGACACTCCCACACAAAATCCTCTCGTCTGCCTGTGATACAATTACCTTACACAATGGGTTAATGTAATTATCACAGGCAGAGAAATACAGTTTTTACATATGTACTGTAACTTTAAAAATATGCATCCAATCTTACATATTCGAACTCAGCACACTTTAATAACAAACATATCCAAAATTCAGCTAATTCCATCCAGGGGTTGAAAAGTTAGCTGGAAGTCCTTTATGACCGACCGCAAGCACATTTTCCTGCCCAAAACAGTTCCATAGATTTGGGCTGTGCGGTCGGTAAATTTCACACTGAAAAAATGACTTAGTCTCTGCAGCTGAAAATTCAGTGTAGGAGAAGGCAAGGGTCAGCGGTGTTCGTGGAACTGTGTAGCCGATTTTAGTTCCATGAATTTGGCTACACACACCGCTGACTGCATTTGAATGAAAAAAGATGGCGCCGCCACGTGTTCGTTTGTGCGAACGGCGGCCACCCAGCGGTCGACAATTTACCTACAGCAGGCTCCCAGCCTGGGAGGTAAATTAGGCACACGCTTCCAGTTCTGGGTGGTCTGCCTGTGTGGTACTTGGTTCAGTAAGCCCCATTTACTGAGCCAAGTGGGAAAAGGGCACAAACAAAATATATTAGGGGGACAGGGGACACAGTCTTAAAGGGGCATTGTTCCCAAAAGTCACAGTATGTCCCCAGATGGTTCTTAAAGGGCCAGCAGCAGCATAATAAAATACAATATGCCCAAATACTTTATTTAAAGGGCCAAATCTCCCAGGGGCCATAGTCAGCAGGCAGACAGGCTTCTCCAATGCCCAGTGGCGAGGTTGGTTTCTCCACATTCCTCACCAGCCCCAAGGCAGTTTTTTCCTGGAGAGGAAAGGAGGACTCGGAAGGCTGTTGGTTCCTCCTGTGAGCAGTTTGGAGCATTGCAGTGGGCTATCATGGGTTTCAGTGAGCTGTCTTCTGAGCTACCAATCTGCCAGAAAAGCACTTGGATTAGAGGTGGCTAGCCAAAATTAAGTGGGAGAAGTTTTCAGCTGGTTGCTTCAATCCTTCGATCTGGCTCATCTTTTCCACAGCGCTGAGGTAGAAGTCTGGGTCACCTAAAATCATGGCACTTTTGGTCGTTACATGAAGTTCTCTCACACACATTGTACCCCTACATACATACATACACACAGACACACTGCACCCCTACACACATTGCACCCCTCACACATTGCACCACTACACACACTTCACCCCTCACACACACTGAATTTATTAAATCTGCTTTAGACACTACATCCTTTATACACACACTTCACAACAGACACACACTACAACCCCAGTGCACTCTCTGGATCTGCTACACACACTGCACCACCTACACACTCACTACTTTCCTGTCATACACACTACATCCCTTATACACACTCTGGATCCCCTTTGCACACACTAGATACCCTGAATGCAAAAAAAACCAATAATTCCCTAAACACATACTCTCTACATCTTCTAGACACACTACATCATCTATACACACACATACACTACAGCACCTATGTACACACTCACTGCATCCCTTATACACAAACAATGCCCCATATACACACACTATGCCCCCTACACACATACACAATACAGCACCTATAAACACACACACTCTCTATGCCATAAACAAAACACTACTGAAACCGGAACACAAAAACACCACACCATAATCAGCTCACTCTGCCCACATGCAATCCCACAAGCAGCCTCTCAATACATGTTCAGTACTCTTTTGTGGCCCTTTTGTCATCTAGAATCCCACTTATGGAGACACCAGATACAAGTCACGAGCAAATGCAGCGCAAGTGTGTCATTAAATTAGCTTGCGCCGCAAAGGGCCTTTATCTCATGCGATGGCTCTTCAGCTGGGCTCTGCGCATGGGCTGCCCTGGAAGAGCACTGAACCAACATGCTCTCTTTGTTGGCTTGCTTGCCATTGGTGATGACACAAACCACTCCTCTGGCCCCGCCCCGGGCTGAATTTTTTTCCCAGTTGACTGATGACTGCCACCTACTCAGCTTGGAACTCTGTGCCGTATTGGAGGTGAGCCACGCCCAACTAGAACTTCATTCTGTGATTACTCAGGTTACTTACCTCCGATCTGAGCACATTTTGGACATACCATTGGGGAACATAGTGTTTTATGGTTTATATTGTATGGCGCCCTGTCGTCTGTAAGTTAATAAAATCATCCCCAGCTAATTGAGTTATAGCCCCCACTCAGCGGCGCCAAGGAGGGAACCTATTGTCCCGTTTGATGATGCCCCATTGTGATTGTCTGTATAAATATGTGCCTGTTGTCTCAATAAAGAGTTGTTGTTTTATCCATTCACTGAGACTCGACTGGTATTTGGGTTGACGATTCTGTCCCAGTGCTACTGAAACTTTGGTAGAGGTGCTCAGTTGGAGTACAGGAGCTCTGTCACATAGGCCAAAATATTTGATGTTTTATGAAGCCAGAGATCCATTTCTGTTTGGCACTGAAGTAAGTTACCAGGGTCAGTGAAAGGATTTTTGGCTTAAAAAGGTGAAGATGCATTTTTCTGTCCCCTTACTCTTTACACCCCAGACATTGCAGACATTGTCTATAGGTGCTTAGCCGGTCAGGAGGGGAAAGGCCAGCATTGAGTGTAGGCTGCTCGGTCACGCTACAGGTAGCGTGATAAAAGATCGAGGGGGCAGAGGTAGGTGGCCACCTGCTGTTCTCTAAGAAGTCTCACATGGCCACAGGCTGGGAGGGGTGGGGGGGGCACCAGAAAATCTGATTCTCTGTTAGGCCAGTCCAGTCCTGGGAACAGAATCATGGCCATGGATTTTGGATTTTGTGCCCCCTGTTGGGGCATCCTAAAACCTGGTACACCTTACAGTAGTGCACTCCCTGTAAGTAACATAGAGATATGTGGTTATATTTAATTACCATTCTTGTCTCGCTAGCTGTAATTAATCTAGAACTACTCTGACTTATCTCTTAAAAAAAAACAAAAAAATTTTCACCCACACAATGTCTACTCACTGGATGTGTTTCCACCATTCCTTATGACTCTAGAGCAGGGCTATACAACCTTTGGCATTACAGATGTTGTGGACTACATGTCCCCTGATGCTTTGCCAGCATTATGGCTGTAAGTGCATTATGGGATATGTAGTCCAAAACATCTGGAGTGCCAAATGTTGCCTACCCCTGCTCTAGAGGCAGTTTCACATAAAAATCTCAGATCGTCAACAGGTTGCTCACAGCATCTCATATCAACAATCATTTTACAGCCAACTGTACATCTTGACCATGTCTGTGTGTATTTATGCATTAAGTTGGCACCATATTTTTATTATTTTTTTTTGCTCATTTATGTTCACTTGACTGTTCCATTCCAGTGCTTTGTAATTGCCACCTATTGAGTCTGCTACACATAGCACTCATCTCCTACCAACAGGAAGATCTGTCCATCCAAGTGGGCTAATTGAAGATTTCATAAGATTTATTATAATGCTTTGAAAGCATCGAAGCGTTACTGACTCCCTCCATCCCCCCACCATCTACTGATTATCTACAAATCCTTCCCAAGTTATTATCTTTCCAATTTTATCTTCTCACCCTCTCTTCCAAAATCTCTGAAATAAAGGACTTACAGCAAATGTGGATGTTGAGTCCCCTGCCTCGCTTGGACCTTTAATTCAAATTTTAATGAGGTTTGCTAGCCGTATCCTAGAACAGACAGAATCCTGCCTGTCTAATTGTATTGTTCTCCACACATGGTGTAAGTATTAGTCTCGACTTTATTCTCATTTCCTCGCGCATTGTCAAGAGGCCAGTGTGCATGACCCGGAATCAATTAACCAGCCAGTCATTTGCATTTCAAATGCAATCGTTAGATGATATATATATCTAACAGGACAGGTACACAGCAGTTGTGGGTTATTAAGGATGAAATGTCATGAAATGGTCAGAATCAATCCTTTGGATAAATTAATGTCACATTATCCCAACGGCAACACTTGGAGGGAAATTATAATTGAGCCACAGAATTGTGGCTTCCGAAAACATTAAAACATCGGCCTGTCAACAGCTCTATATATACAAACATGTTACTATACATACAATACAGAGAGAATGTCTGTGTATAATTCAGATACACTCACTGCCCTGTGTATAATACAGATACACTCACTGCTCTCTGTGTTTAATACAGGTACACTCAGTGCTCTGTGTATAATACATATACACTCACTGCCCTGTGTATAATACAGATACACTCAGTGCTCAGTGCAGTGGCGTACACACAACCCACGGGGCCCCGGTGCGAAAACTGATCCGTGGGCTCCCTCCCCCCCACCGCGTTTACTCTGCGTGGGCCGGGGCCACAACACGTGGCGGGGCTCACCTGGTCACAGACCGCGGTATGAACGCCAGTGCATGCAGAAACACATACATTTAAAGGACCACTACAGACACCCAGATCACATCAGCTCAATGAAGTGGTCAGGGTGCCAGGTCCCTCTAGTTTTAACCCTGCAGCTGAAAACATGGCAGTTTCAGAGAAACTGCTATGTTTCACTGGGGGTTAATCCAGCCTCTAGTGGCTGTCTCATTGAAAATCACAGTGAGAAGACGCTGGACGTCCATAGGAAAGCAGTGAGTAATGCTTTCCTATGGGTGGTTTGAATGCGCGCGCGGCTCTTGCCGCGCATGCACATTCGGAGCTGAGAGGCGGATCGGGCGGAGCGATCCCCAGCACCAAGGGAGTCCGGCACTGGAGAAAGGTAAGTGCTGAAGACACACACACTCTCACGAGCAGACGCAGGGCTGCCATCTGGGGGTGACAACCATAACGGTTGTGACGGGCCCGGCGGCCCTGGGGGGCCCGGCCACCTGGGCCCCACGTGTAGCGGCGGAACTGCCGCTGGTGCAGTAGCACCGGGGCCATCACGCTGATGGGGTCCATCTGGTGGCCCATGCACTTAGGGCCACCCGATGGGCCCCATATCTTCAGGGGCCCGGTCAGCGCTGTGGCCATGGTATAGCGCGACCAGGCCCCTTTTAAAAAAAAAATGCCACCGCAGCGCGGGAGGAGCGCGTGCGCGCGTGGCAGTGAGGAAGAGCCGTGATGACTACTCCCATCATCCCCAGCCACTTGTGCTTTTAGTTGTAGGATTAAATACTGCTATTACTCTAAATATAATTTCCAAATCACTTCCTAAACACCCCAGAGACTGGCCCAAAATGTAATCTATAAACCAGCTTATAGATTCTCTGCTTACTGGTCCAAATCTCTTCAAATTGTTCCCTCAGGACCAACAGCAAACGCACTTACACACATGCTTGTCTCTTTCTCAAACTAGCCTTGCACGCTTAGCCCACCTTCTCTTGGACCATCTCTGTCCTATGTGCTCCCTGCGGTGGATGAAAATAAAATATAATTGTTTATCAAATAGACTTTATGGATGCCTTCAAAACCTCCTCTCTGGTATATCAGAAGAATGGAAATGTTTTGGCTGGAGATTTCTGCTAAATTAATTTGTTGCCTTGTTTCGGTCCAGTTACCAATGATTTTGGCAAGCCACAATTATATCTAAAAGGCTATACTGTTCTTCAACTGGCTACAATTTATATAATTGGCTACAAAAACAGGCTTATTAAATAGAGTGTGGATTTCCCAAAACTCAAATTCAATTTCAAATTTAAGTCAACAAATCCTCTCTACTTTCGTATATATAATGGGCAGCACGTACTCAGTAGGTTGCTTACACCAGATTAGACAACACAATTATCTTTAAGATACTAAGGTCACATGCTGGGCAATAATATAAGTTGAAAAGAGTAGGTTGGGCTTGGCAAGACGACTGCGTGACGAACCAGAGAAAAACAGATACGTTCAACTAGCACTTGCAGTTTAAGACTGAAAAATTTAATTTTATGAGTTCCCAAACAATAAGATCATAAAAGTCTCCATGATTTTCCAAACTCCATGTAATTGAAAATTGGAATCTACGGAAAAGTTTGACAAGAATAAGTCTCAGGATTACCCACTAGACATGTACATTCGTATTTGGACAAATCAAATTTCGTCTGAATTTCGCCATTGATTTAATAAGCTTTTTAAATGATTCAATGCTGTTAGAAAAGTTCTATCAAGAAAAGTCACCATTAAAGTCACCACCATGGGAATTATTGGAGAAATATAATTTGGAAATGTTTCTAATAGTATTGAATCATTTGGAAAGCTTATTAAATCAGGGCCTTCGTCGTCCTACATAAAGGCACCAAATTAGTGCAGCTATCTTCCAAAGAGTGCCCTAATTAGGTACCCTAAGTAGAGCAGTCCCACATAAGGGTACCAAATTAGGGTAGCTATCTACATAACGTGCCCTATATTGATATCATTTGTAGGGCAGTCCCACATAAGGGTACCAAATTAGGGTAGCTATCTACATAACAGTGCCCTAATGTGGTATCCTGTGTAAGTCTGTCCTACATAAGGGTACAAAATTAGGGGAGCTACCTACTACACTGTGCTCTGTTTGTTATCCTTAGAAATACAATCCCACAAAAGAGTACCAAATTAAGGAAGCTATTTACTTAACAATGCTCTAATCTGTTATCCTAAGAAAGGTAGTCCCACATAAGGGTACCAAATTAAGGTAGCTATCTACTAACCAGCACTCTATAGGGAATAACAGACACTGAATTTATAAGTGTTCAAAATTGATAGGCTTGTGTTTATATCTCTCTGCTACATTTGCACACCATGGCTGTCAGTATCATTTATTTCTTATTCCATAGGTTTCTGGTTGGCAATATAAGCATTTTGTTTTTCAGATTACTTCATATTGCTTTTGTTCTAATTGATTTTTGGATCAGCTTGATTAACTTGAGGTTTTGGTTTTTGAAATGATATAACTATACAACTCAGTAATATTTCATCAGGGCTGATTTTTTATTTTATTTTTTAACAAGCTTTAATTTAAATTTTGGCAATACAGTAAAGAAAAAAAATGAAAAAAGAGATACATTCTGAATGTATAATCTTAAACAGTTTTATAAAAGAGTACGTCCTACTGAAGTTTATAAGCAAACATCAACAAGAATACTTTAAATAGCTAAAAATATAACAATATAAATAAAATAATAATTATAATTAAAAAAAAAAATAAAAGAGGGTAGGTAGTAGATGGAGAATGAAAGGAGAAAGAAGACCACCTTCGAGCCACCTGCAGTGGTCAGAAAACAATTAAAAAAGTGTAAGCATTAAGAAGAGTAAGTGTGGGAAATAAATTCACTCTGAGGAAACCAAGTATGGCCAACCTGACCCAACTGATCCCGCATAGAGAGACTGTGAGAGACTGTGTAGAATGCAATTCTTCAGCTGATTACATGCATGAAAAGCCTTGAAAGTGGCACTGTCACCGTCTAGGGACTTTGCCAAATTCACAAAGACCCCCAATGGGGTTCCAGTGGCCAAGGGAGTTTTACTTACCTGAACATGTCCCTTGCGGGTGCCGCCATCTTTTTCGAACTGCTCCTCCCCACACGCAAGAGTACAGCATTAAGGTCTATGGAGGATCCAACCAGCCCGCAAAATCCTCCATAGACACAGCCAATTCCCTGCAGCCAGTGATGGCTGTGTCTATAGAGGATTCTATAGACTCTTCGATTCTGCCCTGAGTCTTAGAAAGTCAGGTGGAGGAGTACTTGGTCTCTGTATATCTACTGACTGCAATTCCAATACAATCATATTGAGTATTTCATAAAGATTCTGTATTTATGAAATACTAATTTTTTTTAAGTGGGGTGACAATGCCGTTTTATTGTCTTCCATTGATGTTGACAAGGCATTCCATGGAGTAATGAGCATATAAGCAGCCCTGGTTGGTATGTACCAAGGTCTCTAATGTGTGTACATCAGAAAAAGTGAATAAACAAATGCCATGGTTGCTAATTTGGGGTTCCACATCCAATTTAAACAACACATTGATTAGACTTGTTCCCGTGCCTAAAGTATACTAAGGGTAATTATCACATTCATCATTTTTTATATATTGATACATTTTTTTAATAAGATAATTTTAAAAGTTTATCCAAAAATAATAAAGCTTTAAAAAAGAAAACAAATTTTTACCTTTCCCATAATTTTTAATCCTATACCTGAAATATTCTTGCTCCGACTCTCCGACATTGATTCTAGATTTTCTTGGTTCGGTATCGTTCCACGTTTTCCATTCTGTGTTTTCTAATTTGGATCATTTACCTCCGGCTTGTATGCTCAACCTCTACAGCAGACTGGACATTGGTTTTAAAAAAAATCCACATCGGGAACTAGCAGACCCAAAAGAGTGATGATAATTACTCGTTATAGAGCATTCTGCTGTGTCTTAAATGGTTTATGCAATGACAATTTTTTCATGTGTACTTTGGTTGAATTCTTGTAAGGACACTTTTGAAGATCACATTGAGAGATAAACTTACTTTTTTTTTATCTTCTGTTACGGTATGTGGTCATATATAAAAACTGACTGCATGGGAGAGATTGCTACTGCTCGCATGAGTCAATGAACAAAAATACAATCTATCTACCACCTTTTCCATTTTTTTTTTGTTCATGGTATAAGCCGTCCTGAGCCAGGTGTAATCTGACATCTTTCAAGTCAGTGTTAAACAAAAGCTCTGCGTTTAATAACAGATCAAGCACAAATCCCTCCAGAGAAGTGTGTTTTAGGGATGAGAAGCTTAGTCCCAAAATATAAGCTTTTGTAAGCTTTGAGTGACTAGGTTAATCAAAATTTCAAGCGGATGAAAATGCCAAAATTTATCAGAACCCCCTTAACTGCTGCGCAACCCCCGATGTTGGGATATAATGCACTTTGAAGTTATTCTAACAGTGAATAACATCTGCCCATGTCGATACAAATGAGGTATCTACATTTAACTGTTTAATGTGCCCACCAAATGTCTGTAAAGCGTATTTATCAAGGTCACATTGGGAGCAATTAAACAACTGGTGTAGAAGCAAAAAAGAAAGGAATGCCTGATGTTCCAGTTTTGACATGGTACACTTGGTCTGTATTTTGTCATGAGGAAATAAACTCAGAGATTAATCCATATAAAAAATAAAAAGGTGGGGGGCAGAGCCGGGCAGACGTGTCTCGGAAGAGCTCCTGAATTTTAAGCAATAATCTGAGGATTTCTGCCCAAAATCGACTGGGAAAAATAAGCAATAAGGCACTTATCCTTGCAAGCGGTAACGGAGCCCAGCATCAGCAGACATACTGAACCCTAAGCGACTGATACCCCGGAGAGTAGGATGTCTGCCCTGCAGCCTGGTGAGCCAAGGAGAAGCGGCCGATCTCACATTGGGGACCTTCCAGAAAGCAGCGGATGAGACCACCCAGAGTCCCGTATGGACCCGCAGGGGATATCCCAGTCCCAGAGGCAACCCAGGGCTACACAGCGGACTATAGCCACAATATTCCGCCCGAGTACTGGAGAAAGCCAAGCACTACAAAATTAACATCCAGATTGCCTTGTTACCATAAGTTGACCAGGTGTCTCCTTTTTGTTTCTGACTGTTCTCTTCTTCCTCGTCTATCCTACTTCATTCTGTTCATCTATCAGGAGCATTGTATGCTCCATATCTAAAGCCTGTACACCACAAGAGTACCATTGATATGCATATCATCATTCGGCCTGCATTTAATGTGTTTTATTAATCTTAATGCTACAGCTTAGAATCAACATACGTGCGACTTATTATAGCCTGTAGTTTAAAGTTAGTGTAGTACCTGTAGTACTCACTTGAATTTTTACATATGCATAATCTGTGATGTCAACGGATCAGCTAATATGCTGACCAAGCCTAATTATAGTTCAAGCCTACTCTTTAAAGTCGGTTACTTAAGTGGAATATAATAGAATTCATGTGGTCAGACGTGATTGTATTGCCTGTTGTTTAGACTGTTTTTAATATGTCATAAAATAGTGAAAAGTCCTGCTGTATCTTAATCTTACTAAAATTAACTCTAAAAATGTGCAAGAACTCTTATATAACTCACCATACTTAATGTCTGAAAAAAGCATGGGGATTGCCTTTGGGGTACCGCATGCACGTTTTGTTACGTTTATATGCACTACAAAAATAAAGAATTAAAAAAAAAATTAAAAAATAAAAAGGTAACCACAAATACGAGTCTCATTATGCTGTTTACTAGAGCTAAGTGCAATTGTTGGATCTTCTACATACTATTTGGACTAATATATCTTGCCCACAATCACTTTATATCATAACATACTGTAGTGTTAATGTTTATGTTTAAACATAGAAAAGCTGAGTATTGCGTATGTATGAAATACTCACACTGACTGTGTTGGACTGCTGTGGGACTACATTGTCTCAGTATATTTCCTATGCAACAAGGGTGACAAAAAGGCAGAGCTACCTTTGTCAAGCCTTCTCAAGCTCCTAGCCGTGACAAGTAAAGGGTGATGGGAAAAAGGCTCTGTCTAGGCAGTATCCCGAGGGCTCCTTGTACCTGAAGCACCAGAAGCTGAAGAGGACCATACGAAAGAGCAATGGCAGTGCCCTTGAAGGATAGGTTCTGGTAGGTATAACTCACCTGCACCCGCACCCCTAGGCAACCAGACACCTAGCAGCTTAGTCACGTCTCAGGATCTTTCCAAGTTATGACCGAGTGCTTGAATGGTCTTGTATTGGCGTTCCACCAGTTTCATATATGTAATGTTTTCAGTTCAATCTTGATTAGTAAAACCAAAAACCTTAACTGCACCTCAATGTACTCAATATTTGTTTTATGTCACTTCAAGGGAAACTCTTTCATTATTTAATTAATTTTATGGTTTTTTTGTATTGTCAGTATTAATACAATTCTCTTTAGTCAGATAGAAAATTGAAGCACTGTAAAGATTACATTAACTTTTAACCAGAATTTTACTGATATGATGCCAGTAACAAACACCATTATTATAACGATTTATTAATTATTGAAATATTGTATGGATGGAGGAATGAGGGAATAAAGGACTAACATAAACAGAATTCCCTCCAGGGAGCTCAATCTGTCTTTGGACTTCAGCTTCTCTGAGTTTTGATAGGTGGCCGAAGCTTGTATCACTCAAGTCTACTGCAAGTGGAAAGATATGATAAGATTAAAATATCATGCACACGATGACAAAGGCAAAACTGTTATCTTGTGACAAGGAAAAGTTTAAGCAGAAGCTTGTAAGAAATTACTCAACCTTACTTTCAGCAGGCTACAATCAAGCTTCGGCGATGTTGTCGATCTGAAGACAAGATTTGTGAAGTCTGCAAATGTTGAATACAAATGACATCTGTGCAGCACTCTTTGACTGCTCTGACTAATTTATCAAAATCTACAAAATACCAGTGGCGTGTTCTCAAAATAGCTCTGCCTGCAGTCAAATGTCTCACCAGGGAGATAGAGGACATGGTTAGAAATACATCAAGCAAAGAATTGTTACCCTTCGTGGTTTGACCACAATTGCCCCCCAAAAAAGAGAAAAAGTTCCAAGCCCCGAATAAAATTCTTTATAATTTGTTAAGGATAAGCTGTGCATCAGTTATGAAATAAAAAATGTTATTCTAGTTTTTTTTTTATATCTTGTATGATGCAGATAAAAAAAATGTGAAAAGTGAATACTCACAAACCAGGAGCCTGAAATAAGGCTCAAATAGAATCGCTATGTCAAACTCCACAGCCACTTACAATAACATAAAGATCTAACAGGTGTCGTAAAGTGTTAATCTGTGCAGCAAAGTGGAGGGGATAAACCAGGAGATGTTAACAGGTAATAAGGGCAATCCAAACGCACAAAGTAAAAGTCCAAACCCAAAGCGTGTTCCTGATTGATCAAGCAAGTTTTAATAAAGGGTTAATCCAATACTCAATTCCTAGTAATCATACAGAGTAGATAAGAGTTGTCCAAGAAGCGTGTCCGTAATAAAAGCCAGAAGTCGAATCCAGGAGAGCAGAATGGTTTTACGTTGTAGCAGAAGCAGATGAAGTATCACCAGATTTGATGTTTAAATGGAGGGGCCCAGAAAAGCCATGCCTGCAAGGAAAGTTATGGGTTCGAGCAGCAAGGGATTTAGACACACTCACAGTGCAAGGAATCACTAAATGTCCATGTTTAATGAGGCAAACAATGCATCTGTCAGTGATTGACATTTAAAGTGAAACACACATGTATTAATTTAAAGAGAAAAAAAACATTCCGATATCAGAATTTCACAGAATCCCTCACAACAGCAAAAACAGCAAAATATGTGTTATCACAAGCACACCTGATGCAAGTAATTAAGGGCTTCATTAGTTGCACAAGGTGTTTTTGAGCTGGAATACTTGAAATACCTAAACTGGCTAGGGGTTTGTTGAGTGTCACGTTAGAATGCATGTTAGAAATATGGCTAAGTCAAAAAATTTGAGATGTTAAGAGACGAGAACAACATTCTTCACAAACAAGGAACAGGATACGAAAAGATAGCAAAGACACTGAATGTGCCTAGACACACTGTTGGAAGCATAGTTTGCAAGTTCAAAGTTGAAGGAACAGTGGTTACACTACCTGGACGGGGCAGAAAAAGAAAGATATCAATGGCTGCATCCAGATTTCTGAGAAGGCAGGTTATGAAAAACCTTTGAGTGACTGCAAAAGACCTGCAGCAAGACTTGGTGGCAACAAGTTTCAGTGAGAACAGTAAGCCACGTACTAAACGCAGAAGATTTCCGTGCCAGAACTCAAAGACACACAACACTACTGGCACAAAAGAAAAGTAGGCTCCAATTTGCTCAAAATTATATAAATCAGCCACCGAGGTTTTTGGATTCTGTTCTGTGCAGCGATGAAGCAAATCTGGACCTTTTCGGCCCAATGGATCAGCGGTCTATCTGGAGGAAGAAGAATGCTGAAAAGAACACTCTGCCTACAGATATGAATGGTGATGCCTTGGTGGAAACCTGCAGCATGTGAAAGGCAAGATGGATTCATTGAAGTATCAAGTAATCCTACGAGAAAACATCATGCCGTCTTTGAGGAAGCTGAAGCTTGGGCGTCACTGGACATGACAAGGATCCAAAGCATACCTCGAATTCCACC
The DNA here is from genome assembly GCA_933207985.1 of Pelobates cultripes. Lineage (NCBI taxonomy): Eukaryota > Metazoa > Chordata > Amphibia > Anura > Pelobatidae > Pelobates > Pelobates cultripes. The sequence goes on from OW240917.1 coordinate 242,972,609, forward strand.
AAGGCTTGGTTGCAAAAAAATCCTGGAAAATTCTACAGTGGCAATCACAGTCACCTGACTAAAAGTCCATATAAAATCTCTGGTGGGCTTTTGAGAAGGTGTGTGCAGCACGTAAACCCAAGAATATCACTGAACTGGATGTCAATGCTCATGAGCAATGAGCTAAGATTCCTCAGGAACGTTGCCACAACCTGGTGTCTGGCTATGCATCTCGTTTACAGCAGGTCATAACAGTAAAAGAGTGTTCTACTAAGTTCTAAAGATGCGTGCCATGAAGGGTTTGAATCATTTTAACACTGGAGGTCATTATAAGTTGCATTTGCAGTTGAATTTCAGAAAACCATTTCAAGCATTCGTTGTTTTGAGCTATTTCAATTGCTTATGTTTGATTTGTTCATTGCAAACAGCTGGAAGTCTGTACATTTTGACAATAAACCTGATTTTCAATGAGGGTTGAATAGTTTTGATTACAACTGTATGGCCAAAATAGCTAAATTAAAGGGACACTATAGTCACCTGAACAACTTTAGCTTAATGAAGCAGTTTTGGTGTATAGAACATGCACCTGCAGCCTCACTGCTCAATCCTCTGCCATTTAGGAGTTAAATCCCTTTGTTTATGAACCCTAGTCACACCTCCCTGCATGTGACTTGCACAACCTTCCATAAACACTTCCTGTAAAGAGAGCCCTATTTAGGCTTTTTTATTTCAAGTTCTGTTTAATTAAGATTTTCTTATCCCCTGCTATGTTAATAGCTTGCTAGACCCTGCAAGAGCCTCCTGTGTGTGATTGAAGTTAAATTTAGAGATTGAGATACAATTATTTAAGGTAAATTACATCTGTTTGAAAGTGAAACCAGTTTTTTTTTCATGCAGGCTCTGTCAATCATAGCCAGGGGAGGTGTGGCCAGGGCTGCATAAACAGAAACAAAGTGTTTTAACTCCTAAATGACAGTGAATTGAGCAGTGAAATTGCAGGGGAATGATCTATACACTAAAACTGCTTTACTTAGCTAAAGTAATTTAGGTGACTATAGTGTTCCTTTAAAACGCTTCACCAGGTCAGCTGTTTTTGTTTTGTTTGTTTTTTTACTAGTTTTGCCTGATATTTTACATTTGCTTTGAAATCTCAACTATTTACACTTTAGTGAATAACTATGAAAAATCTATCTAAGCCCTTATCAGATGTAGCCCACTAGCATTCTACTACTTTGGGATCAACGGCCAAAAACAGATGTGAGAGGCTGAACTTGATGGACGCATATCTCTTGCTAGCTATATAACTATGTTTGTAATATCTAATGAGGGAACTGTATTTTTAGCAAATGTCCAAGAAGGAACACCTAATAATAGTAGATCATTACCATTACCTTCCATGCATCAATAAATACCAGTTATTCCAATTTATTTTTTTATAAAGATACATAATGGCCCGGTGACAAATTACACACCCTTCTTCCACAGTGGATTTACTACAATTTTAAAATATAAAATGCCTTCGATTGTAGGTTATGGAGTCCGAATGGTGAATTATTCAAGGCTGGAGGATGTGTAAATTATATTTATTGGACACTGTGCTTAGTAAGGCTGTCTTTTGGCAGTCTGCCAAGAGTGGTCGACCGTGAGATGGTAGAAGGGCACCCAGAGCAGAGAATAAATGAGCCATATCTTTTGGCACTCCAGCTGTTATAGACTCCATTTTCATTGATGTCCTGTCAATCAGCTATGCCATTTAAAAAGGTAAGTATCTATGGAAAATATCTAAAAAATAAAAATAAAATAGTAGTAATAACACAACTAATAATAATAATAAAAATAATAGTAATATTTATAATGAAAATACTAATTTGAAGTTTCTGCATTTTTTTTTTTTTTTAATTAAAGGGACACTATAGTCACCTGAACAACTTTAGCTTAATGAAGCAATTTTGGTGTATAGAACATGCCCCTGCAGCCTCACTGCTCAATCCTCTGCCATTTAGGAGTTAAATCCCTTTGTTTATGAACCCTAGTCACACCTCCCTGCATGTGACTTGCACAGCCTTCCATAAACACTTCCTGTAAAGAGAGCCCTATTTAGGCTTTCTTTATTGCAAGTTCTGTTTAATTAAGATTTTCTTATCCCCTGCTATGTTAATAGCTTGCTAGACCCTGCAAGAGCCTCCTGTATGTGATTAAAGTTCAATTTAGAGATTGAGATACAATTATTTAAGGTAAATTACATCTGTTTGAAAGTGAAACCAGTTTGTTTTTTCATGCAGGCTCTGTCAATCATAGCCAGGGGAGGTGTGGCTAGGGCTGCATAAACAGAAACAAAGTGATTTAACTCCTAAATGACAGTGAATTGAGCAGTGAAATTGTAGGGGAATGATCTATACACTAAAACTGCTTCATTTAGCTAAAGTAATTTAGGTGACTATAGTGTTCCTTTAACATATAGGATAATATAGCCCATATTTATACAAATTAAATATTTATTTCCTGTTCAAAGATACTGAAGACCCACTTCAGGCATTTTGTCATAATATATTAACTTTTACAGCCTCAGTTGAAAGGGTCCTCCATGTGCCAACAACAACAGAAACAAAAATCACTGACATATGAACATTTTTACCATGATTGTAGATGCCAATAGATATTTATCAATGAGTTTTGATAATTGTACTGTAAACTAGCTTAGGCCGTTATTATTAATGTATCTTTGTCACACTTTCTACATCAAATAATTAATTTACCAAGTTACCTTTACATAGACTGTAAGCTCGTTTGAGCAGGGTCCTCTTCAATCTATCGTTCCTGTAAGTTTTCTTGTCAATGTCCTATTTATAGTTAAATCCCCCTCTCATAATATTGTAAAGCGCTACGGAATCTGTTGGCGCCATATAAATGATAATAAAAACTTAAAGCTTTAAAATTTAAAAAAAAAAACGTTCAACCAGAACCAGATCTTTCACTCCATGCCCGTCTTTGCAAAGATATTTTCTACTAGCCAGTTAAAAATTCAAGCCTACAAATGTGTTGATAATTTGAGATAACATATTGGCAGAACACAACTCAAATTCTTTCATCTGTCTTGGGATAATGGGAGATGCTAACGTTGCACTTTAACCCCTTAAGGACCAAACTTCTGGAATAAAAGGGAATCATGACATGTCACACGTCATGTGTCCTTAAGGGATTAAAGACTAAATCCTATGACAACGCATTTGGTAGCAGGAATTGAATAGGAGTCTGTTACGAATGCAATGTTGCAGAAATATCTGCAGGATCAATATTAATATTTAAAAACACTTAGTCAGGAAATAAAATGTATGTGCTCCACACCATGAATTTAAATATACTATCAAAGATGTGAATTTTTATTCAACAAAGAGTTTAGCATAGAGTGATGTAACTTTTTTTATAGGGCTAGAAAATCGTTTTTATAGCACGACATAATATTTATTTTGTATTCAGAAGCTTAGCATTTAGGCCTCAATGCAATATTGTTTGCCACGTTTGAAAACAATTCAATAATTTTGGCTAAACTTTTAAAAGGATTTAATATTATGAAAAATAATTAAATTGTGGAATATTTTAATATTTTTTGCTATATTTATATTTTTATATATTTTGATACATTGAAAGAAATTCATATTCAAATTAAAAGTTTATCCAAAAATATGATATCATTTGGAAGGTTTATCCAACAATATTAAATCAAGGCTTTAGTCCTTTATCACTTCATTTTTATTTTTTTCATTAGTCTCAAACTCCAGTAACGTATATTCATATCCAAACTTATTTGAATATTCCCTGGCTTTTTAGACATGGTATTCATAAAGATATATCCATCATAAGAAACAAAGGAGAATTCTCATTTCACTTGTGTGTTCTGCATAATTACTTATCAGCACTAGTTAGCTCCTTAAACAAACACCGGTAATTGGAACGTGGATTACAGATTGACGGAGAGAGTCGTTTTATTAGATTCTGAGCACATTTTTAATCAATGTCTTGGTGCTTTCGTGTAAAAATAATAAATAAGAAGAAATTAACAAATGGGGCAACAGCTTGCAGATCCAAAGAGAACCCTTACTGTCACTTCGGGGTGAAGAAGGATGTTTTCCCATTTTGTGACTCATTTAGAAATCGCTTTAAATTAGGCTGCAAGCCTTTTTTATGGATCGACAGCAATAACCGAGATGCGTGAAGTGGAGGAGTGGGCCTACATTTACAGGTCTTTCTACATGTGTAGACAGGGATCATGCTGCCTTATATAAATTAAGTCAAAAATCTACTTTATATTCTCATAAGAAGCTTTGAAAGAACGAAAGCACCCATAAACATTGAAAGAGTTATGTTGCTATCAAGAGTAAAATGTTGCTCTCATCATCATCATTATCGGACTCTGAAATAACCACTACAGTTTGATGGTGCTCCCACAGTGTTAGCAGTTTTAAATTTTTTTAAACTTACCTGCGGTTCACTGGGTGCAAGTCACCTAATCTTTGAGAAACAAAGTTCTCTGTATTAAGCTATGTCCGGCAGTAAAGGACTTAGCTCACGAGCTGAGAGTGATCGTCTGATGCCCTCAGCCAATGAGTTGGCACTGCCCTACGGGGCTTAGATCAGAGGAGCTAATGAAAGTTCTTAACAAGAGTTCTCAATAGAAGAAGTAACCAGAGGTAAGTTTTCAAACCTTTAGCAAACACTTTAGCACACTGTAGTGGTTGTGGTGCTTAGAATGTCCCTTTAACTGCGACAATCAGGTGGCAGGTAACCAACAGGTGGTTTCTCTTTTTTAAACCAAATTTAATTTTTTGACCTGACAAGGTTTAGCATGGTCATCTCAGAGAGAGTTTGGTCCCTCTCCCTCTCCGTCTCCCTTCCTCTTCTTTAAGGAGTGTAAGATATTGTGTTTTAATTCAGAATTTCCTTAAGCTTGTTGTATTCAAAGAGGCGGGTGTATGCGTAATAGGCTTTGGCATCTCGGGTCGGACTTCAGCATGCTCAGCAGCCAGGAATCTTTAAATGGATAACACATAGTTTTTTAAAAAATGCTACATTTAAAGAGACAGTGCTACCTAGTCTGCTGAGCTTCCATTTCCCACTGAACTGTCCCACTTTCTTCTCTTTTTATTCCAGGAATTTATTTTTTGTTGATAAAGTAATTTTATTGTGGGCTTTACTTTATTTTTTTTTATTTTTCTTTTCTTTTTTAGAATGGCCCCTTCTCCCATCTCATAATAATAAAATAATGCATAGACAATCTAGTTCAGTATTATCTGTACACATCAAGTATTGGACAATAAAATTTATTCCTTACGGAACAAACATTAAAGGTGCCAAGACGTTCCATCTCAATGTCATCTAACTCCTCCTAGCAATGGTAATATGCATATTTAAGAGAGATCAATATGCAAGGATAATACGCTGCTAGCAATTGCCTGCAGGCTGGGAAGACTGTACGTTAATATCATTCTGTCGCCTATTTGATGCTTAGTGAGGGTCAGACATTAAAATGGTCACACAGCCATACTACAAAAACTGTCACTACAGAAATCACGCACAGTGACTGTCATTTGTCACTTAAATGGGACATACACACTGATATTGCAGAGAGAAGTGACAAGACGTAACCGTCATCCTAACGGCATTCCTTCTAAAACTAATATGCTGAAGCTGAAAATAGAAAGCGGGTATTGTAGAGGTTTTTAAATATGTTCAAAGAGCTGTGACCTAGTGATAGAAGAATGGGTTATAAAAAAAAAAATTACACCCATAGTATTCAGTCTTTTATATATTCCAATTGCTGCAAAAAACAAACTGCTTTGAACACGTTCTAATTGTGCTTCAAAGGAACGGATTTCACAATTTTACTGTTTATGAGTTAATTAATATTTTAGCCCTGAATATCTATCACTGGAAAACAAAAAGGAAGTATTCATGCATATGTGAACTAATGTCACTCTCTTGGGAGCGGAGAGGATGAAACTGTCTTTCCACTGGATTAGAGGTAAGTAGTCTACGTTGAGGGACTGGGGGGGCGGCTAACTAAAAAAAGGAACACTCCAACTTTAAACTTGAATGTAATTACCGGTATTTGCAACATTGGAATATTCCTTTAATATATATATTTTTTTTTTCAATGAGCTTCAAAATTCAACATATTTATTTGAGACGCCGTCAACTTTGGACATAACATCCCTTATCACACATTTACACATGCGGAAATCTGGTTTCTACTGGATGGAAATAGGATCACATTAAAATTCAGCTACCAAACTCAGCTGTTCTGATCCACAGCATTTCACTTTCCCTTTCGCTATTCCTTAGTTTCCCATTTAGCAAATTAATTGGAATTGTGTAGACAGAGAAAGAAATCAAGTACCGTGGCCCTTTTACTACACACTGACCCAACCACAAAGATAAATAATTTCCTGATGAGACGCCCTCAAAACAATATATTAAACCACACGACCCTTAGCACTAAAATATGACTTTTGTTCGAGAACAGATGTCACTTTTTTTTAGGAGAGCTATTCTACTGTGTTGAGCAGACACAGAAAATGCTTTAAGGCAGTCCGACATGGACTTGAAGGGCAGACGTCCCTTTGATCCTTAGAAATACGCAAAACAAGTGTATTCCTCACTTAATTCTGCACAGCAACAGCTGGCCTACGGTCCATCAAACTCTCTCCGGCTCCCGGAGAAATACACAAACAGACACAGCCCTACCCACTAACACATCTGTCAAATCCTGAAACAAAATGTGACATGGAAAAAAAAAACACAATAGTGTGACACAATATAGAGGACAAAAGAGCTTCAGACTGTAATATACCTAAATCCCTGGATGGGAAAGAGATACAGTAATGAAGAAACATACGTCTGAAGTGTTTTTTTTTTTTAGACAAATGGGGCTGTTTTTATTCCCTGAGATGACGGAGAGGAATTTATAGAACAGGAATACATGGCGAGATTTTTTTGGCTGATGACGCTTAAACAAACAAAGCTTAAACAAACATTTTTATTTTTGTTTTTTGATAATAACTAATTCCAGTTTAGTTTTTTTTTTTTTTTTTACGCTCTCTTGCGGAAATATGATTCCGAGAAATGGGGATTGCAATGGAATCATTGGACAGATTTAACATGTCTACAGCAGTGATTTTCTTTTTGGTAACATGGTGAAAAAGGAACTGCCATGTTTGTGAATAAGAATACATTTTACGTCATTAGATAAAATTATGTTTAGCCAGTTAATCATATTTTATAAATGGTACAGTTTTGTTCTGTGTTTAGATTAATATGGTTTTGCACATTTATCATAAATGCCATCTAACAGGGCACAGATTTTCGCAGTTCACATGGTATATATTGTTCTGTTCTTGTACTTTAATTCCACCATGTGGAATCAAGGGGAAGTTACTCTGGAAGCCTATCCAGCAGAGTTCCAAAAATCTGGAAAACACCTACAGAAAATATCAAATATACAACAAGTCTAGACCTTCCAAAAAATATCTGCATCCATCTTCAGCGAAAGATCCTCTGCAGTTATGTTCTATTGTATAAAGAAACATAGAATGTGACGGCAGATTAAAACCATTAAGCCCATCTAGTCTGTCCAATTTTCGAAATACTTTCATTAGTACCTGGCCTTATCTTATAGTTAGGATAGCCTTATGCCTACCCCACACATGCTTAAACTCCTTTACTGTGTTAACCTCTACCACTTCAGCTGGAAGGCTATTCCATGCATCCACTACCCTCTCAGTAAAGTAATACTTCCTGATATTATTTTTAAACCTTTGCCCCTTTAATTTAAGACTTTGTCCTCTTGTTGTGGTAGTTTTTCTTCTTTTAAATATAGTCTCCTCCTTTACTGTGTTGATTCCTTTTATGTATTTAAATGTTTCTATCATATCCCCCCGGCCTCTTCTTTGAATGTTAAATATGTAACATATTACTCTCAAAAATATTCTTGAAAATTAGAAACATTTTAATTTATTTTTATGGTAAATGTCTTTAAAAATAAAATAAATATTTGAAAGCAAATAAACTTACATTTGCTATAAGTCCAATATCCTCTAGAATACAAATTCCAAGTGGAGTCCTGATTGATATCAAGGCAGATTTATCTCTCAAAGTTTAAATTTGCAGGAGCAATATTGTTAAATATAATTAGATTTGATTAGAGACGGGAACAATTATGTCATGAATTATTAAAAATGTACAGTCATGAAGTACATAAATTTCCTATGGTTAACTTTTACGAGTGAGCACGGTAGCACTTGAGAATTCTGCGCCAACAGGTGCCCATTGTGTAAGTCTGGCTGTGCTTACTATGCATGGTGATATCTAGATAAATCTGCAGTTTTTAGCAGTCCATTTCTGGAAACAAAATCTAAAATGAAACCTAAATTCTGCAGGTTTTTCTGAAATGTATCTTTTTTTTGCTTGCTTGCTTGCTTGCTTATGCAAAAATTAGACAATTTAGATCATGCATTTTGTGCAAGGTAAGCTGCCTTAAGGTTTATTGTTCTTGAAGTGTCCCTTTACCAAGTAAAGTAAGTGTGTGGTAAGGCTATTGGTTATAAACTATACCTGCCATAAAGCAACACACAGATCTGAGGCGCTAGATAAAAAGGATAAAAGATTAGAGGAAAAAACAATTGTTAGCTGTGGATTAGCAGAAGATTTGAGCAACTGACTGTGCTTCTCCATATTAGATGCGGACCTTAATTCCTGTCCACATCAATATACCTGTATTGGGGTAGCACATATTCTGTATATGAGCAGTGTTTGTTGGTACAGTGAGGGGAAAAAAGTATTTGATCTCCTGCTGATTTTGAATGTTTGCCCACTGACAAAGAAATGATCAGTCTATAATTTTAATGGTAGGTGTGTTTTAACAGTGATAGACAGAATAACAAAAAAAAAAAAAATCCAGAAAAACGCATGTCAAAAAAGTTATACATTGATGTCAATGAGTGAAATAAGTATTTGATCCCCTATCAATCAGCAAGATTTCTGGCCCCCAGGTGTCTTTTATACAGGTAACAAGCTGAGATTAGGAGCACTCTCTTAAAGGCAGTGCTTCTAATCTCAGCTTGTTACTTGTATAAAAGACACCTGTCCACAGAGGCAATCAGATTCCAAACTCTCCACCGTGGCCAAAACTAAAGAGCTGTCCAAGGATGTCAGGGACAAGATTGTAGACCTAAACAAGGCTGAAATGGGCTACAAGACCATCGTCAAGCAGCTTGGTGAGAAGGCGACAACAGTTGGTACGATGTTCTACAAATGGAAGAAACACAAAATAACTGTCAGTCTCCCTCGGTCTGGTGCTCCATGCGCTATCTCACCTCGTGGAGTTTCAATGATCATGAGAACGGTGATGAATCAGCCCAAAACTACACGGGAGGATCTTATTAATGATCTTAAGGCAGCTGGGACCATAGTCACCAAGAAAACAATTGGTAACACACTACGCCATGAAGGACTACGCCGTCAAGGTCCCCCTGCTCAAGAAAGCACATGTACAGGCCCGTCTAATGTTTGCAAATGAACATCTGAATGATTCAGAGGAGAACTGGGTGAAAGTTTTTGGTCAGATGAGACCAAAATTGTGCTCTTTGGCATCAACTCAACTTGCTGTGTTTGGAGGAGGAGGAATGCTTTCTATGACCCTAAGAACACCATCCCCACCGTCAAACATGGAGGTGAAAACATTATGCTTTGGGGGTGTTTTTCTGCTAAGGGGACAGGACAACTGCACCGCATCAAAGGGACGATGGATGGGGCCATGTACCATCAAATCTTGGGTGAGAACCTCCTTCCCTCAGCTAGGGCATTGAAAATGGGTTGTGGATGGGTATTCCAGCATGACAATGACTCAAAACACACAGCCAAGGCAACAAAGGAGCGGCTCAAGAAGAGGTACATTAAGGTCCTCAAGTGGCTTAGCCAGTCTCCAGACCTTAATCCTATAGAAAATCTGTGAAGGTAGCTGAAGGTTTGAGTTGCCAAACGTCAGCCTCGGAGCCTTAATGACTTGGAGAGGATCTGAAGGGGTCAAATACTTATTTCACTCATTGTGAAGCAAATCAATCTAAAACTTTTTTGACACAGGGTTTTTCTGGATTTTTTTTTGTTATTCTGTCTCTCACTGTTAAAATACACCTACCATTAAAATTATACACTGGTCATTTCTTTGTCAGTGGGCAAACGTTCAAAATCAGCAGGGGATCAAATACCTTTTTTCGCTTACTGTAGATCCTCATTTCATCCTAGAATTTCATTGTTCTTGTCTCTGTGTTGGCATGGAAGGTAAGAATGTATACATAGCCGTTTCCCTAATAAGTTATATTATTAAAGGCAGCAGCTTGATTTGTAGGATCTTTATTTTTTTTAAAGACACTGCAGAGTGGTGTATCTGCTTGCATAATGATGCCTATGACATATACTAACTTAAAACTCAACTTCCTTCTACAGATATCTTCCAGTCTTTAGTTCGTGGTAGACAGAGATGAATTACCCATAAGGTGGCACAGAAGAACTCCTTGCATAGCCCTGCACCCCCATATTACACCGTGGGAGCAATGTGGTCCCTCACAGTCCCGGTCAGACTGCCGACAACGACCCCTGTCCACTGCCGAGGGTACCTTCAATGGAGATATGAGCATCAGAAACAGAAAAAGGTTGCCTAATCTAATGAATCTTGTTTTCGTTTTGATCAGGTGGATGGCGGATGCGTGTGCGTCATTTACTTGAGAAAGCAAATCCAATTAATGGAGGACTCACCTGGCAACTCGCAGGACTTAAAGGATCTGCAGATAATGTCTTGGTGCCAGATATCACAGGACACGTTCAGAGGTGTTGTGCTGTCCATGCGTTGAAGCATCAGAGCTGTTTTGGGAACACGAGGGAGACCTACATGATATTAGGCAGGTGACATTAATTTTAATGTTAATGTGGCTGATCAGTGTATATCCCAGTGTAGTAATAGTGTGTTATTTTGCCCACTGAAAAACTGCATGGTTTAATATATGCTCCCTAATAGAATTGTGCACAAATCCTTTTTATCAGTAAAGAACAAACCAAATTCCTGTTAATTTACGCCTAACAAATCAATCCGTCTGGGATTTACAAGATGGATTGATTTGCTCAGGAGTAGATTAATAGGGATTTGATTCTTTTGTCACAGATGAAAAGGAATTGTGCAGAAGTCTACTCCCGAAGGGGTGCCCACTGTGAAAAGTTCTCCCTACCGGTCTTTTTTTGCTTCCTATGAAAATTCCTCTTGTCCCCAGATGTGGAACACCCAAGGACAAAACTGGGATGGTCAGAAGGAACCCCAATTTCAGGAAGGTTCTGCCAAACCAAGGACAGTTTGTAAAATTGCAGCACTAGGCAAGTCGGTAGTGCAAGGCAACACTAATAAGAATAAGTTGTAAGTGTTCATGAGGATCAAATAGGGATTAATAAAATTAATCTTTTTAAAAAGTATTAAATCAATACCACGATTGAGCCAAGAGGTTATCTGCGTCATATTCTATAAATCCATATTTAATAACGTAAGCATGTCTTTTAAGATCTGTTAAAATCCTGCTCGCAGTCACACACACAATGTTACATGACTGTCTCTGTCCCCTACAGAAATAAGACTGGCAGTGATGTCTAACATGCAAGTTGTCTGAACATTCTGCCACTTTGTTTCCTAATGGACACTTTTTTCCCACTTAATTACACCTAACAATGTCTGATTTCCCCAACGTCATGGGTAATTGGGGCTTTGGACACTCCGGTTAATGGATCGCAGTTCTGCTATCTAATGTTCCAGCCTTGCCTTCTTAAGAGACAGTGATTAAAGTTAATTACTCCCTACATAGAGAAAAAAAAATTGTCTGCGTTCACCAGGTGACACAGAAACAAAATAAGGACGCTGTGTGAGCAGAGACATATACGTTTTCTTCATGCAAAGAAAAAACACCAGAAAGAAGATTTTGTATATATATATAAAATAATTCCTCTTTAGAGAGATAGGAATAACTCAGAAGAGTCTGGACACTGAAGCATGTATTCACTAAATTCCACATGATAGGGAAATGAAAAACAAAGCAGAATCCAAATAAATTAACAGTTTGTTTTAAATAAAATACCAATTACTCATCTAGTTTTATAAAATCTTACGGAATTCACTTTGGTTTGTCACAAGTTCTCTACTGATCCGAGCACGGCATCTTTTGTGCTTAGCTGAATGAGCCATTGGGATAGTCAACGTTCGGCACTCACGGTGTTGGGGACCACATCTCCCCTGATGCTTTGCCAGTATTACGGCTGTCAGAGCATTATGGCAGATGTAGTCCACCACATCTGGAGTGCCACAGGTTGTCTGCACTAGGGTTAATTCGCTAACCAGTTACCAGTTGTATCCTGGTAGGCCTGAATGTTTAAGTTTGGAAAAAAAACTCAGAAGTTGGCCAAAAAAAAAGTCACATTGGGATAATTCTCCAAACCAGCTATTAATTTATTTCTGCTAATTAGGTCTACATTTTGCAGTTTCTTATGACAAATCTTTGCAATTTAAATTTTAGTGAATGAGCAGCTATTATTCCTAATTTCACTATTCTTACCTTCATTTTGCAAAAGTCAACTTTGAGTGACAGCGATTCCTTGAGTAGTAAACAATGCCTTTCATCTTTAAGCCGCTGTTTAATTGCATTCGTCCTATTCACTTTCTGGTTGCACTGACTGACATCCTCAAGACGTGAGTGATTCCTTTACAATTACAAGCTCCGCTTTAATATTGCTGAACAAACAGAAGTTGAGAAGCAGCAATGAGAAATCTGTCACTTTAAGGTAATGTGCAAACAAACGGTGAGGGGATCTGGCCTTAATTATACTGAGAAGATTTACTCAATTAAATTGACCAAGGAAAATGTATCATAAAGGTCTTTTCCCGCAAACGTTATGTGGATTAGTGTAAATATTTAGAATTTGTTGGTTATATGAATCTAGCAGGATATTTACTGTCCTCCTTTGGTTTCTATCCACTGATTAGAATCAACAGATGTCCCATATTATGCTAACCCATACCTATAAAGCATTGAACAATTCTAGCCCATCTTATATCTCTTCACTGATCCATCGGTATGCCCCTTCTCGGTCTCTCCGCTCTGCCCATGACCTTCTCCTGTCCGCTGCTTGCACCCATACGGCCAACTCACACTTGCAGGACTTCTCGTGGGCAGCTCCCTTCCTATGGAATAGCCTGCCTACCGCCATCAGACTCTCTCATAGCCTTAAAATCCATTTCTTTAGGAAAACTTATGGCTTCCCAGAGTAACCTCTACCTTACATACCTGTCTCTTGCTCTCTCCTAAAGGGCAGCACTCTCTCCTCCAGTTCTGCTTCACTCCCACCTTATTTGATTGATATTTCCTGTCCTAATGTGTATTACACCCCACCTCCTGTAGACTGTAAGCTCGTTTGAGCAGGGTCCTCTTCAACCTATCATTCCTGTAAGTTTTATTGTAATTGACCTATTTATAGTTAAATCCCCCCTTTATAATATTGTAAAGCACTACGGAATCTGTTGGCACTATATAAATGGCAATAATAATATTATTATTATGGAAGATTGTCCTGTGTCACGCAGCATACCCTTATCCTGCCATGAAGGATAAGATTTCTTTCAGCCAATGTGACATTATTGTGCACCATCTGTCAATCAGTGTGGCACACCTCCCAACATTTGAAATTTAAAAAAGAGGGACACTTTCATTTTAGGGGTGTGAGTGGGCATGGCCAGGGGCGAGATGTTCTGGAAAATGTCAGGTAACTTACTAATAATAATTTATGTAGCTAAAATGTAATTTAAAAAATGCTAGCCTCAGACAACAATTTGCAAAGAATTATTGTTCTGGGCTGGCTATTGACACCTTTTAAATTGTGTTTGTTCAAATATTTGGCAGATAACTCCCCTATTTGCCATCTGTGGGATTTACATATTTAAGGATACCAAATTACGGCACTGTTTAGCAGATGGCTCCCTTACTTAATGCCATTAAATATGGCAATCCCTCATAATGATTGCAAATAGGGGAGTTATCTGCTAAACATTTGAAAGATCAAATTTCAATTTTTTATCAGGTTTGGCTACTTTGCCTTAAAATGTGAAATACTCTTTGAATTCTTACTGTAGGACTAACCTTGTGCATGTTGAAACCTGTGAGGTCCACGAGAAGAGTCTGACCCTGACCACAAAGAACCTCAGCACGGCTTTGAGTGAGCAATGTGCACAAGATTTCTTTCATTCCAAGAAAATCAAGGAAGATGAAAGAAAAAAAATACACTTTGCCTCAGTTATAAATGTAATAACATCAATTAGCAGCAAGGGACTAAATGTGGCAAATGTAAAAAAAAAAGGATCCAGAGGAAACTTAAAAGGATAATTTGCTACGGTGACTTTAGATGGAAAGTGTGTCAGCTTAATAAAAGTTGCCTGTTCTTTAACTGACAAAAAAAAAAAACGAGGTTTACTCCATAAATCGAGAATTGTGAAGATCTGGCAAAGGAACTGGTATTGTAAATCATTAAACCCTTTGTGTGTCCTTTTCAAGGAGATCACATGACAAATGCTGATCCCTAACATGATCTGCTTCGTAGCTCTGGGCCAGCCACCCCAGATCTTTCTTATTTTTAACCTTGTGACAGACCTCTTATACTTAGACTGAATATCTCCGCTAAGTATCCCCTCTCCTCTGGAACAGATTAGCTCTGTTCCCAAACATCAGCCGAGGCTTAAAGGACCACTCTAGGCACCCAGACCACTTCAGCTTAATGAAGTGGTCTGGGTGCCTGGTCCAGCTAGGGTTAACCCATTTTTTAATAAACATAGCAGTTTCAGAGAAACTGCTATGTTTATTAATGGGTTAAGCCTTCCCCCTAATCCTCTAGTGGCTGTCTCATTGACGGCCACTAGAGGCGCTTGCGTGCTTCTCACTGTGATTTTCACAGTGAGAGCACGCAAGCGTCCATAGGAAAGCATTGTAAATGCTTTCCTATGAGACCGGCTGAATGCGCGCGCAGCTCTTGCCGCGCGTGCACATTCAGCCCAGGAGGAGGATCGGAGGAGGAGAGGAGGCAGAGAGCTCCCCGCCCAGTGCTGGAAAAAGGTAAGTTTTAACCCCTTTCCCCCTTCCAGAGACGGGCGGGAGGGGGTCCCTGAGGGTGGGGGCACACTCAGGGCACTATAGTGCCAGGAAACCGAGTATGTTTTCCTGGCACTATAGTGGTCCTTTAATGAAGGGTAAAATAGACACAATTTATTCAACAACTCGCACATATTCAAACAGGTATTCTCAACGGGGGTCACCAAAGCAAATAATACAATCTCACCCCACTCCTTGAGAGGTGCAAGCTGTCCAAAAAGCACTAGGAACAGAGATGTCTAGCCGTAATCACCGGTTGAAGTTTGACAGCGACAATCCTCCTATCCAACGCAGAGTTGCAGACTGTTTGCTACCAACTCCCGGTCTCAAATAATAGCTTCCTGAGTTTCGTAGAAGAGAGCTCCTTCATGTCCTTGGCACTGCTAAATTATCTCTTGGGGAGGAGTTATTCCGGAGTCCCACGCCAGTTGTTAAAGTGACCAGGTCAATATGTCACAAACCTCATTAGAGCAACCTTTAAAATAAATAACATCTTTAAAACTCAAACTGCAGCTCGGTGACTACAGTATCGTGATGGAAGGTATAATCCCCTAATAGGAATTCAGTAGGACCTCGGTTTACATACGCCTCGGTTAACATAATTTTTGGTTTACAAATGAAAATCCATTGAAAATAATGCCTCGGTTTACAAAACAATTTCGCAATACAAAGCAAGTTTCCCCAGGATGCATTGCACCTGGGAGGTTTATAGCACCGCCCCCGTGCATGCTGGAGCCTGTGGGTAGCACGTGGCATTGAGTTTGGAGGTGTTGGAGCGGCTTTTGCATCGAGTTTTGGAGCCATTGTGGAAATTGCACTGGTTTTGGGACTTTTTGGAAATTATTTGTTGCGTTTCTCAAGCTGTGGAAAGGTAGGGAGCTGAGATTCTTCGTTTGTGTGCCTTTTATTGTGCGTCCTGCATTGTGGGTTGGTTTCCATGCCAGCTCATTTTAACTTTTTTCTGACCTCCAAAACGGATTAGTTGGTTTTCAATGCATTACTATGGGAAACCGCGTTTCGGTTTACACATTTTTTGCAATAAGAAACGTCCCGTAGAACGCATTAAATTCGGAAACCGAGGTCCCACTGTAGTTCTTTAACCCTAACTAAACCATAACCCTAGCTATAAGGTAATCGTGACTATCAGCACTATAAAACCACTGCACCCTTATGAATACAGTGCCAATGCAGCATTCCTCAAATTAACCACATTATTTCAAACTCATTATTTTTTGATGATCTCACACTCTAACACTCTTCTACTACGAATGACCTTCTTTGAAGTCCAGGCTAGTTTTATATTTGATCTGTGAATTAAATTAGTCATAATCTGTCCCTTGAGATCACTTTTACTATTGGACCTACGCAATGATTTCCTAGTTATGCTGTAGATTTTATTCCCTTTCCCACTCGAAGATGTTTAACCGTTTTGACCCCTTGAGTAGCTCCATGGTCTCGTCAGCTAGAGATCGCCAAGATCAATGTCAATTGTGCCATCCTCTCCGGCCCCGGGACACAGCTTCCTGCGCTTCGAGGTTGCCCCCACTTAAAGGCGCATCTGTAATGAGATTGCGGCCTGCGTTCCTACATCAAGCATTGATTTTCTGGAATATATGAGTCAGATCGATCTCAACTCTCTTCTTTTTTTTCCACCGGAGCTGTGGAATAAGCAGCCATCTCGTTGGGAATAGGAATCCGTTTACAGATATAGAATAGCTACAGCTAGCCTGACCTCTGGTACAGTGTAGGCTCTTTATATGCATCGACTTATAGCTCAGTAAAAACAGCTCTAAAATGTCAATAATTCACTGTGTTTTGATGCCAAGGTTGTTTATTTTTAGATTTACAAAGGAGCAGGGAGATTTGAGACTCTTTGTTGGTCTTTCAATTGGGACTGCGATGTTAAGACACACATATCAATCATAAGATTGTATCAATGATTGGACGGATCATGCTTTCAAATTCTCTGATACATGATGGGCAATATCACACCATGCAATAAAAGCATGACTGACAGTGTGCCGTGTGAGGGGCCCTTATATCCGGGTGTTCCTGGGACATAAAATAAATAAAAATCACTATTTATTAACTACACCCTAAATAAAAACTTGCTTGTATTTAATTATGCATTTTATTTTTCATTGGGGTTATATCTAAATACAGATTGCAAAACCTGCAGTTCTCTTGTCTGTTGCCTTTGCAAGCCCTCCCCTTCTGACCCCACCCAGACTTTCTGTGGATGTCCAATCACAGACTTTCCAGTGCAGCTCAAAGAGAAGTCTTTGCAAGGCAGGTGGTCTGGGAAATTGCTGCCTCTTGAGTTTAGCTCTACTGAGCTGAACAAACTGGGAAATAACATGACTTGCTGTCTGCTTGAAAGCCAGGTGGTATAATCAGGTTAATTTATAAAAGTGTACATTTCTGTTGAGAGCAGTACTTTATACAAAATGAAAAAAAAAAAAAGGACACACTTGTCACACATACAGCTTTTCAGGAAGCTCAAGTGCTTTAGGGGCCTGGAGTACCCCCCTTTAAATTGAAATTCACACTGAAACGCTGATTTACTAAAGTGTAAAAAATAAACATTTCAGCATTTATATTTACATAAGGCAAATTCTGCACATTTCGTTCAGTACAATCCGTTGTCTGGTTTAAAATCAGTAATTCCCATATGTAAATTCTATATATTATATTATTATTATTACTATTTATAAAGCGCCAACAAATTCCGCAGCTCTGTACAATAGGTGGACTAACAGAGAAGTATTTGTAACAAGACAATTACGGCTTTGGTCTGGAACCAGGCAAATAAAAAAAAAATAGATTCTCCTGCCTATTGCCAAACAAAATCTATTTACATTTAGATTATTTGCCAACTAGCAACCAGCAAGTAAACAGTTAAAAAACAAAACAACAACAACAACTTGGCAGCATTAGAGTAACGGTTGTGGTAGATAACCAACTTTTACTAATCTGTTGTTGCAGTAAAAAAAGTATAACGAGAAAAGAAAACATATGGGGCAATATGGCCACCATATAATTTTTGGGGAGTGGGAATGACAGTGTGTTTCTGTTTGTGTCTGACTGAAAATATGTGTATCCATGTTTGTGTGGTAATGCGTATGTATATTTATGTGTCTGTGAGTATGTATATGTGTGTATTGGAATGTTTATAGAGTCAAGCTAAAGGAATTCTATAGTGCGAGGAAAACAAAGCCGTTTTCCTGGCACTATAGAATCCTACAGTAACCCCCTCCCTCGGGCCCCCGGGCACCCCCGCCCACAGCACTAAAGGGGTTAAAACCCTCTGCGATGGATCATGCTCTGCCCACGCGGGTGAGACCTAATGCACATGCGTGGCACCATAAGTTATTCAATGCTTTTCTATGGGAAAAAATCTGACGCTGGAGGTCCTTAACGCAGAGCACGGGGAAGTCCAGCGTCAGATAACGGACCAAAGGTCTGTTTCAAACCAGGAAGCCCTCTAGAGGCTGTCTGATAGCAGAGCCAGGATACAGTCAGGAATACTTTTGTGTTCCTGACCCTATAGTGTTCCTTTAAGTTTGAATAAAAAATATGTTTCTTAGTAGAGTCTATTTTATTCACTAAACTCTAATTTGCAGTAAATTTAGAGTTACCTTAGCTGTCATTTTTTTCTGGATATAGTGAATATGGCGATAAGCCGGCTTTTATCAGTCAATAACCCATAATTCGGGTTCATTATCATCTGGATTTTTGTAGATTCATCTGTTAACATTTATCACTAAACACATATCATCCTCAGTCAGACCGGATTCACTTCTCACCTGGGGTCCACTGGTCGCAGCTCCCGCCTCCATTTGAGCTTTGGTTGGCTCTCCTGAGCTAAGCCCTGAAGTAGAGGGCTGTCTGATAGCCACTAGAGGTGGAGTTAACCCTGCTAGTAATTATTGCAGTTTCTCAATAACTGCAATAATTACTATTGCTGGGTTAAGGGACATGGGACATTGCACCCAGACCACTTCAATGAGCTGAAGTGGTCTGGGTGCCTACAGTGTCCCTTAAGTCAACCTGTAACGGGATCCTCTGACGCAAACTCTGATAGTGCTGCTAAGCTCCCAATAAACATTTTTTAAAATGGCGTCTCTCCATGTGCTGCAAACTGTGGAGGTATTCTGAGTTATTTATATTTTTGTTTGATATCTAATTCAGTAAACACTTTTGTTTTTGATTATAATAATTGAATACATTTTTTTTTTTTTAAACAAGTTCCTTTTTCTTTGACAATATTTATTTTTTTTCTCCAAAGGGACGTAAAGATAGAATGCAGAAATTTATTTTAAAACGGACGTCACAAAGCTGCAGATTCTACAATCCATAAAAAGCATTTGGTGCAGGCTGTACTGCAGATTAAATTCAGCTACAGGTTTCTAGCCATGACAAATCGATAGCAATATGCAGTGGGGACGCCCTGGAGACAGGCATTCGACTTAGCTTCTATTACATGTGTCGCAAATTAGTGCGGAGGCTGGCTTTTCATCTCTGCAGATTGGCGATCGCTGCAAAGTCAAAGCTGTACTGTGCGAAACACTGCAAAAAAAGGGATCATTAACTTGTGATAGCCCTGCATGAAGATAAGCAGTTAATTAGCATGGGTAATTAACAATTATCGGTTGTTATGGCAACTGAATTAGAGCAAACTGGGCTTCACTGTTAATCCCAACTGGTTATGTGAGGTAATTTACTTTCATAATTTTTAAAGTACCTCTGTTGTGCATTGACTACATTAAACCGTTTGGCTGTAAAAAAAAAAAAAAAAAAAGTGCCTAGCTAAGTTATGGAAGATGTAATTTGGTGGTCAAAATTACTTTACTTTCTATGGCCTTCATTTGCCATGAAAATTAAAGGTTTTAATTAAAAAAACATTAAAGACTTTATTTTTTTGTAACGTCCAAAACAGTCAATGTGAACGTCCGTTATTCTTTTGCCATATATACTTTGGCTCCATCTAAATTGCCAATGCTAATGATTTATTGAGAATTGCATTTTTACAAAATTATACTTACTTCAAGGATCTTAATTCCTTAGCTCTACTTTTCTTGACTTATGTAGTCCTTTTTAGTTTGCTGTTGAAATGACAAAAAGGGAAAATTTTGACAATTCTGACCATGTCAAAATGTCTTAAAAATGTATGTTGTATACAGTCAGCCTAGACCAGGCTTCCCCAAACTCCGTCCCGCCAGATGTTGCTGAACTACAACTCCCATGATTCTCAGCCTATCTATTTAATTCATAGAATCATGGAAGTTGTAGTTCAGCAACATCTGGCGGGACGGAGTTTGGGGAAGCCTGGTCTAGGCTGACTGTATACAACATACATTTTTAAGACATTTTGACATGGTCAGAATTGTCAAAATTTTCCCTTTTTGTCATTTCAACAGCAAACTAAAAAGGACTACATAAGTCAAGAAAAGTAGAGCTAAGGACCATACTTGCCAAGAGCCTTCAATTTGGCAGGGCAGTCTTGAATTGAGTTTTACTATTCCAGGCGTCACAGAAATGCCAGAGAAAGGGGCAACACAAATTAATATTTAAATGTGTTTGTAGTGTCCTGTACTTGAACATGCCCCTGCAGCCTCACTGCTCAATCCTCTGCCATTTAGGAGTTAAATCCCTTTGTTTATGAACCCTAGTCACACCTCCCTGCATGTGACTTGCCCAGCCTTCCATAAACACTTCCTGCAAAGAGAGCCCTATTTAGGCTTTCTTTATTGCAAGTTCTGTTTAATTAAGATTTTCTTATCCCCTGCTACGTTATTAGCTTGCTAGACCCTGCAAGAGACTCCTGTATGTGATTAAAGTTCAATTTAGAGATTGAGATACAATTATTTAAGGTAAATTACATCTGTTTGAAAGTGAAACCAGTTTTTTTTTTCCATGCAGGCTCTGTCAATCATAGCCAGGGGAGGTGTGGCTAGGGCTGCATAAACAGAAACAAAGTGATTTAACTCCTAAATGACAGTGAATTGAGCAGTGAAATTGCAGGGGAATGATCTATACACTAAAACTGCTTTATTTAGCTAAAGTAATTTAGGTGACTATAGTGTTCCTTTAAGTGTTTCAGTAGTACTCTCTGTATATTTTCAGCATTTGGCACCAAGTACCATATGTATCATGCAAAACCAGGTTCTATTCTGGTGCAAAAGGCTTTATAAAGAGCAGCTGTGTTGGAAAAAATATAAAAACATGGCACAAAGTCTTCTAAATATAATTGATGATGTCATCAGTCCTCTAAAGCAACGGTTCGCCTTTAGTCACGTGGCATGCTGGGAGCTATGAAATGAAGAGGTTAAAACTCTCTATTTGCAAATTAAGAGGTCATAGAAAAAAAATGCAGAGCTTGTCTGACCTTTTGGTCTTTTGAGAGCCGCACGCTTTCTTTTATTCTGACTACAAGGTGTAAATTAATAGTTTTTGGTCGTTATAGCAACATGTTGCCTGATATAAAAAATGCATGCATTTCTTTTAGCTTAATCAATAAGCCCAGAGGTACTTTAAGCAGTGAAGATTAATTGGAAAAAGTTTAAGGGGTGCCTGAATAGACGGAAAAAGAAAGCTTCTTAACCCCTTAAGGACCAAACTTCTGGAATAAAAGGGAATCATGACATGTCACACGTCATGTGTCCTTAAGGGGTTAAAGGAACACTCCAAGTACTATAATCACTATATTCTACTGTTGTGCTTAAGGTGCCATGTCACATTATAAGGATTCAAACTATTTTAGAATGGCTCCACTCCCCACCTCCACTACTGCTTAGTGAGGACCAGGGACTATATTCAATGAGCTAAGCTAAACTCAGCAGTGAAGGACTCTCTGGCTGAGAGTGATCAACTGACACTCTCAGCCAATGAGCTAGCACTCTACTTCAGGGCTTAGCTCAGGAGAGCTAACCAAAGCTGAAATGGAGGAGGGAGCTGCGACCAGTGGACCCCAGGTGAGAAGTGAATCCAGTCTGACTGAGGATGATACGTGTCTAGTGCTAAATGTAGCAGCTGAATCTACAAAAATCCAGATAATGATGAACCTGAATTATGGGTTATTGGCTGATAAAAGCCGGCTTATCGCCGTATTCACTATATCCAGAAAAAAATGACAGCTAAGGCAACTCTAAACTTACTGCAAATTAGAGTTTAGTGAATAAAATAGACTCTACTAAGAAACATTTTGTTGATTCAAACTTAAAGGAACACTATAGGGTCAGAAACACAAACGTATTCCTGACTATATCCTAGCTCTGCTCCTGATCTGCCTGCTTGGCTGACATCATCAGAAGTGTTGTTCTGAAGCAATCACAATGCTTCCCCATAGGATTGGAAGACTGTCAAGGTGGCAAATCAGAAACAGAACCAGCACAAACCAAACACAGCCCTGGCCAATCAGCATCTCCTCATAAAGATACATTGAATCAATGCATCTCTATGAGGAAAGTTTAGTGTCTGCATGCAGAGGGTGGAGAGAAAGAATGGAAGTGTTGCACACTGCGCAGCACTGCCCCAGGAAGCACCTCTAGCAGCCATCTGATGAGTAGGCAGTGGAGGTATCCCTAGGCTGTAATGTAAACACTGCATTTTCTCTGAAAAGACATTGTATACAGCTCAAAAGCCTGAAGGGAATGATTCTATTCGCCAGAACAAATACAGTAAGCTGTAGTTCTGGTGACTATAGTGTCACTTTAACAAATCATACTTTCAGGGATACAAGCATACTTGCTAGCCAGGCCACTGGTTTAACGTGATTAAGTGGAGATATGTCTTAAAGGGAACTTCAACTAAATGTATATGTGTCCCATTTACCAAAGGAGAATATGGGATGCACCTACCTGAAATCGTATAGGTGCTACATAAGCAAACACGGGGTTATTTACTAAAGTGGGAATTCAAAGTGAATTTCAGATTTAAGACCAGAGCACCCAAACTGAAAGCATAGCTGACGTATTTTTTCAAATTGACTATTTTGACCTTAAATTTAAAATTCATTATGAATTTACTTTGAATTCTCACTTTCGGAAAAAATCTTGCCAGAAAAAAAAGTACTTTTTTGTTTTGGTTTTAATACTAAACTATTGTATAAACCTGTGTTCGGTATAATGTCCCTTTAAAATTTGAAAACTTTTGCCATTCTCAACTTTCCAGCAGTCTGTAGACTTTGTTAATTTCCTATTCATGGAATCTGGAGAGACTGTCTACTTGAGATTAAATCAATACGCCTGTTTGACAGCAAATTTTATTTTAAAAATCGCTAGTTTGCCCAACTCCAGTCAATGATCAATCACCCGTCCAAACCTGTGACACACGGGAACGGCAAAGTGTGACAACCCATAGGTCAATCTTCTGATCAATATTAAAAAAGACAAGTCTGCGTCTTTTATTCTTGTTAAATAGGAAAGCTAAATACGTGACCACTATATATTTTTAATGAGGCTATGTAGGGCCATTGTGAGATTTTGATTGACTGGTATGACCCAGTCTGGGGCTGAGTGGTATGACCCAGACTGGGGTTGAGTGGTATGACCCAGATTGGGTTTGAGTGGTAGGACACAGAAAGAGCACTGTCGTGTAGTGTTTTTTCACTAGACTTTAGGTCACACCTGCTTATAAAAGTAAATGGAGAGTTTAGAACATTGGCCAGTAATCCACAAGTCTAGCTCAATGTCAAGAACACCAATTATCCAGCCAGCATCCCCTACATAAAATGGCAATGTGATAGGTGTTAGCCCCCAGTCTATTCTTAATTTTTTTAATGTATTAAAATGTATTACCTTCTACTGACGGGACAACTGCTACAAGACATGGTTCCGGGGTTTTCAAAGGCATCAGTTAGGCACATCTTGCAAAGGGCTTTATAAAACCATCATTCTGTTAGTGCTTTTTCGCGGTTTACGTCTCGGAATGTTTTTTACTGCATAGTCGATATTTGGATAGTGTATTGTGATTTCCATACTACTGAATGACTTGTTCCTTGAAGATTCTCTGTCTGCCGACCTGCAGTGGCTTTACTGATTACGATGACCATCCTGAGGTAAGTTACCAGTTATTTGAGATGTCTGTCTATCTGTTTAGTTCCACCACTGTAAGATTGGTAGTATGCCTTGCTATCTCTTGCCTTTATCTGCAGTTAGGGATCAGACCTGATCAAATCTGACACACAGTAAATGGCCACACATCGACCACATACATTTATACATGAAGATTACCTGATCTCTCTCTCACACTCCTCTCTAAAGGAACGTGAGGCAATGGCCATGGTGCTAAATAACCAAAAAGATAGAAGGAAGATCTCAATAAAACATAACCTTTAATCATTCAATATATTAAAAGATTGATTAATTAATATATGACTTAAAATTTAATATTTAGTGTATCTTAAATATTACAAAGTCGATATCAAATCTCATACAATCAAATCCTCCCTAAATAATCTCAAGGTTTTGTAACCAGAATGCTACAATGTTAATAATATAATAATACATCCTAATTGTTAAATGCGATCAAGCGTGTACTAGACCAAGGGATTATATCAGAGGTTAAATGTTAAGTAGATTTGTATGTGATTGCCAAATACTACAACAATCTGAATGTTTCCGTTCTAAACCTTGGACTGGATACCAGCCAAGTACAACAATACATACTACAAAAGTAAAAAATAACAAATTGACTATATTATAATAGCAATATTGTATTATATTGTATTCCACTGTGCCTAGTACAAATCCTCTTGAAAAGAGAACAAATATATTATATGAATGTGCTCTTCCTTTGAAACCCAGGTGAAGTGGTTCAGTT
This sequence comes from Pelobates cultripes, assembly GCA_933207985.1. Classification (NCBI taxonomy): domain Eukaryota; kingdom Metazoa; phylum Chordata; class Amphibia; order Anura; family Pelobatidae; genus Pelobates; species Pelobates cultripes. The sequence goes on from OW240917.1 coordinate 242,997,628, forward strand.
CACATATAGCAGATATTAGCTAGGCTACACAAATAAAACCAATTATTATAGACAACAAACGAATCCCTGGCTCTGGAATAGTCCCTGAATACATACGATGTAATTCAGATCAGGAAATGATACATTCTAAATTAAACCGAATGTGCAATACAGGAAGTGTTAACATTAGATCTCTCTTTACAGGAAATGTGTAGGAAGGCTGTGTAAGTCCAATGCAGGGCTAGGGCTCTACAAACAAAGTGATTTTGCGCTTAAATGGCAGAGAATTGTTCATTGAGACTACAGAGGAATGACCTATACACCAAAACTGCTTCATTAAGCTAAAGTTGTTTTGGTGTCTATAGTATCCCTTTAAGTGAAGGATGAGAATAAAGCTTAGAAAAGATAGTTAAAAAGGAGAAACATAATCTTACCATTTAACAACATTTAGATAGACTGACAATCTAGCTTGTCCAGTCAATTTTCTTTCTGTCAAATTTAAAATTCGTAGAGTGAACCAGCAGTGTGTCTCAACCTTTGCCAGTGCACTACATTGCCCGTAATACTATACTTCTTAGCAGCAGTCGATCTACTAAATTGTGCTGATAGAACAGTACAAATTTGTTTCTTCTATGGAAAATGAGTGGAAACTTATCTAAATAGATATCAGATAATAGAACTGACATATAGCATAGATTAATGCTATATATATATATAGGTGTCACTAAATATATACTCTATTATCAACATCCCAGTATTTGAAGACAGCCTTCCAAACATATATAGTATATGTATATGAATTTTCAAAGTAGCATGGATTAATTGGATTAATTATATATAGTGATCGCTTATTAATGGCCAAAGTGGATAAAGCTAAATATCAGGGTGGATCAAGTTAAATCTTAATAATAATTAAGAAGAACAAGGTCCTGAGACACCCATATTAAAAAAGTGGTGACTGGGGTAAAAGATCACAGCCTGACCCAACCATTGTTTGGTTTGTCCAATAGCCACTCCAGTTCTGATTGTGTGTTTCCTCAAAATAAGCCCATAATTTGATTGTACAGACGATTTATTAACACAAACATCAATATATTTAATTTGGTCACAATGGAGAAATGATCCACCATCATCCGGTTACACTCCTCTGCTCTTATGGGATACTTTCTCCACCAGTGTTCTCCAACCCAGTCCTCATGGACCACCAACAGTCCAGGGTTTATTTATTTCACTGTTTTATTCCAATGCAGATACTGACAAAACCTAGACTGTTGGTGGTCCATGAAGACTGGGTTGGAGAACACTGCGCTAGTCCAAACAGTTGATCGATCATTAATGGTCTATACCAGAACAAGAAAATAAACATGTCCTATCACACAATAGCCTCTAGGTGGTGCCTGAGCCCTAGTATCACTGCAAAAAGCAATAAGATGCTACATTTGTATTCATTTTTTATGATAAAACAGTACACAAGCAAAATATTAAAATACTTTACTCTTCCACATGGATTATATGCAGTAACCTGTTTAAATTATGGACTTGAAAATGTGGACAGACCTTTTGAAATCTTTCCCTATCTGTAAAAATGAAGGATTAACTAAGAATGAGTGGTGTATACAGAAAAATAGACATAGGCAGAAGAAAGGCATATGGTTCATAAGAAAAAAATTAATATGCACGCATACACACACATACACATGTTTTAAATATAAAAATGGAACTGGGTGAATTGAGGTGTGTTAAACCACTGCAGCTGCGTGGAAAACAAAATACAAAGCGCAATGTGAATAAAATTTATTGCATTAGTAAGCAATTTGAGATTCTGTTTTGATGCAGTACCTCTTTTTACATTTATGCTTATCAACGGTTTCTCTTTACGGAAACACTTAAGATAATTGAGAATGTTTTAAGAAGAAAACCATCTAGCGTTTGAGAAGTAAACAATTTCTGTGCATTTACTAATCATTATGCAAACATAATTTATATACTATATTCTTTTGTCCAAAAAATATATTTACCTTTTTTTTTTTCGGAACAAGCTTGAAATAATTTAGGAAGAGGTCATCATAGTTTAATCAACACGTAAGTGGGGCAGATGAAAAAGGTGCGTAATAAATTTAATAATAATGTCAGCAGGAAACACATGCTAACATATCTTTAATCACATACAGGAGGGTCATGCAGACTCTAGCAGGCTATTTACAGAGCAGGAGATTTAAAAAAAAGATCTCCCTATACAGGAAGTGTTTAGGAAGGCTGAGCAAATCACATGCAGGGAGGTGTGGCTAGGGTTGCATAAACAAAGTACCCTAAATGGCACAGGAATGAGCAGTAAGAGGGATGATCTATACAGTTAAAAAAACACTACATTGAGATATAGTTGTCCTGGTACTTAGCTCATCCCTTTAGTAGACCACTTGAGATTTAGTGCTACTTGTTTGCAGCTGTTGTAAGCAACCTTTTGTCAGTACTTTCTGTTGCAAGTGCTAATTATTACTGCTGCTAAATGATCAGGTATCAGCAGACAATTTAAAAAATGTTTTACATTCCTTGAAATGATGGAACATAATCAGCTCACCTCAGCAAATTCACTCTTCCTCTGGGCAATAGTATGTCAAGATTTTCAAACAGTGGATTAATAGGTTGCTGGGGATCCCTTCATACTTAATTATCTGTGTGGCACCCACCAATGCTGTTGGTTTCTCTCTTGAAGAGGCCAAGATTGTCTAATGAAGAAAAGGTTTGCTCTTGACAACAGAAATCGAATTTCCAGCTCCTTCTTGGCCTGTTAAGCGGCACTATGACACGCTCATAAGTTGTTACAGAATTTCACCCACTATGACCAAATAGAAAGAGCTACGGCGCCCAGAACTCAGCTCCCCAGTCCACACACAAGACCACCAGGGAGAATATGTAGTTGCTTGATTTGAAGAGCTGTTAATCTCTGGTTCATGGATTGCAGGATAAAATTTACCAGGAAAGGTTAAAGGATCTTAACATGTATCGCTTGGAGGAAAGACGAGACAGGGGGGATATGATAGAAACATTTAAATATGTAAAGGGAATCAACACAGTAAAGGAGGAGACTATATTTAAAAGAAGAAAAACTATCACAACAAGAGGACATAGTCTTAAATTAGAGGGACAAAGATTTAAAAATAATATCAGGAAGTATTACTTTACTGAGAGGGTAGTGGATGCATGGAATAGCCTTCCAACTGAAGTGGTAGAGGTTAACACAGTGAAGGAGTTTAAGGATGCATGGGATAGGCATAAGGCTATCATAGATATAAAATAAGGCCAGGGACTAATGAAAGTATTTGTAATATTTTGCAGGAGAGTGAGGTATCCATTTGCAATATCCTGTTTCTTTACCTGGCACTCATGTAAAAATGTATCAATATTAAATTAATCTGATTGCAGCTAGAGTCATAATTAGAAATCACTGGGCCCCAGTGCAAAAATTGCCCTCACCCCTCCATGCGTCTCATACCCCCGCAACCTTTCTATGCGTCTCATATCCCCTCAGGCTCCCCATGCGTCTCATACTCCCCCGTTACAAACTCCCCTTTTTCAAGCTCGTGGAGAAGCCTGCTTGCCAGCCTACTGCTCACAGACTATGGACCTTGTGAATTATAATGTTAAAGTCTCAGTTCGTGCAATTGGGATTATATGGTTCAGTTACCGAACAACCGCACAAACCAGAGACTACCATGGAGCTTGTTAACACCTACTAACAACTTGGAACGTATCTCACCGCAGTGTTCTAATTGTTCGTCTGAGTGGCCGCAATTCCTATGGGCAACCACAAGGTGGTGGCCATCTTGTTCGCATGAACGCAGGCAGCGGTGTTTGGGCATGAATCTAATGGAATTCAAATCGGATACAGAAACTCACGAACACACCGCTGGACTAACATCATTGCCTGCGTTCATTTCTATACAACTTAGAAGGGCACTGTTCGGTGAAATAATTCATCTGGATGAGGGGAACAAGCTCCACAGTAAGACTATTAACTGCGTTCGGTAGTTTGTTCGTTTTCAAACTACCGAACTAGACCGACCGCAAGCCCTGATTCTCTGGAACTGTTTTGGGCATGGGACCATGCCTGCGTTCGGTCAAATAAATGACTTCCAGGAATTTCCTGAACCCTTGAACTGATCTGGGTGATTTTTGGGTATATTGGTCACCCAGATCAGGGCTATCAGGGGATGTTTTCGTGTATTTTGAGGTGCTTTTGGGGAGTTTGTAAAAATTTGAGTTTTCATGTTTGGAACAAATCGAGTTTAGTATAGTGCTGACTCAATTATCTCCCAGGCATAGGGGAGGAACTGTATAATTGTGTATGGGAGTGTCCTGGACCTGGGGGACAATGTCATTGTTTTGTATAAATTTGTTGCAGGCTGCTATCAGGTCCAGGGGGGAGTGCCCCTTGCATGGGGACATGCATATAAGGCCAGTTGTGGCAGCCATTAAAGCATTCCAGCTTGCACTCCAAAACTGTGTGTCATCCTGTTATTTTTGGGAAGGAAGATTTAACCCCTGTGTCTGCTGTTCCAGCTTGCAGGGGATTCAATGGTGAAAGTCCTTGTAAGGACTAGAGCTCCCAGGACTGAGTGTCGTCCAGTGCCTGGGAGTGTCTAGAGCGAATTCCCCATTCGGCTCCAGGAAGGAGCGGTTACAGGGCCCCAGTCAAGCCACGGCGACTATGGGCAGAAGTGCTGAGGTTGGTCCCCTGTTCCAGCTAGGAAGCGGTCCTTTGGCGGAGGTACCCATGCAGGGTACAGGGAGCTCCGTCACACCCCCAGGTCCTCCATGTGTCTCATCTCATAGCCCCCTAATCCCTCCATGCGTCTCATCCTTCCCAACCCCTCCATGCATCTCATCCACCCCAACCACTCCATGTGTTTCATCCTACCCGACCCCTCCATGCGTCTCATGCCCCCCGACCTCTCCATGCGTCTCAGGCCCCACAACCCCTCCATGCGTCTCATGCCCCCCAACCCCTCCATGCATCTCTTCACCCCCCAACCTCTCCGTCCATCTCTTCCGCTCAACCCCTCCATGCTACTCATCCCCCATGCGTCTCATCCCCCCAGCCCCTCCATGAGTCTCAAACCCACCCAGCCCTTCCAAGTGTGTCATGGCCTCCTGTGTGTGTGTAAGGATGTAGTGTGTCTGTGTTTGTGTGTGTGTGTGTGTGTAGAGTTGCATATTGTGTCCAGCATCCAGGAAAGGGGCAGCATATTCCCTGGTGGTCTGGTGGAGCTGCAGAAGCTCTTTGCCTTCACCTCTGCCGGGTGAAGGCTCTTGTGTGCGAGTCCCGGCACCACGTGTAATCGAGCGTTGCCGTGGTTACCATGGCAATGCTCTGAAAGCCGGGACTCAGTGCAGAGGTAAAGGCAAAGAGCCTCCTCCCCTTCCTGCTGCGCAAACTCTGCAAAGACGTGGGGAGGGAGATCAAAAGATCTCCCTGACCGGGTCTGTGTGCTTTTAAGGGGCTCTGTACAAGTGAAGTGGCTGTACCTCCTGAATGACCCACGGTCACAGGGATCGCACCTGCGGCTGGGCCCCCTGGAATGATGGGTCCGGTCGCAGCTGCGACCCCTGCGACTAAGGTAGGTACACCACTGATTGCAGCTTACCAAAACAAAAGAGAAGACAATATACGATTCATTCTTCTTACCTTATCTCATGTATGGGTAAGGGTAAAGCCAGCCAAGGAGGGCACTTTCAATATGTCTATGAACCAGACTCCTATCTTCTAAATTAGGGGTAGGCAATCTCCAGCACACCTCTTGATGTGGATTACATCTGCCATAATGCCCTCACAGCCATATTGCTGACAAAGCAACAGGGGAATTGTAGTCTACAACATCTGGAGTGCCAAAGGTTGCCTATCTCTATTCTAATCGGTACAAATTCTCAAATACCTTATAAGCCAGCAAATACACAGATTATTGGCCTGCTAAATTCTCTTCTTCAAATATACATATATTATTCCTTAATTTATAATTTTGTGAATTTTAGTTCTAGGAGACAGAGTTATTTTTATGCGTGTGTCTGGTTAGTAATGTCTTTGACATTTTTCCAACGTGGGAGAATTTACTAATGATGCAATGGCACAGATCAGTCATAAAACACATCAAATATGCTTTAAATTCTTATAGATTAAACAGTTTGGATAGTACAGGCCTGTAAAACTGTAGAGAACATTGCACATTTCTGATTAGCCTCTGTTATTGTCCTGATAAATTGCCACTTCTTAACTGAATCTTTTACCTTACTGTGTCCAACAATTCAACAGTATACTGGTATTTATCTATCTTAAGTGAAAGGGTTAAAGGGTTACTACAAGCCCGCTGTAGTGTTTATGATGTCAAGGGTACTTCAGCTGGGTTCCCTGGTAATGGGGCAAACCATTTAACAACAGTCTTAATCTATCTTAACTAAGTTCCTTCTGGGCCTCAAGGCTCCTAACCTGCTGGGTTACGCACCTCTCAACTCTGCGGCCTCATGTGGATCAACACCTCTGGCAGTAAATGGTTCATCTCCTTATGTGCAGCTTTTCGTACTGGAATACTGAACTTAAAGATTCCAGGCACCATGGCCACTTTAAATCACTGAATTAATCATGGTGCTTGGAGTAACCCTTTAAGCATATTTCTTAATTAAACACTTATCTCTCTACTCAGACAGATTATTATTGTTATTATTATTATTATTATCTTGGATGGACAGACAGATAGTAAGACATATATATATATATATATAAAATATTATTACACAGACACAGCCTGAGTCTTTGTGAGGCCTTAAGCAAAGCTGAAGCTTGAGACCTAAAAATACATCCATCCGCCCATTTCCAAAATCCCTTTTTATTCCCTGTTTTATTCAATGTTATTCTCCTGCACTCATACCCGATTGTCCTAAATGCATAGGCCCCATCCCCAATCACATTATTTCAATACCCAGTACCCTGATCCTCCACTCATAATCCATGTATCACCCTACCCAATAATCAACATCACATTACCCCACTTCCAATTACGTTATCCTGACCCCATAATCTCCTCATCTACATAATATCGCCCCATCTCGTATAACCTAAGCCTTATAACCACCTATAACTCCATTCTCATAATCCCTCATTAGCCCCAGCCCCACATCACATTACCCCACTTCCAATTACGTTATCCTGACCCCATAATCTCCTCATCTACATAATATCACCCCATCTCATATAACCTAAGCCTTATAACCACCTATAACTCCATTTTCATAATCCCTCATTAGCCCCAGCCCCACATCACATTACCCCACTTCCAATTACGTTATCCTGACCCCATAATCTCCTCATCTACATAATATCACCCCATCTCATATAACCTAAGCCTTATAACCACCTATAACTCCATTCTCATAATCCCTCATTAGCCCCAGCCCCACATCACATTACCCTACTTCCAATTACGTTATCCTGACCCCATAATCTCCTCATCTACATAATATCACCCCATCTCGTATAACCTAAGCCTTATAACCACCTATAACTCCATTCTCATAATCCCTCATTAGCCCCAGCCCCAGCCCCACATCACATTACCCTACTTCCAATCACGTTATCCTGACCCCATGATCTCCTCATCTACATAATATCACCCCATCTCATATAACCTAAACCTTATAACCACCTCGCTCCATTCCCATAATCTCTCTCATCAGCCCCAGCCCCAGCCCCAAATCACATTACTCTATCCCCATAATCCACATATCCAATTCCAATAACCACCTCACCCCAAGTCCCACTATCACCTTGGCATCCATAGCCCCAAATCACATAACCCATAATGCAACTGCATCGCCCCATAGCACTCCCAGCCCTCATACCTCCTCAATCACATTACTCCTGTCGCCATAGTGTTCTCATCCTTTTCTGCCCCAGTTACATTTGTCTCAGAAAGGTGGTACCCTTATTCCACTCCCCCACGGTCCCAAACACATCAGCCCCAGTCCCATAGTGCCCTTATACTCTCCCAAATCACAGAGTGTCCTTGTTGTCCTTCAACCCTTTAGTGGCATATATAATGTAAGGTATACATTGCTACACCAGGCCATCCAGATCTACCACAAAGCTGATGGACTCCCGAGTTCCTCTTGTCAACATTCACAGTTTTCCCTATGCACAGTGCATTCTGGAATGATATCCACCTATGGGTAGTGAAGGGGAGGAAGATGGGGGAGGACTTGTTGAGGAGTCCCTCTCACAACTCATATCTTTCACATAGAGCTGCATCATATGGCAAAGACCAACCACAGCTAATGGAATCTGTTGGGGACAAAACACAAGGTCCCAGCACGCACAAGCCTTAGGCGGTCATCAAAATGGCACAACACTGGTGTCACCTCTACATCACTAATTTGTACAATGCAGGTCATTGCAGAATACACAATTCTTGTAATCTACTCCACTTTAACAGAGCACTTGCACTCTCTCTAGCTGCTAGCGCACAGCTGTAAAGTTTAACCAAACTAGGTTTCAGATGTTTCTGATGAAGGGAAGATATTTACAAAAAAAATTGCTCTGAAATTAAAAATATGTTTATTCTTATGTTAATTTTAAGAGCTGATGAAAAGGAAGATAATGAACGTTTCTGGCTAAATTTTATTTTGCATTGCTTTACGAGGCAAACCACTACCATACACCGGGGAGGGAAAGGTTAATCATAATGGCCAAGCTCGATAGCTCACACACCCCATTCCCAGAGCTCAAAGCCTAGTTATTTATTAATAAAACATGATTTATTGATTGTCCTTTATGGTTACTGTAGTGTCTGTTTTTCCCAGTCCTGTTCAGAACAAAGAACCTCAAATGTCACTGAATACAAGACTGTTGGACTTGTACATTACATTGCAAAAAAATGTGGTTCTCCCAAATTGAAGAAAAATGAAAAAAATGTTTGTGGTGTTTGTGTTTCAGCTTAAAATAATTTTGTCTATGCAATTCTTTCAGGAAAATTGGCCTATCACAAATATTATGTATATATTTTGCATTGTGTTTATGGGTGCATTTTCACGCAATTTGGTTCACAAATCAAGTGAGTAGAAGTAACCATCAGAGGGGAAAAAAGTAGAAGCATTAAAAAAAAATATATATTGATATATTTAACATTTTTACATTCTATTGGTCACTTCTCACTTGATCGGTAAATAAAATCAATATTTAGCCGCTATCCCCTAGCCATCAATCATCTTTTTTTTTTTCTTGCTACTAAGAGGCCTTTATCAAGATCAACGTGGCCTGATGAGCACCTGGGTTCCTAAGTGTGAGTGCGGTATCCTCCGTTTGTGAATTACTAAAGGAACTCTGTAGGCAACATAACCTCTTCAACTCACTGAAGTGGTTATGGAGCCTAGAATCTATGGCTGTCGTACCCACATCCCTGTCAAACCATTATCTTAATACTAGAGATGTCGCGAACTGTCCGCCGAACTGTTCGCGAACTGTCCGCCGGCGAACAATAGCGTGTTCGCGTTGGGCGAACATATCCGATTTCCGGTCCGCCCCCTATACGTCATCATTGAGTAAACTTTGACCCAGAACCTCACAGCCAGCAGACACATTCCACCCAATCAGCAGCAGACCCTCCCTCCCAGGAAGTGTCTGATGACTGTGAGGTTCCGGGTCAAAGTTTACTCAATGATGACATATAGGGGGCGGACCGGAAATCGGATATGTTCGCCCAACACGAACACGCTATTGTTCGCCTGCGGACAGTTCGCGAACAGTTCGGCGGACAGTTCGCGACATCTCTACTTAATACTAAATAAAGATGCAGGGTCCTACAGCACTCACACTCTGACCCACATTGACCTCACTTCAATCAGTAGTAACAGGATATCTTTCCAACTGTCCGACCCCACTTCAAACCACTCAATCACAACTTCCCTTAACTACTTCAAACTTTGAAATAATATTCAGAGCGGCATGAAATCTGGTAAATTTGCTGTGGTTACGTTCCTAAATTTTTCAAAGGTCTTTAAAACTGTTGTCCACAATATCTTTTAACTAACCTCAAAGCCTTCTCAGAGAGCATCCACTATGTAGCTATTTCCAGTAATCTTTTCAACCCACTGGATGAATTTAGTTCTCAATTTAATAATTTAGGGTAAGCTTTTCAAACTATTGGATAAACTTGTTAAATCATTTGATATTTTGAAAAATATTTTAATATTCTAATATTTTGATATGTTTCACTATATTAATATATTTGTTATATATGATATATTTTTAATAATGTGAAAAAAAATTTACTTTTAATTCAAAATATCAAATCCTTTGAAAATTTTATATAACAATATTAAATTAAATCCTTAGACCTTGACTTAATAAGCTTTCCAAATGATTTATCTACAAAAGTTCACATAGACTTTGATAGAAACATAGAATGTGACGACAGATAAGAACCATTCGGCCCATCTGGTCTGCCCAATTTTTTAAATACTTTCATTCGTCCCTGGCTTTTTCTTGTAGTTAGGATAGCCTTATGCCTATCCCATGCATGCTTAAACTCCCTCACTGTGTTAACCTCTACGACCTCAGCTGGAAGGCTATTCCATGCGTCCACTACCCTCTCTATAAAGTAATATTTCCTGATATTATTTTTAAACCTTTGCCCCTCTAATTTAAGACTATGTCCTCTTGTTGTGGTAATTTTTCTTCTTTTAAATATAGTCTCCTCCTTTACTGTGTTGATTCCCTTTATGTATTTAAATGTTTCTATCATATCCCCCCTGTCTCGTCTTTCCTCCAAGCTATACATGTTAAGATCCTTTAACCTTTCCTGGTAAGTTTTATCCCGCAATCCATGAACCAGTTTAGTAGCCCTTCTCTGAACCCTCTCTAAGGTATCAATATCCTTCTGAAGATACGGTCTCCAGTACTGTGTACAATACTCCAAGTGAGGTCTCACCAGTGTTCTGTACAATGGCATGAGCACTTCCCTCTTTCTACTGCCAATACCTCTCCCTATACAACCAAGCATTCTGCTAGCATTTCCAGCTGCTCTATTACATTGTCTTCCTATCTTTAAGTCATCAGAAATAATCACCCCTAAATCCCTTTCCTCATATGTTGAGGTTAGTAGGGTATCAAATATCCTATACTCTGCCCTTGGGTTTTTACGTCCAAGGTGTTTTATCTTATCCACATTAAATGTCAGTTGCCACAACTCTGACCATTCTAGTTTACCTAAATCATTGTGACTACTAGATACATCATTTGGGAGGATGTTCTAACTGTATATAACTGTAATATTTTTGGATGTGCTTGTAAAATGATTTAATATTTTTGGATAAACTTTTAAAATTATTTTTTTTCAAAATATAAAAATATTAAAAATATATAATTTACAAAAAATACATCAATATATTGAAAAATATAAAAATATTACAAAACTGAAATATTTTTTATAATATCAAATCATTTTTGAAAAATGTTTCCAAAAATATTAAATTATTTAAAAAAAAAAAACGTACCCAATTAAAGTGAGACCAAGCTGTAATGGGAAAGGCCATTACAAGAACATGAAACTTTATCATCTACAGGGTAAGCAATGGAATAAGGATATAATGTTTCATAATGGAAAAGATCCGGGCCATTCTAAAGGCTCACTGGCATTATATTGGGTGGACACATGAGGTTCTACTCCCTCAAACAAGTGAAAACCAAAGATGGTACAAAATATATTGCTTTTAGAAAAGCAAGTTCATACATGTGAGGGTGGACAAATAGAGAACTAGACAAAGGAGCCTAAAGCAGATTGATTGGAACCCACCGGTCCATGGAGGTCACCATATTGGAATTCTTGTTTTTGTGATTTGCTATTGAATCTTCTGTACTTTTTCAAATAAGTTGAGTAGCTTTTTTTTTATTAAATCCATCAGGATTTAGGTTATTATCTCGTGCCTCATTAGATATAAAATTAGAAGAAATAGGGTAAATAATAAATCCTTTTTTTTCCCACTAGTTAACTCGGATTGGAGTGAAATGAATGAAAACCTGCTTGGGTCTCAAATTGTTACCTGTCATATTTTCTACTCTTAATAACAACAACTGTGCTGAGTCAATTTCTTTTGTTCACCCCCAAGCCACCCGAGGTTTTTACATTCTCCATCCTAAACCACCCTCCCCAGGTTTGGCTTTCTGATCCAGCACTGCGAAGCCAATAAAGGTCCTCCAAACATATTATTCCATAGAATGCATTTAGCCTTATTCTGTCTTTAAACAAGCTCACCTTCAAACCACTTAGCTTTTATTTTATTCAATGCACACACTCATCTGTCCACCCACTCTCTTATATTTTATTCTGCTCCTACCGTGGTGTTGAGTTCCTTTCGGTTAAGAGCACACCCTAAGCACTTCCGACTGTCTCATTCATCACACTCACAGTCCCCTGACTCTTTGAATTTCATTGTATTTATCGGTTTACTGCTTCCAATTAGGGATTATTTTTTATAATTCATGATACGTTTTCTACTCAATAAGTTTGTTTATTTCAAATTTGAATTCTTGATGTCTTTGTTACATTAATGTATATTATTATAATTTATGTTCTTACCTCCCCCAGGTCTCTCATTGTGTTCTTTTACATTCTTTTAGTGTTTTTATTTTTTTGTTTGTTTATTTGTTTACTTTTATTTGTTTGTGTATTTTATTCTTCATCGATGCCTCGATACTTTTATTATATGCCTTGCAAGACTCCACCTCGTTCATTCTCTGGACTTTGACATCTCTTTATTTTATATGTTTTGGGACATACGATCACCATTGTCTTGTTCTTATTTTTTGTATCGAGTCTTCTTGTCTCTGTTTGTTATTCACAACACACTCATGTCAAAACAAACACTGTTATTTGTCTAAAATTTCATCCACTGGTGTCTCCGTATCATTTAGCACTCACTGAAAGTCCCCTTCTCTCGTCCCGCACGCTCGTCTCAGAAAGCCCACACCACTCTCACTAATAGTTTTGTTTGTTCACATCCCGTGTACCCCAGTGGCTTTCCAATCTCAGGCTCTCCCCCCCCCTCCCCTTCTTGCTGTCATGTTAAACACGTTTCTTGCTTGTCCTTCTATTTTCTTCTGTCACAGTTCTACTTAATTTTCCCTTTCAAGTGGAACAGTTTATTTTCTCCCCTGATAATTGCTTCCGCTCCTCTGTTGTAAGGGTAGAGATGAGCAAAATAAAATCCGTTCATCCTATTAGTTACAAAAGTATCAGCCCAACTTTAAATATATCCCTCTTCGGTGCAATGAGCTTGGCTGATATGGCTGCGATGGTGAATTTTATTAGCAAGTGGCAAAGATTAAATTGATAAACAGTAGTACCGCTAATATTGGTCTAATGATAACCACCAGTATTAGAGTAAAGGAATGTGATAATATTTTACTTTGAGGCAGACTGCCAATTCAGTCCATAAACCCTTTAACCATTTGGTTAAGGCAGGCGCTGATACAGTTTGGTGTGCTTTTGTAGGAGAGTTCTATAATTAAACAGCTTCCTGGGGTAGAGCTGAGCTACCAAACCTTTTCCTAACAAGGTGTCAATACAATTGACGGAAACAAAGAGATAACATTAACTCACTGATTAATATGACAACATGATAATAATATAGCCATTAAGCTGCCAAAAATAACAGCAATCCTTTGAAGAAATTTCTAGAGTGAAAGAAATATGATGTGGCTGATTTAATGAATAATTATATATTTTTTATTATAAGGGCAGAGGCAGAGGTTAAGTACTTGGAGAATGAGCGAAGCCCCTTGGTTTAAGTCAAACTGTTTATAAGCGGTAATTGCGCCATTAGCCTCCAAACGCCATAACCACTACACCATTCTGAAGTGTCTATTTAATATCCTGAAAGAAAGCAAAATTAACATGTGATATGTTACATTGTGTGTCAATAAAGTGGTATTGTGTGCAGATGAACTTGTAAGCCCTTTAAATCAATGATTATAGATGGTAGCAAATTTGGGATCTGTTACCAGTCAATCGTTCACAATGAAAGTTCACCATTCTATAAACCATTAAATTTTCACCAACACTTGTTTGTTTTTTTGTTTGTGACAGTTAGGCACCGGTGTAGGTACAGATGTTAAAGGACCACTAAAGGCACTCAGACCTCTTTATGTCAATGGTGTGGTCTGGGTGCAGTGGACCTTTCGTTTTAACCCAGCAAGCTAAAACATTGCTGGTCAGTAGATACAGAAATATTCTGATTGCAGGGTAAACAGTCCTATACAGTCCTCTACAGCCACTGCCAGAGAGCATTTAATTGGTGCATTTTGTCGCACATGCGCACTAGCCTCCCACTGCTCCCAAATGGGGAATCATTGGATTGGTTGAAATCATCAAAAGCTTGGAGGAACTCAGTAGCTTGCCCTTCGATTGCTCTCTGCTCAGATCTGTTTTTCTTATTTGTGCAATTATAAAGAGAGCCTGTAACATTCACATATCAGACTGATCACACCCATACGGGCGGTCCATAATCAAAATGTCGGCAAGCACTCTCTGCACAAAAGATACAATAACCCCGGATGCGGCAGAGTGACAGCGCAATGATTGAGTTAAAGTAAGAACATTTCTTTGCACTTAGGGGGATCCATAATCAAACTAGGAACTACATTCTAATGTTATTTTAATAGCAAGGCAAGGAAGAGATTTTGTTTGTGCACTTAGAGGTTGGGAATGACTTTGACCTCAACTTAAAAGACCAGTTTGGGCACCATAACCACTTCATTCAAATAAAGTTGTCATGGTGCCAGGAAGTTCTCTGGAGCTTTCATATTGTGAGGGATTAAACCATTTACAAACGGTATTACCCCAAAGAGTTTAATCCAGTGCACTTCCTGGCTATTCCCAACAATATCTGGTGTCTAAAATTCAGATAGAGGAAGCAGGGACTGCCGCCGGGCAGGGGTGCCTCTGATTGGAATAAAATTGTTAGCTGACGCTATAAGCCAATCAGTAGTTTACCATTCATAACAAAAGTACATAGCTGTGAGTCTGAGGCTTCTGCAGTAGCTGTTCCTACAACTGAACTCTTCTGGACCGTGATCTGGATTGTCCCACCTGGAATCTGCTAAAGCCACTTCCCCAACTTGGATGTCACAGCCTCAAGTGCTCCTATGATAATTGGAACTACTACTGCCTTAACCTTCCAAATCCTTTCTAGCTCCTCTTTAACTTCTTGGTATTTGTCCACCTTCTCATGACCCTTCTTCTTGAGGTTATAGTCACTGGGTATTGCCACATCCACCACTACTGCAGTCATTATTTCTTGTCAAACACCATAATGTTGAGTTGGTTGGCCAGTAAAATGAAGGGATACATACATATTTTTTAGATCAAACACCCCTTATCTCTTGTCACACATATAAAATAGTGGTTTGCATTTTGGGGAGTATGTAATAACACATAGCAGGGAGATTCCATATAGATAAAGGGTTAATTGATGCATGGGGGACACATTAACATACATACACCAACAGACACACACATTAATTTGATAATTTTGTAAAATATGTAATTATAGGTTGCGTTAATAACTTGCTTTTAACATCGTGAACATTTCACACATTCCTTTCATGCACGATATCTTCACGAGAGTTAATGATAGTTAATGTATATAAGCGGGGTGGAAAAAAGACAACCCGACCATTTGTTGCATGGATACATCTCCCATATATGCTAGCAATCCACAGAAGTAGCTGTAGTGGTAACACCATTAACAAGAGATGGGATATAATTTTGTCCACCTCTATGTTTGATATAGTTATAATTAACTATATATAGGTTAGTTGATTATGTACTTTTGTAAGAATACCATGTGAAGGGTGTTATAATGGATTATTAGAATGTGTTGAATGAGTTAATTTTGACTGCAGCACGTTATAGGGGAACATTTAAAAAATTCAAAAGATAAGGTATCATCTTGAGAAACAAAATGGTTCAAAAAAGTCTAGGTGTTTTTACATTATTTTATTCAATGGTGTACATTCTAGGAAAGGGACGTATCACCTGTGACACTCTGATTTAATAGGCACCTGTGACAGGGAGGGGTGCAAAACTAAGGAGTTGGCCTAGACTACCAAATATTTTATGCATGGTCAGGTAAGTGCAGACCCCTTTTCTCATAAATATTTTTGGGAGTCCATGCCAAGTTTTGCACCCTTCCCTGTCACAGGTGCCTCATTCCAGAGCCCTATTTAACTTTGTACTGCAGAGAGCCCGAGATGGAATTTTTTCCCCAAGTGGGTTAATCTCATAAGAGCAGACATTAGGCTGTCAGAGTAGGACCTGCCAAAGATGGGGTACATCGACGTTGTGGCAGGCTTATGCAATGTATGATCATATACTGTAATTAAACCCCAATTTAAAAAAAAAATAAAAAAAATAATACAATCTGTGAGCTTTGAAGTTGCTGTGGATGAGTGAATGTATACTGGATATTGTGTATAATATAAATATTAAGTATATATTTTGTAGTATTTTGATAGGAGCATTTTCTCGCCATTTGGTTCACAGATCAAGTGAGTAAAAAGAGCCAATAGAAATAGAACCAGGAGAAGCAGAAAAAAATCTCTATTTATATATTATATATTTATTAAACATATAATATATAATTTATTTATTTTTTTACTGGTCCTTTTTTTCCTCTCTATTGATCACTTCTTGCTTCGTCTATGAATAAAAGTAACATTTAGTGACTGCCCTTTAAATATCAATTATGTTTTAAATATTAAATTCTTTGAAAAGCTTATTCAAAAATATTAAATAAAATCCAAAATGAGGCTCTGTGTCTACTGTGTGTTAAAAGAAAGTGTGCTAGAGTAAGCAGATAAGAAATCATTTTTATGTTTATATATAATTATTATTTGTATTATATTTGATATTTATATCGCGCCAATAGATTCCGTAGCACTTTAAATATTATGAGAGGGGGGATTTAACTATAAATAGGACAATTACAAGAAAACTTACAGGAACGATAGGTTGAAGAGGACCCTGCTCAAACGAGATTACAGTCTATAGGAGGTGGGGTGTAATACACATTAGGACAGGAAATATCAATCAAATAAGGTGGGAGTGAAGCAGAGCTGGAGGAGAGAGTAGAGTGCTGCCCTTTAGGAGAGAGCAAGAGACAGGTATGTAAGGTAGAGGTTACTCTGGGAGGCCATAAGCTTTCCTGAAGAGATGGGTTTTAAGGCACTTCTTAAATGATTAAAGACTAGGGGAGAGTCTGATGGCGGTAGGCAGGCTATTCCATAGGAAGGGAGCTGCCCGTGAGAAGTCCTGCAAGTGTGAGTTGGCCGTACGGGTGCAAGCAGCAGACAGGAGAAGGTCATGGGCACAGCGGAGGGACCGAGAAGGGACATACTTATGGATCTGTGAGAAAATATAAGAGGGGCTAGAATTGTTCAGTGCTTTATAGGTTTGGGTTAGCACTTTGAATTGACTCCTATAGGATACAGGAAGCCAATGCAAGGACTGACTGAGGGGTGACGTGTGAGAGGGCCGACTACAGAGGAAAATCAGTCTATCGGCAATATTCATTACAGACTGTAGCTGGGCAATACAGCTTTTGGAAAGATCAATTAGGAGAGGGTTACAATAATCCATGCAGGAAATTACTAGAGCATGTACAAGCTCCTTGGTAGCATCTTGTGTAAGAAAGGGCCGTATGCGGGCTATGTTTTTAAGATGGAATCTACAGGATTTGGCAACATACTGGATGTGAGGCTCAAAGGTGAGGCCAGAATTAAGTTTGACGCTAAGACAGCGCGCTTGCAAGGATGGACTGATGTGGATACCACTAACATGAAGGGAGAGCGAAAGAGGAGAATCAGTATTAGGAGGAGGAAAGACAAGGAGTTCAGTTTTAGAGAGACTGAGTTTCAGAAAGCAGGAGGACATCCAGTCACAGATGGAAGAAAAGCAAGCAGTGACATGTTGCAGGACGGCAGGGAAGAGGTCCAGTGAGGAGAGATATATCTGGGTGTCATCAGCGTACAGGTGGTAGTGGAATACAAATGAAGTAATAAGTTTGCCAAGAGAGGCAGTATAAAGAGTAAATAGAAGGGGACAAAGGGAACTCCAACCGAGACTGGACGAGGGGAGGAGGTATCATTAGAAAAGGAGACACTGAATGAGCACTGGGAGAGATAAGAGGAAAACCACGAGAGGACAGAGTCACAGAGACCGAGTGATTGAAGAGTTTGAGGAAGGAGAGCATGATCAACGGTGTCAAAGGCAGCAGAGAGGTCAAGAAGAATTAGTATGGAGTAGCAGCCTTTTGGATTTAGCTAATCTAAAATTAGTACACTTTTTTTAAAATTTTCCCACTAAAAGGCACCTTTTACTGGCAACAATCATTCATTAACGCGGACCCAACATATGTCACAATTACATTACTCTTCGTCTGCTTTTTAGTCACTTCTCCCAATGTTTGTTAATCTAATCTTCCCATCTGTGTCATCGATGTAATTTACTACAAGAAAATCTACGTGGGCGTACGTATATCTCCATACGTAGATCATGAATAATGCAACAAAATGTATAATATACTATAATGCACAGTATAATTACAGACTATAGTTGAGAAATTAGATATCTATTAATTTCAGAAAGTGGCAGAATATTGAATTTTTAAGCACCCTTTTGACAGCTAAAACAGGTTAATGGCATCAATTTTTGCTTAAAAACTACCTTGAGGGTTTGATACTCACTTATTCCATTTGTTATGACAAAGGGTTCACTGACCCACCTCCCCACTGCTTTTCTCTTTATAAATATCACATAAAATGAGCAGGGGTGAGTATGACTTTGAAATATGTTAATCATCATTTTTAAAGTGAACGTATTATAAGGACTAAGGCAAATGCTCATCAGTTAAAGTCCAGAATTATGTAAGTGGTACATGCAGACATTTGTGGGGGCCCCTGTGTAGAAATTCAAGAGGAACAGTCACTCCTCTGAAATTGACACCCTTTTATAAAACATTGACAATCACCTATAACTCATGTTAACCTTTTTTCAGGAGATGTTAGAAAGCTAGGGCTTATTTTCTTGGAAGCACAGTGTGAAGGAATACCCCATCACTGTTTGGCTTCCCTTCGTTTCTACCCAGGGATGTGACTTTTGGGTTCCCATGTATTTTGGGGGTACTTTTGGGGTGCTGTAATATTGTACATTTTTCTGTGCCTGGAGATAATTGAGTTTAGTACAGTCTCTGACTCAATTATCTCCCAGGTTCAGAGGAGGAATTTACTGACGGTATACATTTTATGCCTTTTCTCCATTAAAATCAGTCTTACCCCAGCATTAAGCCTTGGCTCAAGTCCGGTGATATTTTAACATGTGGATTATTGGCGTATTATTATTATGGGAAAAAGGTATCCATGGCAGTGATACCTTGACAGACCGTCACACGGTATTAAAAGTCTTGTGAAGTGATGGTTCCCCTTTAAGAGATGCAATACATAATTTGCTGGCATATGTTAGTATTGACAAAGAAGGTCAGGTATTACTACAAATTAAAAAAACATATATATATGCACATCAGGGTCATGGTTTAATCAAGGGAGAATTTAATCACCCAGATATTGATTGGAATGTTGAGACATGTAGTTTAGCAATGTAAAGCAAGTTTGAAATTAGTAAATTTCAACGCAATGACTCAGTAAATGAAGGCACTAACTAAATATACTGTATGTATGTCTGGATCTGGTAATAACAAATTTGACAAAAAAGTGCTTGTTACACGCACCTATTCTCAAGGCCTGGTATCCTCCTATACCCCCACCACCATTTTTCCCTTTTTTCGCATGTGGGTGATCTTAATGTTTTTCTATACAAACCTATGTATTGCCCTATATTCTATAAATTTGGCATCACTTTATTCTGACAGTTTTTTTGCAAAGAGATCCATAGAGTTTCATTGATGTATATTCTATGTTAATTGATCATTTTTCAACCAACCTTAGCTTGTCTCAGCGTTATTGATCCTGTGCTGCAAGCACTGACTTATTATCTGAATATCATTACAGAATGTGCCCCACTGACCCTGACCCTCCACCTGTCTATGCTTACTGCATCTGTGTCCCCAACCTTGACCTGCTACTTGTTTATCATTACTGAATTTGTGCCACCAACCTTGACTTACCACTTGTTTATCATTCTGCAACCTGTGTCACTAGCTTTGACCTAACCACCTGTTTATCATTTCAGAATTTGTGCCACCAACTTTGACCTACCCTTTGACCTACAACCTGTATATCATTCTGGAACTTGTGCAACAAACCTCAATCTACCACCAGTTTATCATTCTGGAATGTGTGCCACCAATCTTTACCTACCACCTGTTTATCATTTACAAACTTGTGTCACCAGCCTTGACCTACCAACTGTTTATCATTCCAGGAACATGTGCCACCAACCTTGACCTACTACCTGTTTAATATTTACAAACTTGTGTAACCAGCCTTGACCTACCAACTGTTTATCATTCCAGGAACTTGTGCTACCAACCTTGCCCTACCACCTGTTCATCATTTCAGAACTTGTGCCTTACTATCGTTTTATCAGTTCAGAGATTATGCCACCAGCTTGACTTACTACCTGTTTACCTTTACTGAATTTATATGGCCAGTCCTGACTTATTGACTCTTTAACATTGCTTAAACCATGCCACCAGCCTTGATCTATAGAGGGTTTATCATTGCTGATCTTAATGGTAAACTCGGCACTGTATCCAGGCTCAGCGTTCAAATATTCCATTCACGCCAGTAGTGGTTAGAGTTTCTGCTGTTTTGGCCTTTTGGTGACGCTAAAGCCAGACTTTAACAAAGGTCAGTTGCAGCTGGCTAAAAGTGTCTCTATAGCACTGTAACCAGGATGGAATGGTCTGGGAATAAAAGCAAAAATTCTAAATATAACATACATAGTAAAAATACATAACATATATGTCAACGTATACCTTTGGAATAACAAATATAGCGTTAGCAGATTACATCCAGTGTGGTTTAATAGAAAGGTCAGACAAGATATAAAAAGAGGACAAAATGGAAATCCCATTATAAGAGTCATAGGGGTCAACAGCATCATTTATATATTATATAGAGATGCCAATACCATGTACGAAAGGGCAATGGATAAGAAAATCCAATTGTAAACTAAAAGTAATTCAGGTAGAAAAGAAAAATAAGGAAAATCATTGGGGGAAAGGTTCCACATTAACAGAAAATTGACTACATAGGAAAAGAATTAAGGAATATAATTGGCTGGGACAGCCCTGCCACATACTTTGGAAAATCAGCAATAATACAAGAAATCTAAATCCATTGCTTTAAACCTGAAGATTATATTTTCTGCATGGTCTTGATGTAGTTTTCTTTTGCGATTTTACATTTTTTTTAAAGGTTTCATGTAATGAAACGATCATTAAGTAATGCAATTCCCCCATCCAATATAATTTTTGTGGCTCTCCACTCATAGAAACAACAGAGATAGTAATGAGAGAGCTTAGAATTGATGGCACGAAACTCCCGCTCAGCCAAACCATTATGCCCCAAAACAGAACGATTTTTGGGGGCGTCTGACTCTGAATTTCAGCTGAATGACAGTTAAACTCGGCAGAAATTTGAGAACCGAATCAGACGAACCAAGAGGGTGGAAAAATAAGAAAAACTAACCAGTAGATCGCTATAAAAAATAAATCTATATTTATATAGTATATGTTTATTAAATAATTTTTTTGTACTGCTCCTTCTTTTTTCTTTTTACACCTCAATTCTCACTTGATATTTAAATAATATCACCTGACTGCCCCTTTGCCATCACCCACCTTTTATATTCCCATCAATCTTCTCACAAACCAAAACGGACATGCTCAGCCTTTGTATGTTTAAGTTGACTCGTAATTTGGGTACGTCGTAACTCTTTGTTCAGGAATTTAAGGATTGCTGGATTGACCCAAATACTGATAAATTTCAGTTCGGACCGAAACGAAGTTCCAAGTCTAGCAAATAGTTGGTGCATCATTAAACAAACTCATGACTAAACAAGGCCAGGTATTTGTGCCCGCCCAAAAACACCTGCTTAGAGCACTCTGTTGGCTGGCTGACATGTCCAATCAGCGAACGTGCATTAAGCTGATAAATTTGTTTTGGCCTTGCACCCATGTGTCAACAGTTCTACACATTGTAACCTTTTTATTTGCTTGTTTGTCTACTCTTTATTTGCTTGTTTGTCTGTTAATTTACATATTTGTCCTGGTCATCACCTGAAAAGTATACAGCATGTTTTTACACCAGAATTGTGTCTCCTAAAGTAAATCCCAGACAATTTGTCCAAGTCTACCAAAATAATTTTGACTCATCTCTTGGTTTCGGCAACTTCAGTTCTCCCATCGGTATTGGAAGTCTGATACCATTCCATCTATGGCTGAGGTATTGCGCAATGTTTTTGCAAACAAAAGGTGTAAGTTGGCCTTCAGCACATCTTCTGCTGCTTTGGACTTACTGAAACATGAATGGACACTCTGGGAACAGGGCGTCAGGGGTCATTATGGCCTATAAGGTTTTCATTAGACTTGCACCAGACCGGATGGTAAAATATTATTTTGATTTTATTCTTTAATAAATATACCAACATTTTAAGACAAAAAAAAATAAGTAAGAAAAGTATAGAGCTCCATCAAAAAGCTAGAATTGTTATTCCAAACTACGTCCCTATGGTAACTTTGGTATTATGCAACTGGCTAAGGGTATCCTGCAGATTTCAGCTGGGGTAAGAGTTAGAGTAGGGGCTCGCAGTTTAGATAAAGTTTAAATTGTTGGAGATTAATGAATAAGTGGAAGACTGGGACAGGAACAGAAGTTAATCAATATTTATTTATTCTTAATGTTTTATAAGGAAGGACACATAGCAATTTCAGCCTCTATAAAGGGTATAATTAATTATACAATTGTGTCTTAGGTTGACTGTCCAATTTCAAACTTGGCATGACAACAAATGGCAAGTCTTGACAATTTTGCCGATTTCTGTTTACGTGTCGTGATCTATCTTCTTTTTTTGATTCTGAGCTAGCTTATTTTAAGCTCAGAATCTATCACATGACATTTAGTTAAATAACTATGTTATGGAATTATAAACACTGCCCAGATCAAATTATATGCATACAATCTTACAGCTCTGTGTGTACGATGGACAGTCAGTTGAGGCTGGCAAACAAATTATTCCTCTTGAGAAGGAAAACATTAACAATTAAAATCCTAAACTGCTGAAGAACCTCTTCTAAACTAATCTGCCAATCAATATCCCCCTAGGTTATGCAGAACATTTATTGACAAGCTCTGTTTCCCCAGAGGTTCTCTATAATAAATTTGAGATTGATTGCGTTGCTCATTGTTGGATGGATAAAATCATTAAAATTGGTCATCCAGAGCTTTAACAATGTACACAGAGACAGCACATTCATTGATAGAGAATGAGTGACTATAAAAAGGGTCCCAGATGGTAGGAGTAACAAAACGGAATGTTGTGAAAACATGTCTGTGGATACAGGGAAACAACCTCCGGTTGAAGTGGTAGAAGGTTATATTTTAGCTTATAATATATCTGAAGAACTCATGAGTTTCTTGACTAGGCATGGGTTTTTTCCCAGAGTAGGAAATTAAGGGAGCCTAATTCTTTTTATCTACTCTAAGATTATATTTACCGTACTTACCATAGACCTTCTTGGCATGAGTCCACCAAAGAATTGATAACTTGGACCACAATTTAATTCATTTGAATCAGAATCAGAAATGATTCCAATTTGTCAGAAAAAAAGTTTTTGTTTTGTTTTTCAAATAATGTATTTGCAGTATATTACAAAATATGGGAATATTTGTAGATGAATAATTTTAGATGAATTCAAGTTGTTGTTTTTTTTCCCGAATGAAATCATTTCTGATACAAATGAATTAATTTGTGATCCAAGTTATCAACTCTTTCGTGCACTCATGCTGAGAAAGTCATTGTTAAATAAATAAAATCTTAGAGTTGATAAAATGAATTGGGCTATCTTAATTTCCTGCCTAGTCAATAAATGTAAGATTCTTCAAATATATAAGCTTCTACCACTTCAACAGGAGGTTGTTTCCCTGCATCATGATTCAAGCAAATTAAACCGAGGCCTTAATATTTAACAATTACGTTCCTATGAAATAGACCCCGATGTATTTTATGTTACATGGGGCAGAAAGATGCTCCAAACATCCAACCATGACCTTGATTATTATTATTGGTATTTATATAGTGCCAACATGTTCCGCAGCACTATACATTATTATGAAAGGAGGGGGAAATTTAACAATAAACTAGACATTTACAAAATGACACAGGAACGATAGGTAGACGAGGACCCTGCTCAAATGAGCTTACAGTCTAGAGGAGGTGGGGTATAAAAACACAATAGGGTAGCAAGGGGGACGACAAACAAACACGGTGGAAAAGTAACAGAAGGTGAGAGTGAAGTGTGGCTCTTCAGGAGAGCAATAGGTAGACATGTGATGTAGAAGTTACTCTGGGAGTCCATAAACATTAAACAGATGGGTTTTGAAGGACTTCTTAAACAATTGAAGACTAGGGGAGAGTATGATGGGGCAGGCATGCTGTTCCAAAGGAAAGGAGCTGCCCGTGAAAAGTCCTGCAAGCGTGAGTTCGCAGTAAGGGTGTGAGCAGCAGACAGGAGAAGGTCACCGGCAGAGCAGAGAGGACCTAGAGGGGGCACACCGACGAATCAGGGAAGAAATGTAACAGGGGCTAGAGTTGTTTAGAGCTTTAAAGGTAAGGGTTAGCATTTTGAAATGACACCTATAGGATATGGGAAACTAGGTTCCTATGTTGGTCTTTATGTGGTTGATAGACTTATCATCCCCTCCGCACTTGTAGACTGATCTGTCTTCTTCTTTATGTGGATGGCAAGAGGTTAAATCATGGAGGTCACAAGGATAATAAGAAAGGCTCGTTGAGAGTTCATTGTAGCAGACCTTGCTATAGTTCTCAGAATCATCATTCAAGAGCCGTCTTATCCCTGTCAATCCTCTTTATACTCTCCAGAATGTTTTATTACCTTATATTGAATTTTGTTGCTTCTCGGCGATATCCAAATTACACTGAACATCCAAAGTATTTGAGAACAGCTGTGTAAGGTAGGCTTTTTTTTTCCTGGTGTTTACCGGCATACATGCATGTTTTGACCTTAAATACAGTAACGTATCATCTTTTCATCAATTAATGATTCATATGTCGACACAAACCTTATACTATTACATATAAAGCATGGATTTCATATTACACAATGTATATATCATGTTCTACAGCGTGGTGATAGTCTCCAAGGATTTCACGTTGATATGTGTTCCAGTAAGCTATGACAGTCTCTGTGTGTAAAAAAAAAAGGCTGTGGAGACCAAGTGAGTGTAATGATAAAAATTGATAATTTTACAGCACAAGGTACATAATACACAACTGGGCAATCAATACATTGTGGGTGTCTTATCTGAAAATAGAACACTTTTACTCCATGGAATGCTTTTTCTGAATTAAGAGTCTCTGTATATTTTAAACTAAGGAAGCTATTATTATAGTAAATATTTAGGTATTATTTAGACCTAGTTAGTGACCAAAGGGGTTTTTAGAGTCGGGAGGCCTTGACAGAGGGGGAATATATTGTGCCAGGAAAACAAGTTCACCTTCCCTCTCTTTCCCCACTCCACACTAGCCTACTTCACTTCCTCTTCACCAAATGAATCATCTCATTTTAAACTCTTCTAGCAACCAACCTTGTCTATGTACGAAATATATTTTTACCCTAAATGGAGGTGTAATTACACCTCCATTTAGAAATGCTACCAGTTTAAAGCTTTACTCCAAGTACTATGACCACTTCAGTGATTTAAAGTGGTCATGGTGCCTGGAGTCTGTAACTGCAGCATTTCCCTATGAAACATCGCACAAGACCTTAACCCCTTTGCTGCCACACAGAGTCAGATTAGGGTTGCCCAGAGCCCTTTGCAGGGTGCCAGATTGGGACCCCCGCCTAGCGTCCTGGGCTCTGGTGTGTGTTGACTTAGTGTTATGTGAGTGGAGGAGGATTAGAGCTGTATGGGGGGAGTCAGAGTTTATCTGTATGTTCTGAGTATTGTGTACTCGGAGGAGGGTGAAAGCTGTATGGAGAGAGGCTGAGTGTGTCTGTGTGTGCTGATTGATTGTTGTGTGTGTGATTACTGAATTTTGTGTATGTGTGTAGGGGAGTCTAAATGTTGCTAAATGTAGTAGGTGTATGCTTTCCTGCTTACTTTCACTGGTGGTCCAGTGGAGGGTGAGCAGGTTCACTTCTGGTCCAGTAGATAGTAAGCAAGTTCTATGGTGGTCCAATAGGGGGTAAGCAGAATCTTTGGAAGTCCAGTAGAGGGTGAGCAGGTTTGCTGGTGGTCCAGCGGAGGGTGAGCAGAATCCTTGAAAGTCCAGTGGAGGTTGAGTAGGTTCACTTGTGATCAAGTAGATAGTAAGCATGTTCTCTTGTGGTCCAGCGGAGTGTGAGCAGGATCTTTGGAAGTCCAGTGGAGGGTTAGCAGGTTCGCTGGTGGTCCAGTGGAGGGAGAGCAGGTTACCTTGTGATCCAATGGAGTGTGAGCAGCATCCCTTGTGGTCCAGTGGGGCAACTCCATCGTCTGCATCAATATCAGGTACAGAGCACCTTCTCGGTTCTGGCGCTCAGACAGTGACTCAAAATACCATCTGTGGCGTTCTAAGTCATCAAGGAGTGCCAGGAGACTGCAAGGGTACCTGATAGTGGTCACTTATTCAGTTAAGTGAGGTCCTTACATGAACAGAGTTACATTTGTATGCAAAGATTGAGATGCTTACTATTCCAAGTGAGAGGACATCTAAAGTTTCTAAAGTTTAGGTTCTTTAGGGATACATGTTGAGAACGTACTACAGTTCACAACCAGTTTTTTTCTTGGATTTCCACTGATATCAGATAGCCAGAAGTCATTGTTTGCTGGATCGCACCTCAGACTGCTGGACGTCGGACACTATAAAGTGTCGTCTTTGTAGTAGTGATTTTTTTTCCAGTACTCTACCTTCTGCTATAGAAGTGGTCATTAAGGTAGGCTTTAGAAAGGTAATCTTGGTATATTAAGATAATCTGTGGGTGGTTAACTCTAATGTTCTTCTCGAAATTCCAGTACAGATGTCCTATACAGGATTTTCATCTGATTAATACTAGTATCATGTAAGCAGTATGAGCTCATTTTAATAGGCGATGGACATTCCTTAAGTCTAAGCATAGATATGGTGGTCTGTAGTCATTAAATCACACATACAGGTACAACTGATCCAAATGCCACACCTTTAAGGGACACTGTAGGCACCAAACAACTTTAACTCAATTAAGCAGTTTTGGTGTACAGATCATGCCACTGCAGTCTTACTGCTCAATTCGCTGCCATTTAGGAGTTAAATCAACTTGTATATGCAGCCCTAGCTAAGCCTCACTGCATGTGACTTACACAGCCTTCCTAAACACTTCCTGTAAAGAATCATCTAATGTTTACACTTCATTGCATTTACTGTTTAATTTCGAATTTTGTGTCACTTGCTCTGTTGATAGTTTGAACCTTCATATGTTCTTCTGCACACAGCAACTTTATGGTAATCCCTCTTCCTACGACCTACGACTTGCATAGACCTCTTTCTCACTACTGTACTCAAACAATGTGCTTTTCTGTAGTGCAGAACTTTGAGTTTCAGTGTTGAGTCATTGCTGCTGCCATAGTAAACCTTGCTCTTGTGTTCTGCAGGAATCCCCTACGGTACATGAGTCAATCAGGCCGCCTTGGTGACTTAGAATAGAATGGAATGAGGTTAATTATTTTCAGTGGCCTACAGAGAAAACATCATCAGGGCAGCAATAGGATCTGATGAACGTTTCAGCAAAAGTATCAATCTTTGTCTGTAGTAATGTGAATTGTACTAACAGTTTGCAGTGATAATTCAAGAAAATAATGTTTTTCCCTAATTTTGCAAACTCTTCTACTGCCACTATTCAATTTGATATTTCTGCAATCAATATATCAATGCCAAGGTTGTTCATTCTACAGGATTAATGGCTAGGTTTTTTTTTTTTTTTTTTATTCTCCGACTCCCTTCTGCTCCTTAATTTGGCCACCTGAGATATTTTAGGATATTGAGAAAGATAGCAGAACTGAGACCACCCGGAACACTTAAAATAAAATGTGAGTCAGTAAACAAGATTAGAGTCAAAATCAAATCTAAAAAAATAATAATAATAATAATGCAAAGATAGGTGGAGGCTAAAAATCAAAAAAGCAAATACAAGGAGTGGAGAGGCAATGAACAAAACCACATTATGAATTGTGCAAAGAAAAATTTCTACAGTAATCTTTCATTTAAAAAAAGCACTCCGTTTAGTTGTAAACCATTTTTAATAAATTTTAAACCATTATATATAAGAGAACATTTAGAGAAAGTCATGAATGTCATTGCAGGTTTGTTTTTGTTTTTTTATAATTTTTTATTTTTGCAGGTGAAGCATTACGACATAGTCAATTAATACATGCATACAAACTTAGATCGCAGTGACTATGTTAACATAACATTGTAGACATTTTATGTTCACCTGTGTTTTTGTTATATTAGACTAGGTCATATACTTTGGCGACAATGCCTCTCACAACAGACATATTATACTAAGTGGTCGTCAGGGGAAACTGGGTTTGTTAGAGTGCCGCGTGGTCAGGTGTAAGTGGCCTGTCTGGTTGTCATCGGGTGTGTTATACATATTCAGTCATTAAAACTTGACATAAACCGAATAAGAATGAAAAAAAGAAAAACCAAACAGCCACTGTAAAATGAGATTTAGTACATTGCATTTTAACATATTGGTTTTAGCTACAGTTTGTTATGTCAAGGCGCTTGAGTCTACCCTGGATTGTTTAAGTCAAGTGGGGCCCCTAACCTTTGGGGCAATGGGGGGAGATAAATGGCTAGCTGTCAGTTGACTCTGAAGGAGCCTTCGTTGGTGTATGTCATATTTTAGCACAGACGTCCTTTGGAACTAAATAACAGGTTAGAAATACAGTTAGCATAGTGTGGGGGTAAAGGGGAGAGGAGGTTGAAAAAGATTAAGAGACAGAAACAGTGATGGTTTGTTCTCTTATGTTACAGCATCTTGTCCGCTTCTTGTGCTGGTGGTGGGGTGTGCCTTCTGCTCTCGTGGACCATTTCCCAATACAATTGCTGCCAAGAAGGTGGTGGCCTCTGCCACGTCGGTGGCCTTGAATTGCATGCCATCTTTGGTGACAATAAAGGCTCTAGGAGTAGTCCATTTATGTGGTATTCCTGCCTCTTTAAGCCGTTGTGTGATGGGTTCCATTGTTTTCCTCCATAGCAAGGTCGAGCGGTGTAGATCTTGGAAGATCGATATCTTATGAGACTGAAAGTCCAGTGGTGACTGATTGTGAACAGTCCTTATCAAAGTTTGTTTGTGTTGTCTTGTCCCACAACGTAAGATTATGTCCCTTGGGGATGCAGGCAGTGCCTTAGGATATTTGGCGATGCTGTAAGCTCCATCGTTTGTGAATTGCTTGGCTTGCTTTGCTGGGAGTAGTGTATTCACTTGTTTCCTAATGAAGTGAGGAGCTCTTCTTTCGCCACTGTGTCCGAGACACCCCTTATCTTCAGGTTTTTCTGGTGGGTTCTCTCGTCCAGGGCATCCACTCTCAGCGTCAGAGTGGATTGGTGTGCAGCTGCATGACTGAGTCTCCCACTGCTGCAAGGTTGCGTTGTAGGCTGGTTATATCAGTTTTCTGAAGTCTGGACGTGGGTTGTGACCGTTTGTACTTCACACCGCACCGTGGCTATGTCGGCTGCGAACAGCTATTGGATTTTGACAAAGAGATTGTCTATGTCCTGTTTTGTCACTGGAACCATACTTGCTGGGGTAGATGTGGCTGGGTGTCAAGTCATGGAAGGTCCCAAGGCATCTACAGTCCCCCCTTCTTCGTCCTGAGGATTTGAGGCTTCAGCCTCAGCCTGTTCCTGCGACCTATGCTTTGGGGGTGCGTTGGAGCAGTGTGCCGATGTCTTGTGCTTCCCTGAATGTTTGTACCTGATTTTTGGGTCTTCTTTCCCATCTCATCCGGCTCTTGGGGCTTTGTCTGATGGGATTTGGGTGTGAGCCAGTCCAGGTCCCACAAGGCCGTAAAGACATTTGTCGCGTTTTTCAGCATGCCGCGTGGGAGGCCTTATGAGGCCAGAGTTTATGTTTCATGCCCGGCGGCTGAAAGAATCCTATCGGTGTATGCCTCCCCTTCCCCTGCAAACGTTTCCAGTCCCTAGGTGGGTCGATGCTCGACAGACATGGAGATTAATGTTGGATTTCACTGTTAGATTAGCTGAGCTCCCGGAATGGCATCTGTGCTGGATCGCCCTTTGTGGATTTGCGTTTTACAAATTAACATCAGCTATTGTTCACCTAAAACTTTTCTGGTTATTGGCTAATATGTAAGAGCCAGCTGCATTCTGATTGGCTGAAAGTAACAAGCATCCAATCGAAATAGACTCAAGTACAAACAGTGATGACATACATTATTAAACTTACAAATGTCACCACACTTCACTGTACAAGACTTGACCAATTCATAACCATCACTATGTGGTCCTTGTCAAAGTCATTCAGATCTTTTGACTTGCTCATATTTCTTGCCTCCAAGAACTGACTGTTCACTTGCTGCCTCATATATCCCACCCCTTGTCAGGTGCCACTGTAACGATATAATCAATGTTATTCACTTCACCTGTCCGTGGTTTTAATGTTTTGGATGATCAGTTTATAACGCCCAAGTATTGGTATTTGCAAGTTATTTGCGCCAACAAATGTAATCCACATAATTTAATAAATAATTTTGCTATGGAAATAGAAAAAAAATGAGTAATAAAAAAAGACTCATGCAGCCCCACCCTCTCTGCCTCTGACATCATCATGAATATTTTCACTTCCTTGGTATCAGTAAGAATATTATTACAGCCTAAGCACGTATTTTATGCTTAGGCTGTACTAAGCATAAACTTGATGCAGCCCTTTTTGTTTTGACAAAAAGAACCCTTTTGATCAATGGTCAAATATTATTAAAATGAAGTGAAATTCAGAAAGGATTGGGCTGGAAAAACATTTTACATTAACCAGAATTTTACCCGTATGCTTCTAAGCTCCATAGTCTTTACAAAAATGAGTTGTGGATGGTGATTACAGGGCCACTTTAACGTGTGCACTAATTTATGTAAGAGACATTACAGACCTATTAAAAGCAGATGGCTCACCTTTTGGTATTGACAAGTGATGTTTTCCAGATAATAATCCTAAAATAGTGGTTCCTCCAGCAAAAATTGATTATCTGGAAAAGTTGATTATCTGGCAAAATTGATTACTCATTAACAAAGGCCACACAATGATCAGTTGTTAATCAATTAATCTACTCAATTACTAAATACAAAAATAGTGAAAAAAAATACGAAAGAAAGAAAATGTACCTAAAGTCAAATATGACATATCCACATATGAAATCCATTAAAGGAACGTACCAAACACCTAAAATATCTGCTGAGGGTCCTCTTGTTTACTTTTATAAAAAGTACACATTTTAATAGTAATTGGCACTTTTATAAATTAACCTTGTTACACCCTCCCCTCCCCCACCCCTGACTGTTAAGCAGACAGCCGGTGTTCCATCAAAATCCCCTGCCCCATGAAAATCCTGGCTGCTTTTTTGTGAGAGCATCATTGTTGTGATTGTTTTTATTGAATATTGGTCTCCGAGGAAGTCCCATTAGAGGGCGAAACGCGTAAGACCAACATTTCTTTTTATTTGCTATTTTAACGTTGTCAGCAATAAACCTCTTTTCTACTCATCTACGTGTCGGAGTCCTGCATGGTTCATGATATTGGGTGACACCTGATCCTAAGAGGGAGACACTAGCCCCCCAAACACCAGGGAGGCACCATTAGAGCGCATTTAACTCCAAAATCCTGTGAGTGCGATCTTTAGCAGGGATTATTATATATCCATCAACTGCATTATGCTATGTTCTTTTTTTAATTATATTTTAGGTTTAGCAGCTGTATCCCACGTGTCTTATGTCTATTGGCTTGTTTAGACGTAACACTGCTTGGGAGGTGTTCGGTGGGAAACTGTTCTCTGTTTACTGACAAGTATATGCTATTTTTTGTTATATTATATTAGTGTCACTATCACTGCAGTGGGATTTTGATGTGATGGAGCCTGCTCCAATCGCACTAACAACAGGTGAAGGACTCAATAAATACTAAAAGGCTGACAGACCTGAATTGGTCTTTCAGACAAATTTACTAAGTAAAGATTACTTAGTGTTAGTAACTTATGCCCCTACTCGCTATACCGCGAGTAGGGGCATGTCTTTTAAACAGTGAGAAGCCTATAGCTGCTCACTGTTAAAAAAAAAAAGGTATCCCCCTCCTGAGCCCTCACCCTTGAACGGCGGGTGGGGGCCCTAACGTAAAATAAGGGGGGACCTGTTGTCCTCCCCCGGCCCCCACCAGGCCCCCATCCATAATCGGTGGGTGGGGGCCCTAAATTAGAATGAGGGTGGGGACCTAATGTCCTCCCCCTGGCCCTCACCCCTGAGCGGTGGGTGGGGGCCCTAAATAAAAATTGGGGGGGACCTAATGTCTTTCCCCATGGCCCCCACCCCTGAGTGGTGGGTGGGGGCCCTAAATACCAATTAGGGGGGGGACCTGATGTCCTCCCCCATGGCCCCCACCTCTGAGCGGTGGATGGGGGCCCTAAATACCAATTGGGGTGGTCCTAATGTCCTCCCCCCTGACCCCCACCCCTGAGCGATGGGTGGGGGCCCAAATTAGAATAAGGGGGGGACCTAATGTCCTCCCCCCTGGCCCCCACCCGTGAGGGGTGTGTGGGGGAAATAAATAAAAATTGGGGGGACCTAATGTCCTCCCCCCTGACCCCACCCCTGAGCGGTGGGTGGGGGCCCTAAATACCAATTAGGGGGGACCTATTGTCCTCCCCACTGGTCACCACCCCTGACCGGTGGGTGGGGGCCCTAAATAAAAATGTAACCCCCCTCAGGTGACTAAGGGTCCCCAAACCCCTAGTCACCCCCATCCCCCAAAAAATTAACCCCTACCTACCCCCCCTCACCCTAAAAATAATGAGGGGGGACCTTTAACATAGTAAAGTAAGTAAAGTAAAAATAAAATAAAACTTACCATTTGATGTTTTCTTTCTTCTAAAATCTTCTTTTTTCAGCCCCAAAAAAGGCCAAATAAAAATCCATAATAACCGACGCACTTAAAAAAAAAAAAAAGCACAAAAAAAATAATCCATCTTCACCCATGGAGGGCTCCGTGCAGACTGAGCTCTGCAGGGCGGGGGAAGACTTATAAAGCCTTGCCCCACCCTGCAATTAGCCTCAGAGCACTCTGATTGGTGGGTTTAAGCCATCCAATCAGAGTGCTCTGTTAGGTAAATGAAACAGGTAATTCTCTACATTTACCTGTCACAGCACTCTGATTGGTTGGCTTGAAATCCACCAATCAGAGTGCTCTGTGTCATTTTACACAACGTGGGAAAGTTCTTTGGAATTGCTGTGTAATTTGACTCATAAAACTCTGATTTCAAAACGCGCCATTAAATTGCCAAACACCGAACTCAAACCCGAACTGTTACTAAATTGTCCAGGCTCGGGTTCGGGGGTCAAAAAAACGTAATGTTTGGTACGAACCCGAACTTTACAGTTCGGGTTCGCTCAACTCTATTGTGGACATTTTATTCATGGTAGCTAGCCCTGTCCGGAGATGATTTGCATTAAGTGCATGTGGGGAAACATATGTTTTGGGGGTTACCGCTGTACAACCCTGTTGTCTGCAAGTTAATAAAATCATCCCACACAGAGGCGCTAGGGTGGGGACCCATTGTTCATTTTGATGACCCCCTGTGAGGAATATTCCTATATATATGTGACCACAGTTGTTATTTTACCCCTTCACCAAGTCTTGACTGGTGTTAAGGGAGAAACTAACACTTTAGTGATTCTTTCCCAATAATAGGGAACTTTGGTGAAGGTACCCGGTCAAAATGCAGGAGCTCCGCCAAAGCCGACATTAGCGCAGCCATTGCTGAGGTGGGGTTCTGACATTATTGCAGCCATCATAGTGGTGGGATTCTGACATTATTGCAGCCCTCGCTGAGGTGGAATCCTGACATTATTGCAGCCATCAAAGTGGTGGGATTCTGACATTAACGCAGCCATTGCTGGGGTGGGATCTTGGCATTATTGCAGCCATCGCTGAAGTGGGATCCTGACATTAGCACAGCCATCACTGAGGTGGGGTTCTGACATCAGTGTCGCCATTGCTGGGGTGGGTTCCTGACATTAGTGCAGTCATCGTTGAGGTGGGATTCTGACATTAACGTAGCCATCACTGGGGTGGGATTCTGACATTAACGTAGCCATCACTGGGGTAGGATTCTGACATTAACGCAGCCATCGCTGGGGTGGGATTGTGACATTAGCTCAGCCATCACTGGAGTGGGATCCTGACATTAGCGCAGCCATCACTGGGGTGGGATTCTGACATTAACGCAGCCATCGCTGGGGTGGGATTCTGACATTAACGCAGCCATCACTGGGGTGGGATTCTGACATTAACGCAGCCATCGCTGCGGTGGGATTGTGACATTAGCTCAGCCATCACTGGAGTGGGATCTTGACATTAGCGCAGCCATCACTGGGGTGGGATTGTGACATTATTGCAGCTATCGCTGGGGTGGGATTGTGACATTAACGCAGCCATCGCTGGGGTGGGATTCTGACATTAACGTAGCCATCACTGGGGTGGGATTCTGACATTAACGCAGCCATCGCTGGGGTGGGATTCTGACATTAACGCAGCCATCACTGGGGTGGGATTCTGACATTAACGCAGCCATCGCTGACGGTGGGATTGTGACATTAGCTCAGCCATCACTGGAGTGGGATCCTGACATTAGCGCAGCCATCACTGGGGTAGGATTGTGACATTATTGCAGCTATCGCTGGGGTGGGATTGTGACATATCATAATCTTTGGGTCAGAATCAAAACGTTAATGCAGCCATCGCTGGGACGAGATTTCCATCTGGTCATTTCTTGGTAGAAGGTTTCATATTTCACTGCTTCCCATCTGTAAGGCTCAGAATAATGATAAACAGCCAGAGATTCATTTCAGCTCCTTGGAAACCTGGTTATTTAGGCTAAAAATAAAGCTTTGTCCTGTGGATTGAGCGGCCATTCAACTCTTGTCTCCTAATTAGAGAGGAGTATGTTGAGGTGCTTATTACAGGTGTGTTTTATTTTCTACAACGCATAGGCATGAATCTGCTGTAATAGCCACTAACACTCACTGCACCTCTCTGCAACAGCTAGACACACAGACACATTCACGTATAAACACTGCCACACAAGCAGATGCACAGTGACAGTAATTGACACAGACTCACATACACACAGCAACAATGACTCACATAGATACACACCGATACATGCAAGGTAACACACTAATATACACACACAAAAACACAGAAACAAACAGATACACTGACACACACACACATTAGCATGCACACATTGACAAACACAATAACAAACAGATTCATACACATGCCGAACACACATTTTTGAAAACCTGATACACACACTGAAACGCATGTATAAAATCAATATAAACATGTTTTAGCTCACTGGTCTTTCCCCATGTAATCACATCCTCCCAGTCCCAATGCAGCCATGTGAATGATGGCCACAACCTAGCTCAGGGATAGGCAACCTTAGGCACTAGAGATGTTTTGGAACATTAGGTGAGATGTAGTCCACAACATCTCGAGTGCCGAAGGTTGCCTACCCCTTACCAAGCTGGTCCGCTTGGCATAGGAACCCAGACTGGTACACCGTTAAATTCTGTCCAATTTAGCATTTTGTATTGTACTTTATAATGTCCTTATTCATTACAAAAATATTACATTTCCTCCTAATTATTTTTGTCTGGCTCCAACATTCTGCAAATATTTGTCAATACGCTGGTAAAATGAGTAACTTGCAGCTGAACCACCACCTACATAGACCATTATAAGCCAAGACATGCAGGCAGATCCCACACCGGTCACGGACAGGAGGTGTATCTCATCCGAAGCTTCACAATCATTATTTAGTGATCCACAGGTTGTCTCTCATTTGTGCACAGCTCACAGACTATTCACGGGTTACTGTATACTTAAAGGACCACTATAGTGCCAGGAAAACATGCTCGTTTTCCTGGCACTATAGTGCCCTGAGGGTGCCCCCACTCGTTTTTTTACCGTGACATATTGGCCAACAATTAAATTACACATAGTGACGTCTACTCATTAGAAACGAATACCATTCTCACTATTCATTCAAAAAGAAGGTTGTAAGATAACATAGCTTTAATAGCTTAATCTCAGTAGCTTTGCACCTTTAAACGGGAACATTTTGAAAACAAAAATACTGAAACAACATATTACTATAAATTGCAAAATGCTAAAAAAACAAATACAATATGTAATTTAAAAAATAATTGAAATACCAAGGTTTGCAAAAACTGTCATTAAAATGTTACCATTATCTGTGTACACAAACAATTATATAGTCCAAATATATAATCAGTTTATACATAGACAGATACGTGCCAAATTAAATACACAAAAACAGCAGCCAAATTCATCCAGAACACATAATGTTATATGTACATAATGCAAACTCTAAAGTAACTCTCCGAGCACCAATACAACTGTAAATTTTCTACAACGCAAAGGGACATGTATCAATTGACAATTTTTTAAAGTAGCAAGCAAACACTTTTAAACAATGTTTCTCTAATGCATTTGACTGGTTTTAATTCTTACATGTAAACTTATTGGGAAATAAAGTGCAGTCTTTTTTAATCTTTATTCTTCGGACAATATGTCAAAATATACATTGTATAGTTTTATGGATCATCCCACGGAAACGAAACGCGTAGGACCAGAGATTGTTTTGATATATTTTTATATATTTTATCTTATTTTGTAACGCCAATAAACCAGTTTTCTTCAACCTACCTGGTTCCTGATTTCAATCCAGAGGGCCATCTGCCGATAGAGGATCCCGACCTCCCTATGGAGATGGTAACTTTAAGGCGCTATACTACTTGGTGTCTGTGAGTTCCACATTAAGTGGGGGCACTGTTTCCATTAGCTTACAGTGTTGCACTATTCTTCGTTATTCTTCTGTTTCTAGATATCCAGCTGTATAGAATTTTTCTGTATTTTAATCTGTCTGTAAAAGGTCACCAACAGGAAAAGAACCTTGGGAAGCTGTTTATATAAGCTAAGTAGCGTTATTCTTATATTACACTATATATATATTTCTTATTTGATTGGTTTTAGCCTTATTAACCCCTTAAGGGCTGAGCAAGTTGTGATCAAAACAAAACGTAAACAAACCTTGCGCTATATGTCTGTTCAGGCGTAATTCACCTCTTTCACATTACATGCACCCATACTTACCATATATAATTTTGTTCAGGAGAAAGAGGGATTTTATGTCACATCAAATATTTGTATATTAAACATAATTTAATATGAATAAAATATAAAAAAATAGAAATTAAGAAATTTGTTGTTTTTTTTAGTTATGCGTGGCATTTTAACTGTGAATGTCACAATACTGTTAGCTGTTACTGCAATAAGGTACACATATTTGTATTCAGCGATGTCTCACGGGTAAAACAGTAACGCCAATGTACAGGTTTTATGGTGTTTTCGGAAGTTACAGGGTGAAATACAGCATGTTAAATTTTTCAGTTTTCTCACATTGAAATTCAACAGATTGGTTACGTTGCCTTTGAGACCGTATGGTAGCCCAGGAATGAGTATTACCACGATGATGGCATACCATTTGTAAAAGTAGACAACCCAAGGTATTACAAATAGGGTATGTCCAGTCTTTCTTAGTAGCCACTTAGTCACAAATACTGGCCAAAATTAGCGTTCATATTTGTTTGTGTGTGAAAAATGCAAAAATCTAAAAAAAATATGTTTTTATTTATATATATATATATATATATATATATAGATAGATATAGATACGTATATGTAGTTATAATGTCATTCTAAATGTATTTTGAATTTAATATATATATATATGTATAATAATATCAAAATACAGTTAGAACAAATTAAAACTGGCATATAATTTTTTTAAATTTATATATTAATTTTATTTTATATATATATATATATATAAATATTTAATGTCATTATAAGTGTATTTTAATATTGATATATTGATAATTTTATATATATATATATATTAATATTAAATACACTTTTTTTTATTAATGATGTGTTTATGTGTATATAAAAGTACTTAGATTATATATATATATGCATAAGCCGGCTATTCCGGCCATGTGATCGCGAGGACCCTGAGATCACATGGCCGGTGGAGGGGGGGGGCGGATCAAGCAGAGGGGATCTGCCTGAGCTCAAAGGCAGAACCCAGGATCTATGCTGCCCGCCGGCGTTTAGGGCCTCATAAAGAAGGATGGCATAGATCACCCACCATCCTTAAGGGGTTAATATGCAGTATTTTGGGCTAATATGACATACATATTAATGAAGCCTAAGCCTATAAAAGACATACATATTAATGAAGCCTAAGCCTATCAAATGCATTAAATGGACATGCATCACTTTAAGACAACTGTCATTTAAAAGCTTTAGCTTTAGTCTACAATACTCCAAGTGGGACACTGAATAAACCAATCCATGTCCTATCCCTAGGAATTCTGGAAAAGTGCATTGGGCGTGCCTGAGAGGGCTCCAGTGTAGGGTTTTTTACTCCTGCTGCCGCATAACAAAGCCCCGTTTCTGTCGTAAGTGGTCTGGTCTCCATCTGAGCTTGGTGAGTAAGAGGGATGGGGGGAGAGGCTGAAGAAACTCCCCTAGCTGAGAGGCGTGTCCAATAATGCAATCTGACCCAGTTTATTAACGTATATTAGATATTTTTCTTGCTTTATTTTGTTTGTATATTTGTTTATAAGTGTTTGCTTCTGGTTTTTTTTGTTTGTTTTTTTTAATAATAGTCAAGTGATGCATGTCACTTCTTCAAATATAAAATACATGTCACCTATTTTTTTTTAAATTTTTAATTAGGCATGTCCTAAATTCTCCCTTGTCTACCTCAATTTTTAAATTTTATTTTAGTAGACCCTTTTTTGCCAAGTTATACATAAGAAAAAGTAGGGACTATAACCTGCAGGATGACAAAAATTGGCAAAGAGTGGTGCTTTAGTCAAGTTTCACTGCCTTTATCAACTTTGTCATTAGCTTTGTGTATACTCAACTCCCTCCAATGATGTGTCACAGATTCTGAGTGTTGACTCTTGCGCGATCACCAAAGTCAACATGGGGGTCAGTGGAAGTCGCATGTGTGCTGATGCCACCATCTTAGAAAGCTAAGATGGCAGCACCAATAATGAAGACCTGCAGGGGCTGGACAACTGTCTATGCCTGTCTGAGGGTCAATAATGGTAGGGGAACATGGAGTGGTACAGATGATTGTAAAAAGTTGAAACTACTACCTTGAGTGTCCCTTCGAAAGGTCAAACATTTTTGCAAGTAAGACCACCTTCGGCAGTTCCACAGTGTGTCATCCGCCAGACCAGAACTAGAATTCCAGGCTGGCTAATGTCAATTCTGTGCGGTCAACTGATGTTCTCGGCCAATGAATGTCGACAGCCGTGAAGCGCATCACTGGGCCACTAGTGAGTCTAAGAGCCCGGCAAGGACCAGGCAGGGGAGGCAAACCATTGTTAAGTGGTTTGCCCCTTTAACGGGAAACCAAGCCAAACTACTCTCGACATCATAACTACTAAAGCAGGCTGTAATAGTTGTGATTAATGGAGTAATCCTAAATTTATTTAAATTCTTTAATTTAATTTAATTTTTTTTCTATTATATTTAGGTTATTATTTATACAATAAATTAAATATATGGAGTTATTTTTATCCCGTTCATTCCCTCTAACATGCAACAGAACCCATACTGCAGTACCGAAACACACTGCTTACGCAAATACATCAATATGAACATTGCAAATCCACTCAAATCTATTTTTATATGTGCGTTAATCCCCAGAAAAGAAGATTTTAGAACAAGGAGGTATTAAAGGATATTCCCCATGATGGGAACATTATGAGATCATTTTCTATGCAGACCGCATCGTAGTGACCATTTCCAAAATGTATGTCAGTCTAGCATGTCTAATTCTGATTCTCAACACCTTTGGGACCCTCTACTGTCTCAGAGTAAATCATGCGAAATCTGAATTTCTACCCATAGGACTCCCAGCAATTGAGTTAGCTTAGCTACAAGAAAATGTCTATTTTTTTTCCAGTGGAGTGAAAACTTAACTTAAAGAGAAACAGTTTCTTAAACAGTTTGGTAGAAATGCCCAGAACTGCTTTATAACATTTCAAATTAAGAATATTGGGATTATTCACTAAAGCGAAGTGTAAATTGTATTTAATTGAAAGTGTTTCAAAGTGAATTACAAATATTGGGCCAGAATCACCAAATGTAGAAATATTTCCCAAGGCAGCTATATTTTCTGTCTGGCAATTTTGAAATAGCATTTTCAATTTACCTAAAATTCACAATAGTTAATACTTAAATGAATAAACCTACTAGTATATCAAATTGAAAGCGGCGCTAAAAACACTATAACTACAACAGCAAGCTGTATTAGTAACACAGTAATTAGTCAAACTGTTTTTGGCCAGTTTGACACTTACCTGGGTCCCCAGGGCACCTACGGTCCTTCTGGTCTTCTGTGACATCAGTGGAATGAAAGTTTTAGCATTAACAATATCACAGAATTCACGACGGACCACAACCAGCTGGGGAACTCAGGTAAGTGCAAATCTCAAATGTTGTGGTTATGGTTGTTAAAGTGCACTGTTACGCACTGTATTGCAATAGAAACATATATATAATGATACATCTTTTTAAAACACTTCTACATAAAATGGATGGGTTGAAGATGAATATAGTTCAAGTAAATAGTATCATAAACACAGTGACCCAGATATTCTGTTAGCTTGATGCATGCGCACAGGTGTTTCTGTGTTAATACATAAACAAGTGGAAAATACATTATGTTCACTTATCTGGGCCACTAGAACATCATACATAATGTTTCTCCATAGGACATATGGGAAAAAGAAATCACTTTAAATTAATATTACATATAATAAAATGTGTTTTTTTGGGGCATTCTACAGAACCTCCTTGATTTAACGCCAATATCCAATGTTAACACTTCCACCCTCCATTGCCTTTTTGAATGATAAAATAAGGTTTTGTCAAATTATATGATCATGGAGTAAGTCTGGTTTCTTGACGAAGCCTGCAAGTTGCATAATTTAACCCATAACTGAGAAGTCTGAAAAAAATCTTTAAAGCATTAGGATGCATGTACTGCAACTCATACCATACCACTGTCTCAGAGGCATAACTAGAAACCATGGGGCCCCGGTGCGCAAATTGGCCTGGACATCCCCCTCCCATATGTTCCCCCTCCCCCCACACATGCAAACAGATACACATGCAGACACACACATAGAAACACACACATATACAGAGACACACAGACATACACATACATACAGACACACAGACAGACACACATACACACAGAAACACAGACAGACATATTGACACACAGACATACACACATACAGACAGACACACAGAAAGACATACACACACATACACACATACAGACAGACATATACACACACACACAGAGACATACATACACACAGACACACACACATACCTTTCCCTGGGGTTCAGTGGCTCAGCCTGATGGGAGTCAGAGATTTCACTCTGACTCCCTTCTCTCCTTCCTCCCGCGCGGCTCCCGGTGGTTGATGGGAGGAAGTCACTTAGTTCCAGCGCAACCTGACATCATCAGAGGGGGCCCGATCACGTTGTTAAAGCCCTGACCGGGGTCCCTGGAAATACATAGCATCGGGTGGCTCAAACAGGATGGGCCACTCGACGGGTTACACCGCGCGGACCGGGGCTGCAGTAGTTAGCCCCTGGAGTGGTGGGATCACAGCTGCAACCCCTGTGACCGCGGTAGTTCCGCCACTGCACTGTCTATTAGACGTGCACACGGCACCTGTTTCCGCTGAACCACTTCTTCTGTAACTAAAAAGAAAAAAACGGGACTGACGAATTGATGGCAGTTCGGCTCGGCCAAACATTATTAACGAAAAAAGAGTTGCAGAAATCAAATCAGACAAGCCTGAGGAAAGTTCAGAGTTAGGAACTGAAATGTTGTCTAATGTTTTTGGCAAAATAAAGAAAAACTTTCTTAAGAAGTACAAGAGTGCAGATAACATTTTTAATGTTTTGTTTTCTTTTTTATATTTTTTTATATCTACTCTATGTAAATATTATATGTATATTTTGAAGAACACTGATGAGAGCATTTTTCCACCATTCGTATCAGAGGTCAAGTGAGAAAAAGTAAGCAATAGCAGTCAAAAAAAAATCCATCTTTATTTATCTAAATTTATAAATTACATTTTGCTAAATATATAATATTTAATTAAATAGATTTTAACTTCATTCGTTCACATACTCGTCCATTGCGCAAGTCATTTTGGCGGTTTGGAAATTGGGTTTTCCATACAACTACCCGATCTACCCACAATTGGACAAATAGGAGTTCATAATGATACAATTCTCCAAGCCTACTGTCCTTTAAATTATTATTCAGCACTGAGAATAATGAGATTGTCTACTTTATATTCTAAACTGGCTGAAGATGCAAGTTCTCTTTCAATAGAACATCATGGCATTTAGGGGAGAAGTGGGTACGCCTGTAGGAGACAAAATATATGTACGCATTTGTTCAAGATCAATAAAACGTTTGTATTTTAAGAACAAACAGTGTTCTTAAATTGTCTGTCACACAGAATTACTGTACATGACACTAGCATACAAATATAAAACACAAAAAAACATGATTTTATAATGGATTTTTTTTTTTTTTTATAGCTTTTGCCTTTTATTTGAAGAATATCTGTCCTGGAGCACAAAATAGAATTACTAAAATAATTAAATGTTTTTTTTTTTTTTAAAGAATAAAGAGTTACCTTAGCCGGTAAACCACTAACTAAATTTGAGAAGCAATGACACACATATCGTCAAAGGATGCATTAGGATGTATTAGTCAAGGTTTATTG
This sequence comes from Pelobates cultripes, assembly GCA_933207985.1. Taxonomy (NCBI): domain Eukaryota; kingdom Metazoa; phylum Chordata; class Amphibia; order Anura; family Pelobatidae; genus Pelobates; species Pelobates cultripes. Next base: position 243,041,094 of record OW240917.1, read on the forward strand.
AACTCCGTATAAAGACGCAAAAAAAGATCAAACATGTCTAGAGTAGAGGGAGGAAAAATGGGTACAAAACCAGTAACAAATGTGCAGGGCCGTCTATAATATGATTAGGACCCTGGGCAATGCATTTTCTTGGGCCCCCGGGGCCCTGCTCCTAACCCCCCAACCCCTTAATTACACCCAACCCGCAATCACACTGACAGACATACTGACACATACGCACACAGACAGACATATTAAAACATTCTCAGATACATACTGACATACACATACACTGACACACAAATATATACTGGCAGACATATTGACACACACTCAGACATACACACAGACACACATTCATGAATACACAGACACATAAACTGACAAATATACTGACACACACAGATGCATACACTGACAGACCTATTGAGACACACAAACAGGCATTCTGACACAGACACACAGGCAGACATACTGACAAACACACAGACATACTGATACACACACAGACATACTGACACACACACAGACATACTGACAAACACACACACAGGCATACTGACATATACAGACACACACAGACATACTGACAAACACACACACAGGCATACTGACATATACAGACACACACAGACATACTGACACACACACACAGACATACACATACATACACAGACATACACACACACATAGACACATACACACACACACACAGACATAGACACACACACAGACTTAGTGACACACACAGGCAGACACACAGAGACATACTGACTCTCACAGACATACATACACACATACTGACATGCACACAGACAGACAGAGACACACACAGACATACATTTAGCCACCCTCCAGTTTCCTACCTTTTTCTGGAGGGTGGTTTCCCTGGTCCAGTGGCAGGCTGAGGCAGATGGGAGTTCTCCTCTGGAACTCCCCTCCTCCCTGCCTTTCTCCTCCCACGCGGTTGTGATCTCCGGTGGGAGGAAGTGACGCGCGGCCTCACTTCCTCCCAGCCGGCTGCCGAACAGGAAGGGGCCCGGTCGCGCTGTTTAAGTGTCACAGCGCCCGACCGGGTCCCTTCTGCCACATGCCCACCGGGTGGCCCTTAGTGCATGGGCCACCCGGGGGCCCTCTTTAGCTTGCAGCTGGTATGGCTCTGTGCAGCCGCCCCACCGGGTCCAAGGGGAGCTGCTCAAATCGCGGGGCCCACGAGGCAGCTGCTCTGGGGCCCCTCAGGAGCAACTGGGCCCGGGGCAGCTGCCCCGTTTGCCCCGCGTTAAAGACGGCCCTGCAAATGTGATACGAGGGGATTCTAGTACTTATTAGATTTAAATGCAATTCTCAACATATATGTCTTACTCTAGTATTAAAAGCTGTTATTATTATAACAATTATTAGTAATAGGGAATTGAAATATGAATTGAATATTTTCTGGCAGGTACCCTATTATACATCCTTGCTGTGAATTAAGATCCATCAGATTAATTTCCTTTTCTTATATTTAATAACTCTCTTGAAAATGTATAGGTACTGCTCGTTATGGTTTATTAGTTCTTAATATGAATTTCTCATTTTTTTAGCACACAGGTATCTATTAAGTAGTGTGATGCAACTTTATCGGCAACTATATTTCACTTTGGAAGTGCTTACCCACAGTTTTTAGCACATCCAGAGTACATGGGTGTGGGTTGGCTAATAGGTTAATGAATACTCACATTAGCCCATTTAACTCTGGGGAGAAATCTTTGACTGAGAGCGCTGAGGGTGGTAAAGTCAAGTACTGTCAACTCATTGTTGCAAAGAAACTGGTCGTTATGTACTGGGAGAACTACTCAGAATTCGGAGAGAAAAACCCTAAAATTTGCCATTTCTCTCTCAAACCCCCCTACTAGTCACATACTTTTTTTTCAAGAATGGCAACAGTTGCTTGTATCCTGGAGTGGACAAATGATAGAAGGTCTATTTTACCTGCTATTGGGCAATTATTGTGGTTTATGTCTCATAACAAGGGTCACTTAAAAGGCTGACCACCAGCTGTTCTAAAACAACTACCGTGATGCTTTGCCAACATTTAAGCACTGGAAGTGGTATTGTTATTTTCATTCTACAACAACACACGACTGTGTTGTTATCTAGGAAGGTGAAATTGTCCAGAAATACTACAATAGTATTTACAACACAAATCCAAAATTACATATCAGTCACATTACAAAAGACATCCAGCCGTCCAACTCAAATTCCAGATCAGACAAGCATTTATGTTGCAAACCAGGAATTGTGGAAAACTGACAAGGAAATGGCACATTTTAGGCCTATCGTGGGCTCGCCGGAGTTGGCCAATTCAGTTGTTTTACCTAAAAATGTCTAATTCCTTTTTTTTCCCTTGTAATTCTTTATAAGTCTTGAAGTTGCTGAAGTTCCCGAACTTATAACAAGCAAGGATAGACCATAAATGCTTAAAGGAACACTCCGAAGTACCATAACCACGACATCCTGCTGTAGTTTTATGGTATAAGGAGTGGCATGGCGCCCCTCCAGTGTAATTTGTCAAACTATTTCAGAATGGTTCAACAACTTACCAAGCTTCTCATTTCAGATGTCTTCCCTGAGCTGAAACTGATACAAACCTGCGCTCATTGACTAAGAGCACTACGTGATATGCCAGTGAGAGCCGCTCTCCATGGCTCTGCCTAACTAAGTAGAGTTAATCACATTCTCCTGCAAGAAGAATCCAGATGCAGGGCTGTAGGTACAGGTACCTGGCGGAACCGTGGTAATTTATCAATGATTCTAAAACAGCTTGACAAATTACACTGCAGAGGTAACAGGGCCCTCTTGGCACCATAACCACTACAAGAGGCAGTAGTGGTTATGGTGCTTTAAACAGCAAGAACCATGCAGGAGCCATGATTGGATTGAGTCTCATTCAAAGGTCTATAGAGACATATTGTGAACTGTGTTTATTGCTTAGAGTCACTGATATGCATATCTACGACTGAAAAATATCCACTGTACTGCGTCCGTCTGTTACTGAAAGATATCCCGCTAATAGGATTTTATTATTTTATTCTTTCTATATATATTATTTTCTATTTTTATCAGGAACAGCTGAACTGTGAAATACAGTTTTATTGAATTTCTAGCCCGTATTGGAATTCCAGAAGTTACATTAACGTTTTTTTGTGAAGCATTTTTCCCATTCTTTATTATCATTGTTGGGGTTTTATTCAGAGGTTGTCGTCATTTAAAAGTTGCAACACATTGTTCGTATATCTGTATTATTTTGAGAAATGTAACGTAAAATGTCTTGAATTTTTTTTTATTTTTTTTTACATTAAATTGTCGACTTTCAAAAAATCAACCAACATTATATAATATTACTGTATGGAATAAGCACAGTTATATTACAGCGACATTTATAATGATGCGAACGTTGTACTCGGTGCTGTGAAAACAAGGTGCAGAGTGAAGTAGGGTTAGGATTAAAGGGACATAGGATGATTGACGCACCTGACATCAAGAGATTGGGTCATTTCTATTACCCCAAGTCATGTTTGCCTGATCGAACGTTCAGGATCTTTGGGTATATGGCCAAATTCTAAGTGTTTTTGAGTACTTGGGAAGATCTTTGTAGTAAACAGATTGAATCCTCTGAGTCTCAGGCTGAATAACATTGATTCTCAAGATCTTAAAGAGACTGAGCAGATACTCAAGGTCTCCAGATAAAATGATAATTAATATTTACAAAGTAGCTATATCCATATGTAGACGGATACATAGCTGATTCTTGAGTTGTGCCCTTCATATTCTCCTATTAGAGCCTTTATCCTGAGCTGAGACTTGTTACTGTTCTTTCTTGGCTTGGGCTCTGTAGACTATGTATGTATGCATGGTACGCAGACTGAATTAATGTGTGCGGCTCCCTGGCATCCATCCAGCATTGTTTATCGCATTCTTTTTGCAATGTCAACTCTGTCGTAGGGATAAACTAGGCCGCAGTTTGCAGGATAAGCCGCGGTAGGTTCAAGAGATCTTTAAACAAGTCCAGTAAGAATTCCAAGGCTGACCATAATGTGATGCATTCATTTTTAACTCTACGTATATTAATTAAATGCTTCAAGCACTATAACCACTACAGACTGCTGTATTCATTTTCTTCCACTAGTTCCAAGGAGCTCAACGCTGCCATGCAGGGTTGGCTTATTGCTGAAGAGTTAAGTCATGCAACACCAGGCTTACCTTAGTTCTGCAGCTTCTATGGGCACAGGAGAAGGTGACCAGTTCCAGGAAGATCTCAAGTAAGTTATAAAACTGTTCACAAATGTACTCACCCTGGGAGATTACCAGGGCACTCTGGGCAACATAACCACTACAGCAGGCTATAGTAGTTATGCGGCCTGGAGTGCTCCTTTAGTTATGCATACAGCTAGTATTAAAGGATCACTATAGGGTCAGGAACACAAACATGTATTCCTGACCCTATAGGGCTAATACCACCATATAGGTGGCTTGTCCCCCCCTAAGTCTCCTTCTAAAAGTATAAAACTCACCTTATTTCCAGTGCCGCGCTGGTCCGCCGGCACTGGCTTTGCCCCCTTTGTGACATCATCAAAATTTTTAGCCAATCCAATGCTTTCCCATAGGGGACGGGGCGTTTGGCCAAACAGGACCTCCTCATAGAGATGCATTGAATCAATGCTTCTCTATGAGGAAAATTCAGCGTCTCCATGCAGAGCGTGGAGACGCTAAACGGCAGGGCTGCTTACTGTGCAGCCCTGAGCCAGGAAGCCCCTCCAGTGGCCATCTAAGGAGTGGCCACTTGGAGGTGTCCCTAGGGGCAAAGTAAACACTCTGAAAAGGCAGTGTTTACATGAAAAGGCCTGAAGGGAGCTATTATACTCACCAGACCAACTACAATAAGCTGTAGTTGTTCTGGTGACTATAGTGTCCCTTTAAATTATTATTTCTGCAGTTCTGCTAAAATTTTAACCATTTTGCCCATAATTACAGTGCATGCATTCCCAAATACCCCAAAGTGTGCCCCTGTCCAAATACCTATGGTTCATTACATGTGCACCTAACTAAGAGAAAGGAACAGAAATGATCCAACTCAAAACAGCTTGCCTGTTTTAACCAATATTGAGTAATTTTCATTGAAGTTCCCTATGAATAAATCCATTAGTGTTGTGGCTATAACCTAGTGTTTTATGCCCTCAATGTCGACCTTTGTATATTATTTTGGCACTGTTATTTCTTACTGGGCAGTGGGGAAGTATATTGGGAAAATCACCACAAAAAAAAGCGTAAAGAGACCCCGGCTCCGGTGATTTAGCTGCCATTTGGACTGTTCCAATTATTGCTTAGCGCTGAATACCCTTTAGCTTTTTTCGATTCTAAAGAAACATGAATTAAACTTTTTATTTAATCTATAAATTTACTTGCTGCCGGTTTTGCAAGCTCAATATTTAAATATTTATTTGAGGTTAACTTTGTCACCAACATATATTGGGTGTGATAGGTTCAATTTAATTGTCCTTTATTTCAAATGTGTCTGTGATTCAGTAAAATTAATATAATTTATCATTATAGTTATTTCTCTATCTGCATGGTAAATGCAAAGCCTGTTTTGCTTTTAATTGTATTATATTATGTACTCCGGTTTGATCACCTTTGAATTTACTATGATGATAGTCAAACTCAATGCACAAAATATATTTTCTGAATTCAATTTCTTAGCATTAGGATCTGTACATACGTCACGTAATCAATGTGTGGAGTCTAAAAATGAACAGTATTATATATTGTCTACCAAAGTACAGTGTACATCTCATAACGTTAATTAATTTCCTTTGCACTGATCCCATCTGCATAAAATAAAACCTTTTAAGATCATTTACTTGCAATAAAAACAAACCTGCTGATTCAGGAGGGAGAATTCCCACAACACTTAAAATAAAAGGGTAAAATGCACAGTCGCTAATTAGAAAAATGAAGGCAAAATGTCAAGGAGCTTATCGAATGTGAATTTTCTTTCCGGTAACTGTTTTATGCTAAATTTGGAAAAGAGGTGAGGTAGTGGTGGATGAAGATGTGATGGGAAAACATGCAGAAAGAACGATAGGTAATAAATAGGATGGAATGTTCGAAGAGCGACTAACACAAGCGAAATTGTAAATACCTGTGTTGGCGTTATGGGAACATTCCTAATGAGTGAACCCTGAATATCTTTAACTCTTTAATTTCAAGTCTACGCAGATATTGGCCGATAAGGGGGAATGGTTGCTTCTAAAGGTGGTTCTCATGGAAACTGTAACTTGTAAGAACATAAATTTACCCTTAATGGACCTAGCATGGATCTTAACGGTACAAAACAAATAAGAAACAAATTGACTGTGAGATTCATTTATCATCCAATTAGAGCAAACTAGGAAGGAATGAGCTTCAGACCCTTCAGACCCTTCCTACATGTGTGTAGGAAAGGAATGAGAGAGGAACCAGCAGTCAGGGGGTTGCAGTGCACAGGGTTAGGATATTGCAGAGGTAGAGACAGTGGGGGACAGAGATAGAAAGGGAGAGACGCCCGGACAGGGTGGGAGAATAGATGTATGCAGAAGAAGACCGTGCCAAGATTCCAGATGTGATTGGTTCGGAATACAAAAAAGCAAAAGGTAGCAAATTAAGTTTTACTGCGTGAATGTGGAGTGAAATAAAAGAAGATGCACTGAGTGTGAGATATGCAGAATTAAACAGTTTGATGGAAGAAATGCTGTAGCAGAGATACAAAAAAAAAAGAGTGTGTGGGAGAGGAAAGAAGAAGGAAGAGATGCAGAGAAAACAGGGGGTGTTAGGTGCAGGGGGGAGATATGGAGAGAGAAAGAGAGAGAGAAGAAAAAAAGGTGCATTAATGGAGAGGAGGAGGGGGGAAAATTGTGGAAAGAGCAAAGCAGCCGCTGGGAGGGGGATAGGGCTGGGGAGTTGGGATCAAGCCAGCTGTAGAGTAGCAAAGACATGGGGACAGGGGAACAGCAATGTTCATTATTGGAGGAAGGTTAGGGATTCCCCTATGTGAGTGGGTAGCCCCATTTTTTTTTTGGTTGGGAGAGCAAACACCTGATGTCCCTGCTATTTTTGTCACACTGCTGCTGTCCCTCTGCAGTGCGGGGACGTGTGGCTGTGAAATGTCTGTCAGGGAAGCCAGAGGCTGCGAAAGATGTGCTGACGACCTGCGGATGAGCTGCGGGGGTTCTCACCAAACGTAGAACAGGACCTTCCTGATTTCGACAGGGTGAGACCTTAACGCATACAATAGGCTCTTGTATGCAGCTCTCCAGTAGCTCAGGGGTTAATCCAGACATGTGGACCACCACAGAAGTCAGCCCTTATTAACCCCATTCTGCAAACAGCTAGAGACGGGGGATAACCCTGTAATCCGTTAATAATTTATTTATTTTTTCCTGCAGATTTGAGCTAATCTTAAATATTCTCTGAGCTGGCAATCAGATGCTCCACTAGCCTGAAATGTCCAAACTACATCTCTAATTCCTGTAGGTCTAGAACAGTGATAAATGACCCAGGCTCCCAAAATGTTCCTGGACTTCATTTACCATAATGCTCAGCTAGACAGTCCAAAATAACATTACAACTAGATGGGAAAGGGAACTGGACACAAGAAATTAAATACAGCAGAGATACTCCGCATTAATATATTGCGCAACCTGATATTGTTTTATTCTATATTTATCTACACTTTTAGTGTATTGGACAGGGAATGTGCAAAATGCCCACTTACCCCATGTTTTTGGAAATAAATAAATTGATAGATTGAATAAATTGATAGATTGAAGCAATCTGGTGGTTTGAGGGCACACATGCAGTGATTGCTAACATTGAACTCACACACATCATACATTTCTGGTGACATTGGTACCCATATTTGCACCACACATTTATTTCACTTGTAAGTGTTTTAGCACAATCCCTGAGTGAAACAGGAATATTTATGTTCCATAGGTAGATCAATAGTGAAAAGTGGGCAGAGAAAAAGCCACAAAAAAAAGGCTGATTGGAAAAAATGACTGGAGAACAGGTTGGATAAACAGGCAGACAGACATATTGATCAACAGACGGATAGACGGAGTGAGGGATGGACAAGTGGACAGAGACGGGCATAGACACAGGTGGACAGATAGTAACAGATGGAATGATTGGCTAATGGGTGGTCAGATTGGCAGAAGTGGATAATATTTAAATCTGATAAAATCTCGGACGTAAAATCCAGCTGTTATTGTAATGAGCTGCTGAAGGGGGAGTCACTCAGAGAAATTGATTTAAAGCTGCCCAGAGGCTTGGGAGGTTATCCTGAGTGTGCAAGACTTGTTGACCTCTCCATTCCCAGGGGGGACCAACACAGTCAAGGACAAAGTGGGTTTCAAGAGCAGACTATATTTCAACTGTCAGATTAACTCCTTAGCTTCAAGTAGGCAATGGAAGAAGGAATCGTAAAACTGACCAGGTTATCTAAGAAGAGTCATTTGGGGCCAAAGTTCTAAAATCGCAACAAGCAGCACAAACATTCTATTGGTCTCCATGGAGACCACTGCACTTTTAGTACATTTCTCTTTACTTAACAAGATCTTTAAATTGCACTACAGATCCAGTTCGAGTTGATTTAGGGGCAGGATCAACTCATCCTTTGATCCTTCTGCAGTCAATAAAATAAGTGCTATTAAGTTGAGCAATATCATACCTATCAATCATCTAATGATAGGTGTTGTATTGCCACTTAGGTAGAAAAGAGCTATCATTATAACATCATATAGCTCAACGGATCATGTAAAAAATAAATATGCAATATCCATTAATTTCTCCTGCATTTATGGTCTTTCTAATCCTATCAAACGAAAAAAAAAAAAAAAATAAGACAAGAAATATTATATTGACGAATTACCTTTCAAAGCAATAGACTGCTTTTGCATGCTTAAGCAGCAATTTCTGTTTTTCCCTTATATTTACTTAAAGTGCCTATGCATTGCTCGCTAAAGCACCTCTTGGAAGCCATATCTCTCCTGTATTAACTCCTTAAAGACTGTATGCCATAGTATGATCAATACAGATCTTTATTTACCCCATACGGATGCAAAAGTTAAAGACTGGCATATTCGCAGGCTCTCCAGCTGAGTTTATTGATTAAGTGGCAATTTACTAATCACCTAGATCATTTTTGCCTAACCTTTCAATTGGTTCAATACGCCGACTCTGATTTAAGGATTACCAGATTTATTTTTAATCTAACAATTTGACAAGGTCTGGATAATATTCCATCACGTTATAGAGATAAATTAAATAAACTGTGGCAGAGAAGCATAGTAGAGTAATCAAGAGTTAGTTAAAGGATTTTACAGGAAGCCAAATAAATTATCCGACAACCAATTGCCCCAACCTGATTCTATGAGACGTGGTTGTATACCTAGGTGGGTGATCAGTTCCTCTAACACTGTTTTCTCAGATGGACAGTGGGAGAAATGATTAGTTTTAATTTTTTTTCATTTATTTCTTTATTTTTTTGTCTAGATTTTCATTCCTTCCAAGACAAGAGAGGATAAATAGCCGTACTGTCAAACTGAGGAAGAAGAGACGGCTGACAAAGAAAAAAGAAAAAACTGTGGAATTGCACCTTGAGAGAGGAGAGAACGAGGGAGGGAGAGAATCAGAGGAGGAGGAGGAGAAGGAAAGAGATAGGAGGGCAGGGGGAGACGAGGGAACAGGCAGAGGTAGAGCGATATGTATGAAACCTACCAGAGAAAAAGTGATCTTAGAAGAGAGATCCAGATTCTGGGAAATGTAGCAAAAGAGGTAGGAGGAAGAGATATTTAGTCAACGGAGGAAAAACAGAGGAGACAGGAAAAGGAGAAGACTTAAAAAATACACACGGAAGAAAATACAAAAAATTTAAATAGGCAAGTAGCAGTGACTTACAGATTGGGGAAAAGAGAAGGTGAAATCGACTGCAAGGAAAAAAGCCAGGAATAATTATGAGAAGACAAGAAGGTTATCTATAAAGAAAACAGAAAAAACGAAAAAGAAAAATCTAATTGTAGAGGAGTTAAAAGACTACTGACCTCTCAGGCTTGTGGCGTGTTCCTTCCCCTTATCCCATCCTATCCAGCCCCCCCATACCCCAGCTTCCAGTTTGATATCCATCCTGTGTCTATTACACCTGCACTATTCCCAACCTGTGTCCACAGCCAAAAGCCTTGTCTCCTCTATTCCCTCGGTTTAACCCTTACTACGTCCCCCAGCTGGACCCTGCTGGTTGGATCTTTTGGTTCATGGGTTAACAAGAGTCTCGTACCTGTGAGGAACACGGTCACCTTCTGACTTTTGGATTTTTCTATTTTGTATATCAAAGCAATTACTTAATCACTTAATGACAGGATGCTGCTGGCCGGGGCTCTATCACTGCTGTTGGTGCAGGTAAGAATTCTGTATAATCTATATACATATACTGTATGTGTGTACTAAGTCATTATACAGGCTGCATGTGACAGACAGAGATATTAGGATTGTTTTATATATATATATATATATATATATATATATATACTGGATGCAGAACTGCATGATTACCAAATATGCTGAATAGAAGAAATGAAGTGTTATGAGAATTGGGGATAAATCTATAGAATAAATACCCTGAGGTTTCTAGGCAGGGTTGTGTGTTTTGGATGTACAAGAGCCCAGTGCGACTCATTTGGCAGGTGGATGTAGACATATATAGCATTCCAGGTGGGAAGTGTAGATTATATATAAGCATTCTAAAAATTCTGCAGTTTTGATTACTATGGTTTGGGATGAGAGGGGCGGGGGGTCATTATCTTTCATGAAGATGCTGTAAGGGACCATAGAATCAGTGTTTTACAAATGTGGTTGAAAAGTTTGGCATTATTTATAGAAAGTAAGGAATATGATGTATCCCTAATACAAAGCCTGCTCCATCAGTACACATTAATACTCCATATACCTTTTCCCTATAACTCCTCCTATTACTCCATATAATATCTCTCTATAACTCGTCCTATTACTCCATATAACCTCTCCCTAAAGCTCCTCCTATTAGTCTATAAAACCTATCAGTATAACTCCTATTACTCCATATAACCTCTCCCTATAACTCCTCCTATTACTCCATATAACCTCTCCCTATAACTCCTCCTATTGCTCCATATAATCTCTCCCTATAACTCCTCCTGTTACTCCATATAACCTCTCTCTATACCTCCTCCTATTACTCCATATAACCTCTCTCTATACCTCCTCCTAATACTCCATATAACCTCTCTCTATAAGTCCTCCGATTACTCCATATAACCGCTCTCTATAAGTCCTCCGATTACTCCATATAACCTCTCTCTATAACTCCTCCTATTACTCCATATAACCTCTCTCTATAACTCCTCCTATTAGTCTATATAACCTCTCTCTATAACTCCTCCTATTACTCCATATAATCTCTCATTATAACTCCTCCTATTACTCCATGTAATCTCTCTCTATAACTCCTCCTATTACTCCATGTAACCTCTCCCTATAACTCCTCCCACCACTCCATATAACCTCTCTCTATAACTCCTCCTATTACTCAATATAACTTCTCTCTATAACCCCTCCTATTACTCCATATAACCTCTCCCTATAACTCCTCCCACCACTCCATATAACCTCTCTCTATAACTCCTCCTATTACTCCATGTAATCTCTCTCTATAACTCCTCCTATTACTCCATGTAAACTCTCTCTATAACTCCTCCTATTACTCCTTATATTCTCTCCATCTATTCCACCCATTCTTTCACTTCCAACATTTCAAATGGACAAAGAGAGACTATATAACCTCTCTCTATAACTCCTCCTATTACTCCATATAATCTCTCATTATAACTCCTCCTATTACTCCATGTAATCTCTCTCTATAACCCCTCCTATTACTCCATATAACCTCTCCCTATAACTCCTCCCACCACTCCATATAACCTCTCTCTATAACTCCTCCTATTACTCCATGTAATCTCTCTCTATAACTCCTCCTATTACTCCATGTAAACTCTCTCTATAACTCCTCCTATTACTCCATGTAACCTCTCCCTATAACTCCTCCCACCACTCCATATAACCTCTCTCTATAACTCCTCCTATTACTCAATATAACTTCTCTCTATAACCCCTCCTATTACTCCATATAACCTCTCCCTATAACTCCTCCCACCACTCCATATAACCTCTCTCTATAACTCCTCCTATTACTCCATGTAATCTCTCTCTATAACTCCTCCTATTACTCCATGTAAACTCTCTCTATAACTCCTCCTATTACTCCTTATATTCTCTCCATCTATTCCACCCATTCTTTCACTTCCAACATTTCAAATGGACAAGAGACACTTTAATTTTAGGAGGTGACAAAGATGTGGCTGAGGGAAAAAATTTTTGACTTACTAATAATTTATGCTCTAAAATGTAATTTAGAACAAGAACAATGTATTTTATTTACACAGACTGAATTCTACACATTTATTGTAGTTTTAACCCTAAGCATGCGTTACAGCGTTCTATGCGTCTAGCGACTTTAAAGGGCTTTAAAGCCGTTTGACATAAACAGCAGTAACTTTTCTACTGCAACTACTTACCTCCCTGCGTCCTCTTCTGGAGGGCTGCTTACGACCTCCGGCAAATGGGCCCAGAGTGTGTATGTGATAAACTCTGAAGAAGCGATCACATGGCCTATAATTAGCTGTGGATCTGACAGACAGTCCCCCTGCTGTGGGAAATGAAAAAATAAAATAAACATGTGTAAAAATAATTAAAATATATTTATATATATAATATATATATATATAGCGTCATGCAGCGTGGCAAATAGCGTCAGCGTGTGGCAAAGCTCCCATCAAAGCTTCAGCGGGAGGAACTATCCGTCACTCCCTCCCTGTCACAAACGAAGGGCCTTGATTTTCTCACCCCTAGAGGTCCTAAAGCAGAGTAAGGAGGGCTGGCTCTCTATTGGCCAGCAGGGGAGATCAATGGATCTTCCCTGTAAGCCTCTACACATGGAAAAGCAATGCTGTGGGGCCCCTAGCTTGTGGGGCCCAGAAGTTGCCTATGTGGAAAGATGGCCTATGTCGAAATGCGATCTAAGCTCCAAGCAAGCTTAAAATAGCACACCACACATGACTTCTGCGTTTAAGCCTTATACGGGGGCTTTCTCTGTCTAGTGGTGCTCATACAGGATTTGGGTTAAAACCCTCCCACTTACAAGTTAATTAGAAAATACACTATTACAACTTATCTTTAAAGTGCCACCAGACATAGTATCACTTATTACTTTAAAAACAGAAAATATATTCTCAAACCTAAAAACAGAATATAGGTAAGTGGTGTTACGGCAGCTTCAGTTATCCTTGACAAGGTATATGTGAAGAGAACCAGAGAAGGAATAATAGTATAGTATTTAAAACTGTAGTGTTGATAAGTAAAATAAAAGATATGCACTCACACTTTCACCTGGACATCAATACAGCTCCAGTGTATGCTATGGCGGAATAATCCCCGCTATGGATCAAGTGTAAGAGCAATTCTTCAGTAGCATAACAATTCTTCAAGTTATAGGTGTGGTAGGGGGTATCCTCATCCTCTGCCCTTCTGTAGCACGGGGACAACTTCCTCTTGGTCCTGATTGAACCATTTGGTACAAGCTAAGAGAGACTGCTGCCAGAAATGCCTGAGGCCTGCTCCTTTGGACGAGGCGGGAAAAGCGGCTGATTTCCCGCTCTCCAACGACACGGCTGACCTGGCCTTGTTTCCCCCCCCCCCCCCCCCTTTAGGCTTGGGGGGAGATATTCCTGTCCCCACCAGCAACAATCAGCAATCTGCAACAACCTGAGTGCTCTCACTGGAACTGGAACTACTTTACAATATAAAAACTCTTACTGCTCTTACTGCTGTCTTACTGCTTGTATCTTAAACTAAGCATTACAAAAATAAAGAATACAAAAAAAAAAATATATATATATATATATATATGCACTGGCGTACACACAATCCATGGGGTCCCCCCATCCCTCCTATTACCTACCGTTTAGGTGCAGGAGGGTGACTTCCCTGGGGTCCAGTGGCTCAGGTTGATGGGAGTCAGAGTTCCTCCCAGCGTCTGACATTATCAGAGGGGGCCTGGTAGCGCTGTTACCGGGCCCACTCTGATGATGATATTCATTTCCATCAGGTGGCCCTAACAGCATGGGCCACCCAATGGGCCCGTTCACCTTCGGCCCCTGCAATTATACTGCGCGGCCAGGGCGGCAACACATGGCGTGGGGCACCCAGTCACAGGGGTCCGCAGGACAGCCAGGCCCCCTGGAGTGAAAGGCCAGTCGCAGCTGTATATATGTATAAAAGCAGATATTCCAAACAATATTTATATATATAGATGTAAAAAACAGATCAAATTCTTATCTTGTAATACCTTTTTTATTGGACTAACAGAATTTTTTAATGACAAGCTTTCGGGAGAACCTCCCATTCTCAAGTCTGAAGCATTTCTGAGCAAAACGACACATAGAATTCAAAGTTGAGTTGTGAAACAGGGGTTAAAGCGACATATATATATATATATATATATATATATATATATACACACAACTATTATAATTTGTAAAAAGAAAAAAAATACTTAAAGGACTTTGTGGCGTCCTACTCGCAGGGGACCCGACACTTTCCCTCAGTGATTATAGCTCAGAGAGCATAGTATAGTGTTTATATCTGTTATAGCAGATTCACAAGCTGACACTTAGTGTAGGGTGAAATAGAACTGGTTATACCTGGGATTTCAACAGGAGGTTCCCAGGAGAACAATACATATTGTGCCAAACCTAGCGTCTGAGTGTCCGTACGTGACCATATAATTTAATTAGAGGCCCCTATCAACCATTTTAACCAAAAAAAAACTGATTTTCCATGACCACATCCCAATACAAATGTTGTCCCCAGATAGCTCTCTACTGAGCACCCACTCTGTCCATAAAGCATTCAAATCGGAGGTGTCTAGCCAGAGTTAGCTGGAAGTAAAGTTTTGATGGGTAACGAGCATCCTCTGATGTGACGCAGAGTTCCACAGCGCTGGGTGGGAAATCCAGGTCACCTAAAATGATGGAGCTTTCTGTTAGTACATGGATCTCTTTCAAGTCTTTTGATGCCTCACCACCTCCTTTATTACCCCTCCAAATAGCAGTCTGAGAGGTGACTCTGGGACTGAGAGCTCCCTTGACAAAGTTTTACCGGACTGCAACAACTCCGCGATCCGACTAGGAGTTCCAGAAGGTTTGGAGGTTGCTCCCGGTCAGGTGCACCGTGCCTCTACGAGCTTCCTGCTGGTCTGCGATTACTCTGGGCCGCTGGATGGGGCACTGGGAGTGGCAAATACTGTAAATATAGTTCTTTTGAGAGTGAGGTGGTGGTTGGGAGACATGTACCAGCCACAAACATGTCCTTTTATAGTTCTAGAATAAAAGAAAAGTTCGGAAATTAAAATTTAATGGATTAAATTTCTAGGTTTACCTCCTCTACCATAAATGTACAATTATTTTCTTAATGGGGCAACCCCCCTAAAATGAAGTAGTGGATATGTAAAACATTGAATTCAAAAAGGCAGATGGGTTAAAACATGGCATATCTATTATGCGTGGTTAACTAATGTGTTTTAATATTCTCTACCAAGGGGCCAATAGAAGTATAACTAAAAAAAATGCTTTTTGAAAAATTGAAGAAAAAAAAAGGAATGTAATATATGTATAATAGGGAAATTCTCACTGGCATACTACAAAAAAAATATATAATAAAAAATATATATATGTATCTGTGTATATGTATGTGACTGGGAATGTATATCTGGGTGGTGCCTGGCCAATCACTTTTTAAGATGCTCCAAGTTTTGTCATGGCAGCCCAGGGCAGTTCAAAGTATAATTCCAATAGTCTGTATATAGTAGAAATAACATGCAGGAGGTATGTATATTTTATTTATATATGGCAGTGAGCCTCATTCAGTTATCTTATGCTGTTTATTTTATACAGTTATTCACACTGTTCTATTCTACACGAAATTGAGTGATAAACCACATTCTCCTCATCAAATGTAGAGCTAAAGTTCTTGTCTCAAATCTGCCATACTAAGCCAGAAGGCTGGCATAATTAATGCATTTTAGAAAACTATTCAAAGGTCAAATAGCTCAGTGGCAGCTTGGAAACCAAATGAGTATGACTCAGTTTAATAGGATTAAACATTATGAATTCACACTTTTGCGGAGACATTCCCTCAAGTATGTCACAAATGTTTGGTGTAAATGTTCCACAGCAATATAATGCTCATACTAATGTGTATGGCGTATAAGAGTATAATAGAGCTCCACAGCAATAAAACCCATGGTAATGTGTGGTGTCTATAAGACTATAATAGAGCTCCACAGCAATAAAACCCATGGTAATGTGTGGTGTGTATAAGACTATAATAGAGCTCCACAGCAATAAAACCCATGGTAATGTGTGGTGTCTATAAGACTATAATAGAGCTCCACAGCAATAAAACCCATGGTAATGTGTGGTGTGTATAAGACTATAATAGAGCTCCACAGCAATAAAACCCATGGTAATGTGTGGTGTCTATAAGACTATAATAGAGCTCCACAGCAATAAAACCCATGGTAATGTGTGGTGTCTATAAGACTATAATAGAGCTCCACAGCAATAAAACCCATGGTAATGTGTGGTGTCTATAAGACTATAATAGAGCTCCACAGCAATAAAACCCATGGTAATGTGTGGTGTCTATAAGACTATAATAGAGCTCCACAGCAATAAAACCCATGGTAATGTGTGGTGTGTATAAGACTATAATAGAGCTCCACAGCAATAAAACCCATGGTAATGTGTGGTGTCTATAAGACTATAATAGAGCTCCGCAGCAATAAAACCCATGGTAATGTGTGGTGTCTATAAGACTATAATAGAGCTCCACAGCAATAAAACCCATGGTAATGTGTGGTGTCTATAAGACTATAATAGAGCTCCACAGCAATAAAACCCATGGTAATGTGTGGTGTCTATAAGACTATAATAGAGCTCCGTAGCAATAAAACCCATGGTAATGTGTGGTGTCTATAAGACTATAATAGAGCTCCACAGCAATAAAACCCATGGTAATGTGTGGTGTCTATACGACTATAATAGAGCTCCACAGCAACAAAACCCATGGTAATGTGTGGTATATATAACGGTACCTGTCAGTCCGGCCATGCAGATGAAACGGAAGCTCCTGTACCAGTCTGCTCTGCTCGGCCATGCTACAAAGAGAGGTAGGAGACACACCAGGGACCAAGCAGAAGGGGGGGGGAGAGAGGGGCACTAAGGGACAGTGTGGGGGTGTGGTAAGGAAGAACATCATTGGACATGGGGGAGAACACTATGGGACAGGGGAAGGGAACAATATGGGACAAGGGAGGGGGTTGGTGCTAAGGAACACTGTGGGACGGGGGGTGGAAGAACACTATGGGACAGGGGAGGGAGGGAAAGAACACTATGGGACGGGGAAGAACACTATGGGACAGGGGAGGAGAACACTATGGGACAGGGGGCGGGGGGTGGTAAGGAACATTATGAGACAGGGGAGGGAGGGAAAGAACACTATGGGACAGGATGGAAAAGAACACTATGGGACAGGGGGCGGCAGGAAAGAACACTATGGGACGGGGCGGGTGTGGTAAGAACACTATGAGACAGGGGCATGGGGTGGTAAGGAACACTATGGGATCTGGGGCGGGGTGGTAAGAACACCATGGACAGGGGCGGGGTGGTATGAAACACCATGGACACAGGGGAGGGAGGGAAAGAACACTCATGGACAGGAGGGAGGGAAAGAACACTATGGGACAGGAGGCGGCAGGAAAGAACACTATGGGACGAGGGAAGAACACTATGGGACAGGGGAGGAGAACACTATGGGACAGGGGGCGGGGGGTGGTAAGGAACATTATGAGACAGGGGAGGGAGGGAAAGAACACTATGTGGGCGGTGGATGGAAAAGAACACTATGGGACAGGGGCTGCAGGAAAGAACACTATGGGATCGGGGCGGGGTGGTAAGAACACCATGAGACAGGGGCTGGGGGTGGTAAGGAACACTATGGGATCGGGGCGGGGTGGTAAGGAACACTATGGGACAGGGGGGGGTGGTAAGGAACACTATGGGACAGGGGAGGGAGGGAAAGAACACTATGGGACAGGATGGAAAAGAACACTATGGGACAGGGGGCGGCAGGAAAGAACACTATGGGACAGGGGGCGGGGGTGGTAAGGAACATTATGGGACAGGGGAGGGAGGGAAAGAACACTATGGGGCAGGATGGGAAAGAACACTATATTTTTAAATATATGTGCATATGAGCGTATAATATTTTTTTGGGGGGGGTGGAGGATCTTGGGTGAGTTCCCACACTTTTTTCCCCAGAACTTGTACTCTGTTTAAAAAAGTGCCTTTTGGTGTACTCACCACATGGGTCACAGATCACATGAGAAGAAGAAATCAAGAAAGGGGGAAAAAGCAGGAGTGATAAAAAAAAAAATGTACTGTATATGTTTATATATTATAAATTTACTAACTATATATATAGATTTATTTATTTATTACCTCTTTTTTTGGTCACTTGGTCACATTTGTTTTGTGAATAAAATCAACATTTAGTGGCTGTCCCCTAACCAGCAATCATCTTTTTTTCATCAATTATCTTTTATATATTTATTGGTACTACAGACGGAACTCCAAATTACGAAACAAACTAGCTAATTCCTTCCTCGTATTGTTTGTTTCTTGATTCGGACATACAGTGATCCAGAGTAACAGAATTTGGAGGACTCACCAATCGCCCATAATTTGGATGACTCGTGATTTGTTTGAAGCTGAGTGCACAATATCTGGTACTATTTGTTGGGTATATGAGTGCAGGAGCCCTGGTGCAAGAATTAAAGAAGGACCCCTTTGTCTCTCTCCCCTTAGCAACATACCTTAGTGGGTTGTACGTGGTGGCTGAGTGTGATTGTGGTCAGTTGCAGAACTAATGAATAAAGGGCCAAGTGCAAACATTCCTTGCTTTTTTTTTTTTTATTCATACATATATGTTTTTCAAGTCATACAAATATATTCTAGGCATACATACATGCATGAAGACACAAACATACAGAGATGTGGTTATACATATAAACATATAAACATAGATATTCAGGCAGGTACATAATTTTATAGATATATACATTCTGGCACACAGATATACAGACAGATAGTCATACAAACACAGTCATACAGGCACACAGTCAATTAAACATAGCCATACAGACACACAGTCATACAGGCACACAGGCAAACAAACACAGCCATACAGGTACATAGTTATACAAACACAGTCATACAGCCACACAGTCAAACAAACACAGCCATACACAAACAAACACAGCCATACATGCACATAGTTATACAAACACAGCCATACAGGTACATAGTTATACAAACACAGCCATACAGGCACACAGAGTATTATCTCAAACTACAGTCTATTTACAGCTGAGCTTGTAGGTAATGTTAAAAATGTACACATTGGAACTCAATAGAAATGTCTAATATAGTATATAGTAACTAGAAAAGCTACAATTTCTGGGGAAATTGTGTGAAGTGTTCTTGCCTCCACCAGTAGTCTACAACTGGAGTGGGCGGAGTAACTGTTATTATTTATTTATATAGCACATTTAATTGCAACGTTGTTGCCCAAAGTGCTTCACAGTTACATTAAACCATACATTTATAAAAACATTAGCAGGTGTACAAAAGGCAGTGTAGTGGCAGCAGGGATAGCTGAAGGTTTTGATATAGGATTTGTGTAGGTGGGCTTGAAAATGAGGGAGTGGTGGCAGTTTAGAAATCATGTCCTGATTTTTCAGCTTTTGCCAGCTCCCACTCTAGTTTTGAACATTTTGCCATTCATTCCTATGGGACCAATTTCGCCACAATAATGACAATATTACATGAACCATTTGGCGAAACGTTCCACAAAGTAATAGCACACCAATCGGGAACAATCCGCACGTTTCGGTATATTACGGTCTATGTAGTGTAAAAGCTGTGGGAGGAGTTAGGGTGGTAAATTTGGCTATAATAAGAATAATAATATATATGTGAGATAACATTAAGTGGTCTTGCTATGCAAGAACACTTAATAAACAGTAGTATATAGATTTTTTAGCCTCCAGTACCTGTTGCCTACTTGAAAGCCAGGGGGTATAACAAGGTTAATCTATCAATGTTTCATTTTCTATCAAAATGTTCTTCGATAGACCACTTCAGCAAGCTAAAGTGCTTTAGGAGTCTAGAGTGTTCCGCTAATAGTTATGGATAAGTGGATAAGCATTTTGAATAATCACAATCTGTTAGAATAAACAAAAATGGTTGTCAAATGTTTTGTTTACAGGAGTTACCATTAATGTCCATGGGGCTGTGAAAAAAAAAAAAAACTTACTGAAAAATATAAGTCGAGGCATTATTTTAAAAAAATGGGGAGCATCAATTTACCAAAACCACTGGATGAGATCAGACCATATAAGATATGGTTTGAATGCTTAGAGTGTCTTTTTAAATAATAAATCAAATAAACTCGATATTAGACACCGACTAATAAGCTGACTGCTCCCATCACTCTGTGCATGTTTATTGGGATAAAGCTTTTTTTTTCCTGTTTGTAATTATAAGCATGTTGTCTACATGTGAGATTAAGTTTGATAACATTGTAATCCAGTTTGTTGTACTTTGCATTGTGAGGTTAGAAGGATTGGCATTAAAAGCTGTGGAAGAGTTTAATACACTTGTTACCGCTGATGATCTTTAGAAAAGGAAATTAAAAAGCACAGATTTCTCCAGTTGCCAAAAGGCAGAGGAAGCAACATCACGTTCCCAAAATCAATAAACACAAGTTTCAAGGGAAATAAGTAACACTGTGTGCAGCTTTGTTCTACCATACATATACCTATACAAAATACCTGTGGCTATAGATATTACCAAATCCTAAATATTACAGTCTCTTTCAACATTTTCAAAAAAAAATAAAATATATATATATATATATTTATATATATATATATATATATTTTTTTTTTATTATTATTATTTTATTATTATTATTTACTCCCTAATGTACATTACATTTCAGCATTAAATATTTTTCTTATTTCATATTATATGATATAAAAATTATGAAAATAATTTAATTCAGCAGATCATGCATTCAAAATCCAGTGTTGCGCAGTGGTATGATGTAACATCTTACGTTTTAAAAAAACAACGTAATCCATGGGCTGACTGGCAATATACAATATACGGGGGCACTTATGTCAGGGCTGGAATGGGATATACATACACTCCCAATGACCAGTTACTATTTGTGACTGTTGCCTTTAATTCTTCCTCTGTTGCTCTACTGATATGCCAAAAGCTGGGGAAAGAGTTACTCACACAGTCTCTTTCTCTTTGCATATCAATCTTTATACATCCCCACATGTATGCAAACTACGAAGAGGAGATGGCCAGTTAACAGAGCAAACAATGTTTATGGGCTGCGATAATTTAAAATATTGATAAAAGTGGACCTAAAATTGTCTGACTTTAAACAATTGTATCATCATTTCTTTATTTGTGTTGGTTGGGAGAGAGATTTTTTTTGCATTTCCAAAAACCAGGTCATAAGTTTACGATCACCAGAGAATTTTTTTGAAGGACTACCCATTAGAAGAACTTATAGAAAGTGCTGGTGGCTACTTTGAAAATGTTGGGTTTCCTGCTTTGAAAGCAAAGTAGAATAGACTGGATATAGACTTGTGTTATGGACATTCCCCCACCTTGTCTGGAAAAGAGGTTTTTACTTGAGGCTGGGACTCTTTAAAGGGATACTATAGTTATATCAAAATAACTTGAGCTTAATGAAGCAGTTTTGTTGTGTAGAGCAAGACGTTGCAGTTTCAATGCTCAATTCTCTGCCATTTATGTTTAAATCACTTTGTTTATGCAGCCCTCGCCACACCTCCCTGCATGTGACTTGCACAGCTTACCTAAACACTTCCTGCAAAAAGAGATCTAATGTTTCAACTTCCTTTATTGCACAGACTGTTTAATTTAGAATTTATTATCTCCTGCTCTGGTAATTGCTTGCTAGGAGTCTCCTGTGTGGGATTAAAGTTTAATTTACAGAGCAGGAAATAAAAACGTCTGAAGCAAGCTAACATCTGGGAGGTGTAGTTCAAAACAGTTCAAAACATCTGGAGTGCCGAAAGTTGCCTATGCCTGCTCTAGACTATACATTTTTAACTTGCTTAGCTAAGAACATTCTCTTGTACACCAAGCTTAAAGGACCACTCTAGGCACCCAGACCACTTCAGCTTAATGAAGTGGTCTGGGTGCCAGGTCCTTCTAGGGTTAACCCATTTTTTCATAAACATAGCAGTTTCAGAGAAACTGCTATGTTTGTGAATGGGTTAAACCTTCCCCTATTTCCTCTAGTGGCTGTCTCATTGACAGCCACTAGAGGCGCTTGCGTGCTTCTCACTGTGATTTTCACAGTGAGAGCACGCCAGCGTCCATAGGAAAGCATTGAGAATGCTTTCCTATGTGACCGGCTGAATGCGCGCGCAGCTCTTGCTGCGCGTGCGCATTCAGCCGACGGGGCGGATCGGAGGAGGAGAGGAGGCAGAGAGCTCTCCGCCCAGCGCTGGAAAAAGGTAAGTTTAACCCTTTTTCCCCTTTCCAGAGCCAGACGGGAGGGGGACCCTGAGGGTGGGGGCACCCTCAGGCACTATAGTGCCAGGAAAACGAGTATGTTTTCCTGGCACTATAGTGGTCCTTTAATCTACAGGGGGAGAAAAAGATCCCAGAAAAATGAAAAACTGTTGTGGCCATGTATATCACTTAGGAAAAGATGGTCTGGACCTAAAATAGATGTAATAATCAATTTTAGGGCAATAAATAGCCATATACCATCCTAATATTTGTAGAAGAAGGATTTAACTGGGAGTACTGGCAACCAGCTCCCAAGTTGGAGATTTCTGGCAAAACCCAGTAGATTGCCAGGTAATGTCAGGATAATAGAGCCTCATCATGTAGAGGAGAGTGTGAAATGTAAATCTCTCTAATTTTTTTGCCTAGTTATTCAATATGTAATGCATAAACAGCTTTAGGAAGAGCATGAAATGGATTAAACAAAAATAAAAAGTAATTTTTTTTTTTAAACTGTTGAAAAACAAGGAATAGCAGTTTAAGATAGGATTGAGAGCCTTTTGAAAGACTGTGAATTAATTAGGATTTAGTTCTTTTTAAATCTTACGAATTTCCTTTTATTGCATGCCACTCTTTGTCTGAAATCCTCTAGGCATTACATAGAATGTTTGGTTTAAAGTGCATTTTAATGAATTTTAGAGAATGGCTTATTTCACATGTTCTCTAAACCATGGAAGCATGTGACTGACGGACAGACAGATAGACAGACAGCTAGACAGTCAGTTAGACAGCCGTGTTGAGAAATGCTTTAGAATTTAATAAAATAATTCCCAAAAGCTTACCATTCCAAAATGCTGTTAGCCTAATTAACTTATTTTGCTCATATACTCAGAATCAGGGACTCCTCAAATAAAAAGAAATACATACATTTTGAAAAAGTATATATATATATATATATATATATATATATATATATATATATATATATTTATATAAATATATATATTGAAAAACATATGGTGCGTTGGTGGAACTATTCCATACTTGTTTCATCAATAAATAAAAGCATTTAAAGGAACATATTTTTTACTATAAACATAGAGTTCTGTATAGCATCTGCAGACTAATGCCTCAAGAGCTCAGATTTAGACCAAAGAGGCAGGATGCCACTAATCCCTTGCACGCATCAGGCTCGACTCACTCCTCTTGGCGTGAATTAATTCAGAAGTTTGTATTGACTCTATAATCCTTAGATTATGTCCTCCCATCAAAATTATTCAAACAGGAGAAACTGGAGAAGAGAACTGATACTCATTGAGATTTTTTGCCCCTGGAGTGGGGGGGGGGGGGGAGGATCTACTTGACTAAAATGCTTTGCCAGCAACAGAGACAGACAGGTAAAGAACATTCAGGTTCTTCGCTTGTGGAATTGTCTGTCTGTTTTCCCTGCTGGAGAGATATTTGCAGTCTAATTATACAAAGCATCTGTTTCCTAATACCCTAATTGGCAAAGCATTTAACCCGCTCGTTCTCATTCGGGTGAAGAGTTTGCTCTGCATTCGCCCTGTGGCAACGAACGAGTTTGTGTCAAATTTCTCTCAGTGGTATCATGTCAAAGATGTCTGGCGTCTGCACCCTAGATATTTCTTAACTGCATTCCACATGAGACTCAGCCAGCAGCCAGTTTTACTAAACAGAGCTTGAATGTATGATACTGAAAGAGTTAAAAAAAAGATGTCTTGTCACTTCTGGCACTTTGGTCTCATCCTGTGCGTGTCATTTTATTAATGATGTCTGTTGCAAGGAAAGAATGATACTTTGTAAAACACAGTAATCTATGAGAAGCAAAGCTTCAAACAAAAGCATTAGTTTCCTACGGGGCATGAACAATTAATCAAAGTGTGTTGACTATCCCGTTAAAAAGCACTATTGGGGGGTGGTTACATTAAATAAAATATCCAGAGGTGATTCTTAATAAGTACATTGTAAAATGTGAAGGTGATAGTGTCAAAGTAAGTTTCTTAATTGGAAATGCAAAAATTACATGAAAAGAAACATCTGATGTGCCGAAGGTTGCCTATGCCTGCCATAGAGCAAACTCAGAACGGAAGGAAATGACCCCAAATTGGGACCTTTCCATCTAACTCAAGGCAGCTGGAAGATATGCAACAGGAGGACATTTCCCTTCTACGGCAGCATTCGATCCCAACTCAATATTTGACAATGTTGACAAGTATGCGCTCTGTGTCACCTGCTGAAATTATTATTATTATTTATAAAGCGCCAACAAATTCCACAGCTCTGCACAATAGGTGGACTAACAGACAAATATTTATAACATGATGAGTTGGATGCACAGGAACATAAGGTGTTGAGGGCCCTGCTCAAACCAGCTTACATTCTAGAAGGAGTGGGGTGAAGTAACAGAAGAGGTAACAGAAAAGAGAAGGTTACTAGAATAGTTTACAGTAAAGGCTTTGTTTTTTTGGATGACACAGTTGCAGGAGATGAAGCAGGGTGGGTTACCTAGGTGCGGGGAGGGAAAGCTAACAGTTTCATTAATATGCTTTCCTAAAAAATCAATTTTCAAATTATCTTTTGAAGGAACTGAGACTGGGTGAGAGTCTAACAAAGCAGAAAAGGGAGTTCCATAGGAATGGCACAGCCATAGAGAAGTCTTAAAGGTGAACGTCAAAGGTGCAATACGAACAAAGAATAGACACATCTCTTTAGCAGAATGTACATACTTGTGTATTAGTGAGGATAGGTAAGTAGGAGCAGCGTTATGTGCAGATTTGTAAGCAAGTGCCAGAATTTTAAATTGACCCTTAATTCTTATTGGAAGCCAGTGTAAGGACTGACAGAAGGGAGAGGCAAGACAGGTTCGGGCTGACAGGACTATAAGACTTACCACCACATTCATTATAGACTGTAACGGGGCCAGCAGGAAACACGTAAGACCATTGAGAAGAGGATTGCAGTAGTCAAGGTGAGAGATGAAAGTGGCATGGACCAGCACCTAAGCCGCATCCGGCGTTAGATAGGCGCAGTTGCATGTTTTTGAGATGGAAGCAGCAGGATTTGGCAAGTGACTGAACATGATGGATGAAGGAGAATTTGGAATGAAAGAGAATATCTAGGTAGCGAGCATGCGAGGTATTGCTGATGGTAGTGCTGTTTACTTGGAGAAAGACAAGCAATGGAGTAGCAACATTTGAGGAATGAAAGATGCGAAGTTCTGTTTTGGACAGGTTAAGTTTAAGAGAATAAGCAGTCATCCAGTTAGAGTGGAGTTAGGGTCAAGGTTGGGCTTTTTTAGAATCTGAGTGATGACTGCGTGCTTAAAGGTTGTAGATAATATGCCAGAGGAGAGGGAGTGATTAATATTTTAGTGAGTGGCAGAGCAAGAAAAGGTAACAGATCACGAGTGAGTTGCGAGGAAATGGGATCAAGGGAACAAGTGGTGGAGGGTAGAGGACCGATGCAGAGTAGCAGAAACCTCTGCATAGAATGTGCAAGTCAGCATGGAACAGAGGAGGGAGTGGTTGTGTTTGTAGGGGTAGGAGAGAGATTAGAGATCTCCTCTTGAGGTCTGGAGGTTGGTGGAGAATTGCTGTAGGCCAATACGGTGATTGATGTAACAAGGGTGGTATCATTTATATAGAGGGTATGCCGATGTCAAAGGTCAACAGATGGTGGTCAGATAGAGAAAACTGAATATTGGAGAGATTAGAAGCGGTAAAGAGGTTGGTGAAGATGAGAGCAAGAGTGTTTCCCACTACATGAGTTGCTGAGATAGACTACTGAGTGAGGCCGAAGGAAGAGGTTACAGAGAGAATTTGAGAGGCATCAGAAATGTTATGGCTCTTAATTGAGTTAGTAAAGTCCCCAAAGATAAGTGAAGAAGTGCTAGAGGAGAGAAAGTGGGGTAGCCAGGAAGAAGAATTTTCAATGAATAGGCCAGGATAAACATGGTGGGTGATAAATGATGGCAATTCTTAAAGGAGTGGGTTTAAATAGGCGGACAGTGTGAACTCAAATGAAGGAAAAGATAAGTTAGGGGCAGGGGTGATTGGTTATAAGGTACCTTGTGGAGAAGAAGATAGCAGGAGTAGCTGCATCAGAGAGGGACAGCCAGGTCTCAGGGAGTGCAAGTAGGGTTAGAGATTATGAAATTAAGAGGTCATGTATAGCTGTAGATTTCAGTTGGCTGCAGACAGTGAGGGATTTCCACAGTGTACATGGAACATTGGTAAATTAGTAGAAATTACAGGGTACTAGGATGATTTTCATGTGGTTTCTGGCTTATTGTGAGCAGAGATGTTGACGGACCCTTGGTTGAGAGAAACATCATCAGCAGCTAGAAGCAGGAAGAGAGACAATGAGAGGAGGTGAGAGTTGGTTTTGTATGGATGTGGTCTAGGTTTAGATTGTTTTGGAGTAGGGGAGAGAGAGAGAATAAAGAAATTAGTGCAGGGATATCATTTAACCCTTTGGCGAACCTCATTGTGTCACCAACCTGTCCATGGCTTATTGTGAGAGGTAAAAAGAGCTCAGGGCATTTAAAATACTATAGTGCTAGAAATACAAACTTATTCATAACACTATAGTTTTACACTACCTTTAGGAGCCTCTCCCCTTCGGTAAGGGCTTAAAAATGAATTTTACTTTCCTTTACTCCCTCACCGAACTGGGTTTGCCGCAGTTGCAAAAAATCCAAGTGACTTTGACAAGAGCCACATAGTGATGGCTAGATGACTGGGTCAGAGAATCTCCAAAACGTCAAGTCTTGTGGGGTGTTCCCGGTATGCAGTGGTTAGTACCTACCAAAAGTGGTACAAGGAAAATCCGATCCATGGAGGCCCCACCTCACAACTTGTAGGACTTAAAGAATCTGCTGCTAATATCTTGGTGCCAGATACCACAGGACACCTTCAGAGGTCTGGTGGAGTCCATGCCTCGATGCATGTTTTGGTCACGAGGGGAACTTACTCATTATTAGGCAGGTGGTTTGTAATGTTGTGGCTGATCAGTGCATATATATTTTTTTTATTCTATTATAAAAAACTATAAAATGAATCTTGTAGACATTTGCTGGAAACGGTGTTTCCGAATTAGCTTTATGCAAAGTTCACAAAAAAATAGGTAGCTTCTTGTTCAATTCTATCTCCAAATCTGATAAATGCTGGACGTCCTTAATTAAGTGTTAGCATAATGAAAGAACAGAACAGGTTTGTGTTCTCTGTAAACATAATCTTATTAGAGGGACTATGTGTGCAAAATTTGACCATCATTATATTTTATGTACACTTGTAACATTTTTATCACTACTTTGCAGTTGCATAAATGACTTTGTGAATTCTTAAACATTAATATTTTATTTCTATGTGTGTTTCTTAATACCAGGAGGTCATGGGCTATTAGTCTGCCATTCTCTCAAGCAAAATCCATTTTCTGGCCAATCAGAGTGAACCAATAATTCTATATGAAAATTATTACTTAAGCACTATCAGTCAGTATATTACGGATATGGAACAATGGAAGACAAAAAGCCATTGACACAATTGTATATATTTTTTTAGTTTTAAATAAAATCATATAAAAAAATAATTTCTCATTATTTTTCATTATATTATTTTCTCATTATATTATACCAGTGCTGTCAAATAATACCATCATTCCTTAAAGGGATACTATCAAAACAACAAAACAACTTTAGTTTAATGAGGCAGTATTGGTGTATAGTTCATGCCCCCGGAAGTCTCACTGCTCACTTCTCTGCCATTTAGAAGCTAAATCGCTTTTGTGTCTGTCCTTGCTGCCCTAGCCACACCTTCCCTGGCTGTGACTCACACAGCCTACATGAAAAATTTTTCTTTGTTTTTTTTTTCCCACCAGATGTTTACTTACTTTAGACGTTTTTATATCCTGCTCTGTAAACTGAACTTTGATCACATACAGGAGGCTCCTGCAGGGTCTTGAAGGCTATTGATTATTAATGAGAAATTCTAAGTTAAACAGAATATGCAATAAAGGGAGTGTAAACATTGGATGACTCTTTACAGGAAGTGTTTAGGAAGGCTGTGTAAGTCACATGAAGGGAGGTGTGGCTAGGCCTTCATAATCAAAGTTATTTAACTTCTAAATGGCAGAGAATTGAGTAGTGAGACTGCAGGGACATGATCTATACACCAAAACTGTTTCATTAAGCTAAATTTGTTTTGTTGCCTATAGTGTCCCTTTAGCCCCTTAAGGACCAAACTTCTGGAATAAAAGGGAATCGTGACATGTCACACATGTCATGTGTCCTTAAGGGGTTAAAGGGACACTATAGTCACCAGTGCAACTACATGTATTCCTGACCCTATAGTGTTAACACGACCATCTAGCCCCCCTGGGCCCCTCATGCCTCCATAAATATAGTAAAAAGCGTACTGTATTCAGGTCAGAAGCTGTAAATCTGCATGCTGTTAGACTCAGGAAAAACAAGCAGTCTGCTGACATGTGATAGCCTGATCCAATCACAGTGCTTCCCCATGTGATTGGCTGAGACTGACAAGGAGGCAGATCAGGGGCAGAGCCAGCATGATTCAAACACAGCCCTGGCCAATAAGCATCTCCTCAGAGAGATGAATTGAATCAATGAATCTCTATGAGGAAAGTTCAGTGTCTGCATGCAGTGGGAGGAGATACTGAATCACAGGATGCTCGTACACAGCAGATCTGAGTGGATGGAGGAATATTATGCCTCCATCAACTCCGAAGTCCCTCTGGTTCACTGTGAGTGACTGCAGCTGGAGGTGTTCCTAGCTTTCAATGTAAACTCTGTATTTTCTCAGAAAATACAGTGTTTACATGAAAAAGGCTGCCGGGAGCTATAGTTCTCACCTGAACAACCTCATTAAGATGAAGTTGTTCAGGTGACTATAGTGTCCCTTTAAAGTGTT
Organism: Pelobates cultripes; assembly: GCA_933207985.1. Taxonomy (NCBI): domain Eukaryota; kingdom Metazoa; phylum Chordata; class Amphibia; order Anura; family Pelobatidae; genus Pelobates; species Pelobates cultripes. The sequence goes on from OW240917.1 coordinate 243,070,867, forward strand.
TTTGTTCCTAATGTGTCCCTTTAGCATCTGCCAGTGGCACAAATTTCTACTCTTAAATTTTCTAGGGCCAATATGTTCTGCAGTGCTCTACGATTATAGAATGGATACTAATATATAATTGGGTAGCAATCAATTCCTATAGCAAGAAAGTGTCACACTACAATGGGCTAAGGTCCCACTAAGAATTTGGTAGTTTTATGCATGCAGGGAAATTTGTGATGCTGAGCATTCCGACCAATCGAAGCAATCGAACTTTTGCTTTGAGAAAAATGAAGCCCTGTTTGTTTGTAACATAAAATCCAATTAATCCTTATTGCCATACATGCACTATATTCATGGCAAAGAAAATTATAAATCAATAGTGGTTTAAACTAACAGAGAAAACCTACTGGAGAGATGAAAACACCATTTTTCAATATCAGAGATTCTTTCCGGTATATAAATTCTATATTTCTCTTATGCTCTGAGATTTCTGAAAGAAAGCATTTAAATAAAAAAAAATTTAAGTTCTTTTTATATACAGTGGAACCTCGGAACTCGAACTTAATCCATTCGAGAAAACTGTTTGAGATCCGATTTGCTTGAAAACCGAATCAAATTTTCCCTTAAGAATTAATGTAAATTAGATTAATACGTTCCAGACTCCCAATATTAACCCATTATACACCGTTTTAACGTGAATTTTACAGTTTAGTCATACCTTACATGCATTAAATCATACAGAAAAACAATTAAACGCAATGTAAATAAAATGAAAAATAAAAAAAAGAGATGACGGAGTAAGTGGAAAGGAGAAGAAATGTTATTGTTTATATTCTTGGGACCATGGTTTTTGCACAGCTTACTATGCAATAATAAATGACCAAAGTGACAAGGTGCACTTGTGATAAAACCACACTTTTTAGTATATTGTGCAAATATTTGAAAAATACCTTTTATAAGTGAGTTATAAAAGGTCTTTTTCAAATATTTGCACAATACACTAAAAAGTGTGGTTTTCTCACAAGTGCACCTTGTCACTTTGGTCATTTATTATTGCACTAATGTTTTTTAATATTTTACACGTTTATATGGTATTAATGTAAATATCATTTTTTATCTTCTTCCTATCATCTGTGAGGAGAGGAGAGCCAAGGGTGGCCATTTCCACCTGAAGCTCAACCACGTCAAGGTTCAATATATTCTGCATCCAGAAATAGTCTTTTTTCGGGCATGATGCACTGATGTATTTGAAAGTATTTTTTAAGTCCACCAGCCCAGACTTTTCCTTCAAATCATTTTAAAATATCACTCCAAGCATTGTGACCACTTCGGTGATTTGTAGTGAAACGCTGAACATATTATTTTTATTATTATTATTATCATTGCCATTTATATAGCACCAACAGATTCCGCAGCGCTTGAAGGTGTAGTTTCATGGGGTGTCATGGAGTGTCATGCAGCAGCTCATGGGGTGTCATGCCTCAGCTCAGAATTAGCGTTCCGAGCTGGCTAATATCAATTATGTGCAGTGTGCGGTTCATCAGCTGACACCAGCTGACGTTTTCAGACAATAAATGGCGACTACATCAACTTCCGTCTTCTGAAATTCTGTAGAAGCCAGTAGCTCATCACAGGCATGGACAGATGACTAGGATCCTGGCATAGACTCAGGTAAGAGAGCAAACCATTACCAGTCATTACACCCCAAAATGGGGCCAGGGTACACCTGGCATCATAACCACTACAGTGGGCTGAAAACTCTCCCTTCTAATGGAAAATAATTCTCTTTAGCTAGTTGTTGAGCATCATATTTTTGAAGAAAACCTATTTTTTATAATTAAACTTTGCATCTAATGGAAGGCTGCTCTGGTGTACACAATTCCCTTACTCGCGGCACATGACCAAAAATTCTCGTGCAAGGAATAATGTGAAAATGAAGCACAGATTATCTTGTGAACGTGGTAGCACCTATCACCTGGAAGTACAGTGGACATGTCTGTCATTCGGAACTTAACTGCACACCTTACTCCAGTAAGTGCTTTGGTAACATTTACTGCGTCAAGTGAAATAAGGAACTGTCCCCAGAAGTTGCACTTTGAGTGAACCATTGCATGTTACGTGATGTTCACTTGACCTTTTTATTTTCTGGTTTGTCTTTCGGGCATGCTTAAAAGTAGATTGCTATTTGCAAAACTAATTACAAAAAAATACTGCTTTCATACACATCATCATATTTTTCTGGAATGGGAACAGTTGACCTTATTGCAGGTTAACCTCGAGTGTCTAACTGAATCATTATTAAGTAAACCAATAAAAATAGCACTTGTGGACTTATCAGAGTATGTGATGTCAGAGAGATGCCAGGTTGCTATATTAAGCCACCACGTTTTCCTCCTTTAAAAAAGACTCCGCTATGTGTAAATAATTATCTTGAGTTCTATCTGCAGGTCATACAGTTACATACTATACTTCTCAACTGCAAAGGTTTCAATCTTCGTGATGGTTTCAACCTATCGTGAATTATTTTAAATAACCTTAAAAAGTCAGGTTTAGAGGGACACTCCTAGCACAATAACCACTATTGAGATCTATAATGTTTATGGTGGCACATCCCCATTGTAAGTAGTCAAACCCTTGGGGGGCTGCTTTCCACCATCACTACTTATGATGTTGAGCCGTAAGCACCTAAGCAAGAGGTTCCATTAGTCGCCTTTTTTTGTCTTTCATATATACCACGATGGCCTTATGCTTTTTTACTTCTTAATCCCTTAAGGACACATGACATGTGTGACATGTCATGATTCCCTTTTATTCCAGAAGTTTGGTCCTTAAGGCGTTAAAGGGACACTATAGTCACCCAGACCACTTCAGCTCAATGAAGTGGTCTGGGTGCCAGGTCCCTCAGGTTTTAACTCTTCACATGTAAACATAACAGTTTCAGAGAAACTGCTATGTTTACATTTGGGGTTAATCCAGCCTCTAGTGGCTGTCTTCCGGACAGCCACTAGAGGTGCATCTGCGACGCTGGAGGCATATTTCACCTCCATCGCGCAGAACGTCTATAGGAAAGCATTGAGAAATGCTTTCCTATGGACACTTTGAATGCGCGTGCGGCACTTGCCTCACATGCGCATTCGGCTCCAGTGACGTCGGACGGGGGAGCTGACATTGGACGTGGAGGAGAGGTCACCAGCACCGAGGGAGCCCAGCGCTGGATTAAGATACGCTGCTGAAACCCCTTCAGCACCACGGGAGGGGGACCCTGAGGGTGGGGGCACCCTCAGGGTACTATAGTGTCAGGAAAACCGCTTTGTTTTCCTGACACTATAGTGATCCTTTAATGTCATCATCGTATTATTTTATCTAATGTGTGAGCAAGGCAAAATTTTTCCCATGTACTGCATGTGGGAAATAATGGCCAATGTACGTGCAAAAGGCTGCAGTTTTTCAGCCCAGTATCTTACCTCTTTTTGACAAGGCCAAGTTTTCCCATCAGCCCGATCCTCATTGGCTGACGTCACTCTCCATAGGGGGAGGAAGGGCACGGAAGGCAGGCGGAGAGGGGAGGGACAGCACAGAGAGGAGGGTGGCGTGCCACTGTTGGCTGTCTGATGCATGCTGACATCAGAAACGCTATGCATACAGACTCCAGGCACCATGACCTCTACAAATCACTAGTGATCAAGGTGCTTGTAGTATCCTCTTCTTCTTTAGCATTTTACATATGCGTTTTACTTTCTCAAATGGTGACGATCAATACAAGACAAGTGCAATATTGCTAAGTAGACATTAACTGCATCAGTACTTCCTGGCCCCTGGCACCTTCCAAAGAAATTCTGACAACAATGCTTGGTATTCTGGAATGGTAACGCAATAAATAATCCTTTAATAGTAAAGTAATTATCGGATTTCTCTGGAAATGAACTGACTGCACTGTAGACTATTTTGCAGTAGCTCAGTCGAGGAAAAGGGAAGCAAAAAGATTGCACAGAATTAACTAAAATCTTACGAAGATTTTAGATTTTTTTGCCATAAAGTCAAAAACAATTCCATGCAGGTTTCTCGTCCATGTACTTTAGGATTCTTTTAAATGAATAAATGAAAATATTGAAAAATAAAAAAGGTATGCGTGACATTATGCAAAAATAGTGATTAGCAAATATATATGTCTGCAAAAATATGTTACAAATGTCAAGTTAGAATGGGTTATGAACCAGAGAGAGAAAAGTCATGTGGGGTGAGATTGGACCCATGGATCCATCTGTTATACATACAATATATAGACAACACTTCCGTAAATTACATTAACAAATGTACTTAATACACAGCAAATGTGAGTGTAGATTAAAAAAAATGTAACCGGTTCAGTAAATGAGCAACAATATTACTGAGAAAAGAAATCAGCTGCTGAATCCAGAGTGTGAAAATTGGCCCCATGGTTATCAAAGACAAGGTCACTTAGGACCCAAGCATCTGTTATAAGCTATTTAATATTTGGTTGACTGGACCTTCTCCACTTCGTACAAATATTGTAGGAATTATCCTCATTGGTGATGAGGATAAGAAATTTTGGAGCAATGGTCAATTGTCTTGTTATAGATTTTTGTACATGGTATGTAAATGACCGAGGGGGTAAATGCATTGGCTAAACCCAAAAGACAAGGAGGAAAGCACTTTTTAATCGTTGGCACAGAGAAGCCACCCACATTCTTCTGGTATCTGCATATTCTTTCTTGGATAATGGGTAAGGTATGATGGAGGTCAGGGGGATGGAGAGAGTCACTTGGGACTTCTCAAACTCCTGGGTGCCAAGCTTTACTGGGTAAAAAGAATGCACATCTTAGCTGTGTTAATTTTCCCTAGCCACAAGATATATTCATGCGAAAGACCATTCAGGCTGAAATATTGCTGGTTCTACTAATTATATATTTATGCAAAAATATAACTGTTGTGCATCTCCTGTATATCTTAATGCAAATAAGCACAGACAGGCATCATATTCCAGATTTCACATTGCAGCTACCCTTAGCAATAGTCACTGTGTCAACCAAGTATTTTTATTTACGCCAAAGGAGGAATTATGATTTAAAAGGACCACTGCCCAGAAAGCAGTCATGGACAGTACAGTTTCGACCTTTCAGAGTCTTGTCGGTATGGCTTCAGTTTTCGTCTGAAATCTGACATGTCCTCGTGAGTGTATAGCAAGGTACCAAACAATCTGAGACCAAACATGGATCTTGGATTTTCTGTGCCCAAGGCGGACTTCTGAAAGAACAACCTGAGATATGCAGGTGATGCACAACAGTATTTTTTTTTTCTATCTGTAGTGCATGTTATCATGTTTGGTCTCACTTGTGAGAAAGTTTATCATGAAAAGAAGTCAACATGATCTTACTATAATTTACATACTGTGATGGTCTAAGGTCCAGTAAATGTTACATAGTTACATAGCTGAAAAGAGACTTGCGTCCATCAAGTTCAGCCTTCTTCACATTTGTTTTTTGCTGTTGATCCAAAAGAAGGCAAAAAAAAAACAGTTTGAAGCATTTCCAATTTTGGCAACAAGCTAGGGAAAAAATTCCTTCTTGACCCCAGAATGGCAGTCATATTTATCCTTGGATCAAACAGTTATTACCCTACATTGAAAGATTATATCCTTGAATATTCTGTTTTTGCAAGTATGCATCTAGTAGCTGTTTGAACATCTGTATGGACTCTGATAAAACCACTTCTTCAGGCAGAAATGTATGTAATATATATAAAATTATTTAATATGATGTTTACTTAGCAGTATACATTTGGTCTTCAGCTGAGCCAAACTCCTGTTGATGCTGTGTCAGTCCATTGTGAATAACAAAGAATGGTGGACACAATGAAGAATATGTTTATCACCACTTGGAGATAAAATGTAGCATTGCCCATTCCTTGGAAAGCAACATGCTTCTGAGTCTCTGAATTGTCAGCCTAGGCTCACTTGAGTCCATTCAGAGTAAATAAAGAACTAAAGGCATTGCTGATAAAGGCTTACGATACGGCTGCACGCATAAATATGTTATAGAAATGTAATAACATGAACAGTATGCAATTGTCTTACTAAACAAAAGAAAAATATATGCAAGATGTGTTTGCCAAATGAGAATTTTAGAAGTCAACTTGGTGGTGTGAAAAGCACACGTTTTTAGGAAGTAATAGTTAGCACTAAGCTATTATGAGTGATGACTTGCTGGTATTGTTAACAATTGTTTTGTGGCTTTTCTTCCACATCTTGGAAGAGGTTAAATTCTCCTTTCCGACCTCCACCATCAGCACCACCTCCCTATCCATACTTATCTATTCCTACTCTCCCAATGCTGCTTAATGATTGATCTGCTGCGTAATCAAAAACCAGCGTTGTCACTTAATTAGCTCCACTGATAAACGAAAAAAGCACCGGAGGTAAATGACCTTAACTCAATGATCTTCCACTTTCATGGATGTAATCTCTTTGTGTGTGACATAAACTCTTTAAATTCTATGATAATGTGCTATGCATTACTATATCCGCTCACATGTCTGGTAGGTTTTTAGTATATATATATGTACAAAATTATGATTTGATTATTAGTGCATTAATAGTGATGCCTTGACAAGACTGTCCATTATTTTATAAGTTACTGTACACATTATAGAAGATCTATTGAATGTTTATTTGAAGAAAAGAAAAAAAAAAAGCACTATAAGCCAAGTCCATGCTTGGGGACAGACAAATAATATCTGTAGTATATCTGTTATACTGTTTGTTTGAAATCTTGTTAGTCTTAAGCTTGCTTAGAACTGCAATTGTTGAGTGTTTCCAAGTCAATTATACTATTGATTGTTGCTATGGTTATCTATACAATTACTAGAATGGCTAAAAGCACTTCTAATTATAAAGAAATATGTGGATGGTATCTATCCTGTCTGTATTAAAAGAGGCCCCAAGATCAAAATATCACCTCACCCCTCAAAATCAGTTTTTCATAAAGATTATGAATACTCATATTTTTTTTTAAAGAAATATATATTGTTGGTTTTTTTTTTTAGAAAATGTACTTTTTATCCAGCTGAGCAGACATGTTAAGGCTAACTTGACAGCTATTCTGTCCAGGTCAAATGGCTGCAACAGTCAAGCAAGGTTGAGCATCAGTTGGTCAGATAATAGTAGAGACTGACCCAAAATGGCTGCTCAGTCAGATAAAACGAAAATGAAATTTTCTCAAAAAACTAAAATCAATATAGATCACTTAAAAAAAATATATATCATCAGGTTAGATTAAATCAACTAGACTTCTAGAAAACAAAAAGTGAAAATTTGATGAAAGTGGTTCTTTAAGTTTCTCACAAATAATCAGAGTTATTTTAGCATGGGTCAGGACTGACATCATCATGGTAAAAGACATCAAGAAAGATCAAACTGGGACAAGGGAACATATTTTAGGAAGTGGGTAAGAGGAGAAGGACTGAGTAAGCAAGCAACAAGCCACGTTAAAAAAGGTAACACAATAAATTTGCACTAGTGGGTACCAGTGTTTTATTAAATTATTCCTATTATATTCAAGGTTATGTCTTATCTATGGCATACTTAAAAGGACACTATAAGTGTCCAGACCACTTCATCTCATTGAAGTGGTCTGGGTGCAGTACAACTGTCCCCTTAACCTTGCCATGTAAAACATTGCAGTTTAAGAGAAAGGAGTTTAAAGGGACACTCCAGACACCCAGACCACTTCTGCCCATTGGAGTGGTCTGGGTGCCAACTCCCACTACCCTTAACCCTGCAAATGTAATTATTGCAGTTTTCATAAACTGTAATATTTACCTTGAAGGGTTAAGTCCTCCTCTAGTGGCTGTCTACTAGACAGCCACTAGAGGACCAGTGGCGGATCCAGAGCCTGATCTCGGGAGGGGCACTTGTAGATTATTTAAATAAATAATCCAGGCACAATAACCACTACAGCTCAGTGTAGTAGTTATGGTGTCATTAGTGCCAGGATTCCACCCCAGAGTAAGTAGTCATACTGTTTAAGAACAGTTTGACAACTTACCTGGGGTCTACTGGGATATAGGGTATAGGAGCAGTGGTGTGTGTTAAGGGTGAAGTGTGTGAGTGCGGCAGTGTATGTCAGGGACAGTGTTTGTGGGGCAGTGTGTGTATGGGGACAGTGTTTGTGGGGCAGTGTGTGTATGGGGACAGTGTGTGTATGGTGACAGTGTTTGTGGGGCAGTGTGTGTATGGTGTGTGTATGGGGATAGTGTTTGTGGGGCAGTGTGTGTATGGGGACAGTGTTTGTGGGGTGTGTGTATGGAGACAGTGTGTGCGGCAGTGTGTGTATGGGGATAGTGTTTGTGGGGTGTGTGTTTGTGGGGCAGTGTGTGTATGGGGACAGTGTGTGTATGGGGACAGTGTGTGCAGTGTGTGTATGGGGATAGTGTTTGTGGGGCAGTGTGTGTATGGGGGCTGAGTGTTTGTGTGGCAGTGTGTGTATGGGGCAGTGTTTGTGTGGCAGTGTGTGTGTGGGGGGCAGTGTGTGTATAGGGGGGCAGTGTGTGTGTATGGGACAGTGTTTATGGGGGCAGTGTGTGTGTATGGGGACAGTGTGTGTGTATATGGGGGCAGTGTGTGTGTGTATGGGGACAGTGTGTGTATGGGGGTAGTGTGTGTATGGGGGCAGTGTGTGTGTAATGGGGGCAGTGTGTGTGTGTAATGGGGGGAACTGGTGTGTGTAATGGGGTGCAGTGTGTGTAATGGGGGCAGTGTGTAATGGGGGTGCAGTGTGTGTGTACATGGGGCAGTGTGTGTAATGGGGCAGTGTGTGTAATGGGGGCAGTGTGTGTATGGGGTGGCAGTGTGTATGGGGTGGCAGTGTGTGTAATGGGGCAGTGTGTATAATGGGGGGCAGTGTGTAATGTGGGGGCAGTGTGTGTAATGGGGGCAGTGTGTCTAATGTGTGTGTAATGGGGGCAGTGTGTGTAATGGGGGTGCAGGCAGTGTGTGTAATGGGGGCAGTGTGTGTATGGGGGGCAGTGTGTGTAATGGGGGGGCAGTGTGTGTAATGGGGGGGGAAGGAGGCTTTTAAATAATAATTTTTTTTTATTTTATAAAATAAATATTCTATGTCCCCCCTCCCTTCTTACCTTTATTTAGGAGGAGGGGGGACATTTCCCTGGTGGTCCCAGTGGTGATTCCCTGGTGGTCAGGTGGTCAGAGTGAACTCTAGCCCGCGCTCCCGGGCTAGAGTTCACTCTCGCGAGATTTGGAGCGTTGCCGTGGTAACCGCGGTAATGCTCCAAATCTCGAGCGAGGAGGACCCGGAGGAGCTGCAGACTGAGCTCCGGGTCCTCTCTCTCACTCCCTCTCCCACCCCTGCCAGCTGTAAGCACAGTGCCTGCGGACCGGGGGGGAGATCTCTGATCTTCCTCCCCGGTCCGCAGGCACATTGCAGGGCTGGCACTTGGGCAATGCCAGCCCTGCGTTAGCCGGCAGGGGGGAATCTCGGGGGGGGCAATTGCCCCGTTGCCCCCCCCCTGGATCCGCCAATGTAGAGGACACTTCCATGGTCATAGAACATGACAAGTGTGTTATAACGACTCTGGACGTCCTGACGCTATGTGAGGACCTCCAGCGTCGCCGAAATCACCATAGGAAAGCATTGAAAGCATTATTAAATGCTTTCCTATCGGGAGGTCTAATGTGCGTGCGCGGCATTGGCGAGCATGTGCATTAGGTCTCCCCCGCCACCGGCCACACATGCTCAATAGTTCTCCCCTGCTGGCTGATATCGGCAGGGAGACGTGTAGGCGGAGCTTGACCCAGTGCCGAGGGACATCGGTGCTGGATACAGGTAAGTCACCAAAGGGGTTTTAACCACTTCAGCAACATAGGATGGGGGGTGGGAGGGAGAGGGGACCTGCAGTGCCAGGAAAACTATTTGTTTTCTTGGCACTGGAGAGTCCCTTTAACTCTGGCTCTGGTTGGAGTACTGGCTCTGTAGTGGGGGGATAGGGGCTGTGTGGGTGGATAGGAGTTGTAGTGGGGGACAAGGGCTGTAGTGGGGAAGACAGGGGCTGTAGTGGGGAAGACAGGGGTTGTAGTGGGGAAGACATGGGTTGTAGTGGGAGGAATCAAACTGTTGTTGGGGGGGTAGGGGGTGTAGTGGTGGGATAGGAGCTGGGGTGGAGGGGTAGGTTCTATAGTGGGAGGACAGCAGCTGTAAAGTAGGATAGCAGCTGTAGTGGGGGACAGGAGCTGAAGTGGGGGAATAATGGATGTGATGGGGTAGGGGCTGTAGTGGGAGGACAGGAGCTTTAAAAGGGGGTAGTGGATGTAGTGGGAGGACAGGGGTTAGTGGCTGTAGTGGAAGGAATGTGGAAGTGGGACGAGTAAGACTGTAGTGTGGGAAATAGAGGCTGAGGGGTTGCTTTTTAATTTTTTTATTAATATAAAAAAAAAAGTGGCCATGAGTACACACAGCAAACATAAATAATATACATATCAGGGGTGCAGAATTTTCTATCCATAACTGTTGTTGAACTTCATCTCCAATAGTTCTGTGACAGCTACTTGTTGTTGTCTCCCTGTCCATAAGTGATTGTTGATGAGGGTCTACAATCATCTGATAATGATTTAGCTAATCATCTGACTATTTATCAATAAATAACCTTCAAATATCAGCTAACTGGTTATATACAGTTGCAAGAAAAAGTATGTGAACCCTTTGGAATGATATGGATTTCTGCACAAATTGGTCATAAAATGTGATCTGATCATCATCTAAGTCACAACAATAGACAATCAAAGTCTGCTTAAACTAATAACACACAAAGAATGAAATGTTGCCATGTTTTTATTGAACACACCATGTAAACATTCACAGTGCAGGTGGAAAAAGTATGTGAACCCTTGGATTTAATAACTGGTTGAACCTCCTTTGGCAGCAATAACTTCAACCAAACGTTTCCTGTAGTTGCAGATCAGACGTGCACAACGGTCAGGAGTAATTCTTGACCATTCCTCTTTACAGAACTGTTTCAGTTCAGCAATATTCTTGGGATGTCTGGTGTGAATCGCTTTCTTGAGGTCATGCCACAGCATCTCAATCGGGTTGAGGTCAGGATTCTGACTGGGCCACTTCAGAAGGCGTATTTTCTTCTGTTTAAGCCATTCTGTTGTTCATTTACTTCTATGCTTTGGGTCATTGTCCTGTTGCAACACCCATCTTCTGTTGAGCTTCAGCTGGTAGACAGATGGCCTTAAGTTCTCCTGCAAAATGTCTTGATAAACTTGGGAATTCATTTTTCCTTCAATGATAGCAATCCGTTCCGGCCCTGATGCAGCAAAGCAGCCTCAAACCAGGATGCCCCCACCACCATACTTCACAGTTGGGATGAGGTTTTGATGTTGGTGTGCTGTGCCTTTTTTTCGCCACACATAGTGTTGTGTGTTTCTTCCAAACAACTCAACTTTGGTTTCATCTGTCCACAGAATATTTTGCCAGTAGTGCTGTGGAACATCCAGGGGCTCTTGTGCAAACTGTAAACGTGCAGCAATGTTTTGTTTGGACAGCAGTGGCTTCCTCTGTGGTATCCTCCCATGAAATCCATTCTTGTTTAGTGTTTTACGTATTGTATATTCGCTAACAGGGATGTTAGCATTTGCCAGTGACTTTTTTAAGTCTTTAGCTGACACTCTAGGATTCTTTACAGGACGACCACTCCTATGGAGAGTAGCAGCAGTGCTGAACTTTCTCCATTTATAGACAATTTGTCTTACCATGGACTGATGAACAGCAAGGCTTTTGGAGATACTTTTATAACCCTTTCCAGCTTTATGCAAGTCAAAAATTCTTAATCGTAGGTCTTCTGAGAACACTTTTGTGCGAGGCATCATTCACATCAGGCAATGCTTCTTGTGAAAAGCAAACCCAGAACTGGTGTGGTTTTTACAGGGCAGGGCAGCTGTAACCAACACCTCCAATCTCATCTCATTGATTGGACTCCAGTTGGCTGACATCTCACTCCAATTAGCTCTTGGAGATGTCATTAGTCTAGGGGTTCACATACTTTTTCCACCTGCACTGTGAATGTTTACATGGTGTGTTCAATAAAGACATGGCAACATTTCATTCTTTGTGTGTTATTAGTTTAAGCAGACTGTGATTGTCTATTGTTGTGACTTAGATGATGATTAGATCACATTTTATGACCAATTTGTGCAGAAATCCATATCATTCCAAAGGGTTCACATACTTTTTCTTGCAACTGTATACTGTTGCTCCAATTTCCATATATATATTACTATCTTACTATCTTAATCTAAATTTTTACTATAGCAGATTTCTTAATACAGCATTTGAAATTAATTCTTAGACAATACATCTGTTTGTTTGTTTTTTTTCTTTCTTTCTTTTTTGTAATAAAAAAAAAAAGTAAGACCAATTTGCTAAAGAAATCTGTGTTTCATGATAGAATTGCAATTTAATATGAAATGGGGAGGGGGAAAAGGGGCATCAAGCCAAGCTACCCACTACCCTTTCATCATGTTTCCTGAATGTGAAACAGTAAAACAACAAAACCATTAGAGATCAATGGTTGTCACGATCAAATATTCCTGGGATTTAACTTGAAACTCATACAATTTGAAACCACTCCTTAGAAATCCCAGCTTCAAAACACATTAAGAATTGCCAAAATGCATTAAAGGCAAAAAAGTGAAATTATACCCAGTACAGAGAAAACATATCTTTAAGACTCAATTTTCACAAATGTAGACATGTAGAGTCGCCCACCATTTTATGCGAAGACGTAAATCACTTTGCCCTTTATGTACTGAGGAAAAACCAACAAATGACTACTTTCCTAACCGTCGTTGTGCACATTTTTAGTTGGGAAACAGATAATGGCATATTTTTCTTGTTTTATGTATTTTTTCATTATAATTATATTTTAACGATTAAGCAGTTCTCCATAGGGCAAGGTATGAATATTTTAAAATCGGAAGTATGTCTTTATAAAAGCAATTACCTAACGCCGAATGGCTCCTTAAAAAAGCTATTCAGTGTTTTATTACCATAGTTAAGTTTAAACATACTATTAATTTGTGTTGTTCTATGGATACAGAACACCAGACACTTAAATTAATATTAATGTTACTATTGGTTTCTCATCAATGTAAAATATTATGCCAGATTTATGAATCCCACCTTCTCCTGCAGTGGAATTTCTGAAGAGCAAGGTTAAAAATTCTACCAATAAATGTGTTTGTTGTAGATGGTAGGGCCAGAAAACTATGAAATATTAGGCAGATTCTTGGTTTGGATTCGTATGGGGATTGGGCCAGCAAATGCTCTGTACAGAGGACATCGTGATTGCTTTGAAGTACACCTTCTGTGACAATAGCCTTTGCAACTCAAGTGCTTGTTTTATCTCTAATACATCTCACTCTTGTCTCACTAAAGCACTTGATATCTGTTCAATTTATTCTACAGATAATCTTGTTACAAGCACACCAGTTCTCTCAATCGTAGATCATACCTTCCGTACAAAAAAAAAAATATATAACTAAAAATAAGCCAACCTGCATCAGACACTTTCATTAAAAATACCTCTCTATACCACATATTTGTTCACCAGGTTGGGTAATGTGAAAAAAATACTACAAACTAGGAGACAAGTTATCGTTATGTCCTTGGTTGTGCAGAGTCAACAGAAAGCTGGTTAATTTCTCCTGCTACGAAGGAGGTTTATTTTAATGGAGTCCAACAGCCCCAACCATGAGAAGATTAAATTATGCAAGGACAGTACATACACCATTTACAGCGTTGTACCAAAATAGAGTTTTTCTATGAAAAGAATAAAGGAACCATAGATGGCCAACGTCTAGCAACGTAGGAAGGAGGGGAATGTTCTGCCCATATGCAGTATCCAAGAGCTGATTTGAAGCACTATTACATGTGAGTTCCTTTCCATTTGAATTTCAGTCCAGAAAGTCAAATATACTCCACCTTTGGACTCTTTCTGTTTTCTGTTTTACATATTCACTTATCCGAAATGCAATGACCACCCCACCGTTATTCTATTACGGGGCACAATAACTTTGGTTAAAGGACCACTCTAGGCACACAGACCACTTCAGCTTAATGAAGTGGTCTGGGTGCCAGGTCCTTCTAGGGTTAACCCATTTTTTCATAAACATAGCAGTTTCAGAGAAACTGCTATGTTTGTGAATGGGTTAAGCCTTTCCCTATTTCCTCTAGTGGCTGTCTCATTGACAGCCACTAGAGGCGCTTGCGTGCTTCTCACTGTGATTTTCACAGTGAGAGCACGCCAGCGTCCATAGGAAAGCATTGTAAATGCTTTCCTATGCGACTGGCTGAATGCGCGCGCAGCTCTTGCCGCGCGTGCGCATTCAGCCGACGGGGAGGAGAGAAGGAGGATCAGAGGAGGAGAGCTCCCCGCCCAGCGCTGGAAAAAGGTAAGTTTTAACCCCTTTCCCCTTTCCAGAGCCGGGCGGGAGGGGGACCCTGAGGGTGGGGGCGCCCTCAGGGCACTATAGTGCCAGGAAAACGAGTATGTTTTCCTGGCACTATAGTGGTCCTTTAAGGCTAAAATGATTAGCAATGGTATTCCTAAACTTAACACTCAGAGATCAGAGTGTATAATTTAAGCACCTGAATGCAGTGAAACTGACTAATTAATTCAAAACCCTTTTTTGGCTATCATAACAAGGTTTATGCATGGATACGTGTGATTTTATTTTTCGGAAAACATAACCGAACACAGTTTCACACACAAGTACCCGTAAAGATTTATATAACTGACAGGGAGAATAATTTGGGCTAACATTAGTATGTGTTTGGACACACCAGACACACCACTACCGCGAATATGCAGTTTTTCTTAAAAAATAGGAACTATTTATTACATAGGCTTCCATTCCTGATTCCTGAAAGCACTGTCAGAATGTTAAATGTTTTTCACCGCTATGTAAAATGAGTGATGGCTGAAATTATCCAACACTCACATTGCCGCAGAGCTGAAAAGGTTCAAAAGGAACATTGCAGGCCCCAAAGCACTTCTGTTTGCTCTCTTTGAGAAAATTCCCCTTCTTTCTCACTTTTTATAAAACTCTCAAGAGAAATAGTTGCTTTTATAAAGTGTATGGGATGAACCCTCTGGCTATCAATCTAAAAGGGTCTTCTGAGCCCAAAGCAGAAGGTGAGGCTTCTTTAGAAGGGGCATCACCAGTGCAGCACGTCAATTGGCACATATGTGTCCTACATCCCAGTATTTCTCTATGAGGATCACTGGATTTGCCAGTGGAGCAGTACCACATCACTGGATTAGAGGTCAGTTAACCTCGTTTTTATGGTGCCAAGCAGGTCCGATAGACTTTTAAACATTCCAGCGTAATGAATAAAGATGTTTAATTTTAAAAAATACAAGTAAATTAACATTAGGTGCATTAGACTGTCCTTTATTCATACGGTTAAAAAAAATTTAATAAATAAATATTCCATATAAAACAGTAACTTAAAAATGTAACTAAAAAAAAAAAATACGTGCAAAATTTACTAAGAAATTTCTAATTCCAAAAAGAGCAGACAAATAAAAAATGACAGATCTCAAATCACAGGTTCGTGAGGAAAAAAATACTCAATCTCTGGGCAGGTGTTTCTCATATGTTTTAGAAGTACTGATAAAATAATGATCGCTACTTAATATAAAACATGTAAAAATGAATTAGTCTTCTTTCAGACCTTCGACTTATAAGCTTTGTGTAAGCATGATATTCAGGTTAGGACACAGCAGATGTATGACTCGTCCTTAGCAGTGATTGTGATCTAGAATGAGTCTTACTGCATAAACATTAATACAGTAACATTAAATATTAAACATTAATTTCAAAAGTTAAATTAAATTAAACACACACTCACATTAGACGTGAGCCGCAATTAAATATGCCCAAGTTTGTCTACACCCTTCTTCTTCTTCTGGAAATAATATAAGAATGTGTACTGTTAAAGGAACATAATAGTCAAAAAAACAACTCTAGCTGAAAGGGACACTATAAGCACCCAGACCACTTCAACTCTTTGAAGTGGTCTTGGTGCAATGTCCCTGTCCCCTCAACCCTGCAATTGCAATTATCACAGTTTCTGAGAAACTGCAGTAATTTACATTGCAAGGTTAAGACTGCCTCTAGTGGCTGTCAATCAGACAGCCACTAGAGGCACTTTTGGTCGCCTAACTGACGCTGGACGTCCTCACACTCTGCACGAGGATATGCAACCTCAAGCAACGTCTTATAGAAAAATATTGCAGCAATGCTTTCCTAATGGGAGGGCATAATGCGCCCATGGCATGCGGCATGCACATTAGCACACCCCTGTCGGGTGGTGTCTGAGGAGGAGGAGTCCGACCAGGTAAGTACAGTAATGGTATTTTAACCCTTACTCTGCCGGTGAGTGAGGGGGAGCACAAGGGAGCTATATATACTCCTTAATAAAGCAGTTTTGATGTGTCGTTAATGCCTCTGCAGTCTCACTGCTCAAGTCGCTGCCATTTAGGAGTTAAATCACTTTGTTTATACAGCCCTAGTCACACCCCATTGCATGTGCCTTACATAGCCTGTTAAGTGAGATCTAATGTTTGGACTTCCTTTATTATACAGTATGTTTAATTTAGAATTTATTATCCCCTGTATTGCTAGACCTTGCATGAGCCTCCTGTGTGTGAATAACGTTCAATTTACAGAGCAGGAGATAAAAACTTCTAAAGTAAGTAAGCATCTGACTGAAAATGAGAAAATGTTTATTTTCAGGCAGGCTGTGTCAGTCACAGCCAGAGGAGGTGTGGCTAGGGCTGCATGAACAGAAATAAAAGTGATTTGACTCCTAAATGGCAGAAAATTGAGCAGTGGAGCTTCCGAGGCATGATCTGTACACCAAAATTGCTTCATTAAGCTAAAGTTGTTTTGTTTACTCTAGTGTCCCTTTAAGCATAAAGGAACACTAAAGTCACCAAGACCTGTTCATCTCAATAAAGTGGTCTGGTTGCAATGGCCCTGTAGTTTTAATCCTGCAATATAAGGATTACTTTGAATGTGTAAATACACCTCTAGTGGTGAACTTTCTTACTGCCACTAGACACTCTTGCTCCTCCAGAACTTCGAGGGTCAAACCCAGTCAAAAGCATTAGGTTGGAGGAGCACAGCATTTGACTATACATGTCTATCTCCAACCCAATGCTTCTTTATGAGAAGTATTGAACTGGACAAGATTGCGGAAGATGTCGCCAGGTATGGAGGTGAAGCGGGAGGCTGAATCGGAAGAGAATGAGGTATTTTAGTTAAAAATTTTTTTAACAAAGTAGTCTCAATAATAGAAAACATTATTGTTATTTATAGAAAGATCGTGAGAGAGAGAGATTATAACTTTCAGTAAATAAAGTACATTCTGTCTTGTGGACACCCCATAACATAATGATTACTGGGGCGAGTGTGTTTTGGCTCAGTGCCGGTCTTCATCTTAATTTAAGGAAGAATGCTCAGTAGCTATAAATTAGGTTCCCTTGAAGCAAAGCAATGTCTGCTGTGAACTCCTTGGAATGAAATCACGCTCTTGTCTGCTACATTTCGGGAAGCGCTGTTTAGTCTGACACCCTGTGATTTTTGATGGCAGGGCTGTGCATGTTATGCCGTTTGAGATGTTTTTTGAGAGCAAGCTTGTTAAAGGTGAAGGAGTTAATTAGTAGCTATAAATACCCTTAATAATAATGGGGAGATATGATATGTCAGCAGGGGTTTCATATCCACGAGACGCACACGCGGGAGGCCGTGACGGCAGCTGCCCGCCTCACTTTCACATTATTCCCTTTAATCATGTGAACATCTGCTCTATTCAAATCGTCTATCAGTCCTTAATCTCCAGGGCCGGCCCTCCTTAACCCCTTCTTTACCCAGCAATCAGAGCTGACTGATATAAATACTTTAATTAAAGGAGGGGGTTGTTGTGTCTGACATCTTTATAAGGATCAAATGAGGGGTACACATATTTCATGCGTAAATATTAGGGGCTGTGAATGTTATCAGTGTTGATAATTGTACATTAGAATTTTGTGATAATATTTTGGCACAAAAACCTCTGTATTAGGAGAGAGCCAGTGGGATGGGTATGTGTTACTAATATCTCTGTATTAGGAGGAGGTTCGTGTTACTAATATCTCTGTATTAAGAGGAGGTGAGGTGGATGCTACTGATATCTCTGTATTAGAAGGAGGTGCATGTTACTGATATCTCTGTATTAGGAGGAGATGAGCTACGTGTTACTGATATTTCTTTATGCAGAATTTGCAAAGAACCCCTGACAGTGACATTGCCGCTGGGAGTCTGGTGGCAGGGAGGGCAGGGAAAGATGAGTTCTACTATTTGAACCTGTCCCTTGATAGCGTGGCCATCTTCCACCAGTGGGTCATCATCAGATGAAGCGCTACATGCCAACATCAATGTTGTACTCTCGCGCATGCACAGAGTACAGCACTGAAGTCCATGGAGGGTCCCACAATACAGCCAATTCCCTTTTGCTCTCACTTGTGACAGCTGGGTGACTGACACTTGTATACGGTAGTAGCTCTGCCCAGTTACTATAAATATCAGATAGAAAAAATATACAGAGACAAAGTAGCCCCAAGTTTGTCTATTGACTGGGTTGGAATTTTACACAAATTACAAATATATTGAAATTATTTATTCCATAAAGATGCTATGATATACTCCTTTTTCCTGGGTTGGGTAACTGTGCCGCTTTAAGCATGTCCGGACAAGCATGTTGTTCTACAATATTACAACTTCCTGGAATCCTCCTGTGGATGTAAATAAAAGGAAGTTAATTACCAAAGTCGCATGTTCCCCTCATAGTATAACCTTCTCACTTGCAGATGTTTGTTGCTAATTAACATGCTTTTTTTTCTAATTTGGTAACAAAGCAAATTACCCATCTCAACAGAATAGCAGTAGCCTCCCTCTCTCACTTGAAATATCCACGAATAGAGAATTCTCTTTACCAGCGAGCTCTCTGCATCATTTGTGTTCTAAAAGAATGTCCGAGACTACACGTTGCAAACAGTCAACCAGCCTGTCCCACACTGTAAACTGCAGGCACAGGTATATTACTTGAATTAATTACCTCATAGGATGTGTATTTGCAAATGTGTGTTAATAGTCAATAATATTTACTAGCCCTTTTGCCAGTCTTTACTAGAGAAATAATTTTTGTCTGGACCAAAACCATTATGCGGATACGTTTTTACTTTTCTGCTAATTTATATTGATACCATTATGCAATCTACTTGGCATTTCACGTCTCACGTGTCTGATCAGTTTTTTATATTAACCTGTTTTCAATTTAATGAAATTAATTTTTCGATCTTTCACCACAATCCCACAAACCGAATAAATTAAAAAATATATATATATAAGATTTGGGATCCATCGGACCCTCTAAAACCAGAGAGGAGCCAATGCTTGTTGCATTCCTAGTAGGTGAAAATGAAAAGGGGGTTTTTAACTCATGTATAATTCTAATAATATTCTTTATTTTTTTTATTGTCCATTAAGATATTTTTTTATGTATTTCTTTTCTATCCATATTCTCACATTCATGTTTTTTCACTGTCTCTTTTTATTTTTTTATTTTTACCCATAACCCCTGCTTGGCCTTTTACGTACCTCTACACTCCCTCGCCCATTGTGACTTTCTAAAATCCGGCATGATTGTAGACCTTACAATGCTCCATGTGAAATGACACCCACTGTAACTCTTCTGATTGACGCATGTGTTCTGGATAATTCTTTGTATTCAAGGTAACAAAGTCCGGTGTTCTCAACGCATTAAGTGTTTGGTAAAAGCTGTTATTACTTTGAGTACAAGTTATGTTATAACACTTCAATGGGTTTATGTAATAACACACTTTCCCCAGCCATTAATTTAAAGCAGTTGTAGGTTATTACATGGTAGAATCCGTCCTAAGTGCGTTATGTAGCGGTAAGAATGTTTTTACGATTTATGCAATTACTAAACAAAGGGCATTTTTAGAGAGTCACACATATATACCCTGGTATCTTAATCGTCAGCCTTTTGTAACAGATCCAATCTAACCAAAATGAATATTCTTTGTTTGTAGGGACAGCAAATTGAACTGACCAGATTAGTTTTAATCCAAGAGAAAATTACACGTAGGGCACATATTTCACATTTATATCGTTATTTATACTGTTATACTGTTATACAGTTATGATATCATTTTCAGCTCACACTACGGATTTTTCTATTCCGTTTTGTTAGAAAATCTCTTATCACCATATATAAACGTAAAACATTCTATATAGTTTCTTCTGTTCCAATGTCTCCC
The DNA here is from genome assembly GCA_933207985.1 of Pelobates cultripes. Classification (NCBI taxonomy): domain Eukaryota; kingdom Metazoa; phylum Chordata; class Amphibia; order Anura; family Pelobatidae; genus Pelobates; species Pelobates cultripes. Next base: position 243,091,273 of record OW240917.1, read on the forward strand.
AACTGCACGTTCAATTATTATCTATTGCTACAATATTAATCCATAAAATATCTTTAAATATAATCTTACTCCATATAACCTCTCTATATAACTCCTCCTATTACTCCATATAACTCTCTCTCTATAACTCCTCCTATTACTCCATATAACCTCTCCCTATAGCTCCTCCTATTACTCCATATAACCTCTCTCTATAACTCCTCCTATTACTCCATGTAACCTCTCCCTATAATTCCTCCTATTACTCCATATAACCTCTCTATAACTCCTCCTATTACTTCATATAACCTCTCTCTATAACTCCTCCCATTACTCCATATAACCTCTCTCTGTATCACCTCCTATTACCCCATATAACCTCTCCCTATAACTCCTCCTATTACTCCATATAAACTCTCCCTATAACTCCTCCTATTACTCCATATAACCTCTCTCTATAACTCCTCCTATTACTCCATATAACCTCTCCCTATAACTCCTCCTATTACTCCATATAACCTCTCTCTATAACTCCTCCTATTACTCCATATAACCTCTCTCTATAACTCCTCCTATTACTCCATATAACCTCTCTATAACTCCTCCTATTACTCCATATAACCTCTCTCTATAACTCCTCCTATTACTCCATATAACCTCTCTCTATAACTCCTCCTATTACTCCATATAACCTCTCTCTATAACTCCTCCTATTACTCCATATAACCTCTCTCTATAACTCCTCCTATTAATCCATATAACCTTTCTCTATAACTCCTCCTATTACTCCATATAACCTCTCTCTATAACTCCTCCTATTACGCCATATAACCTCTCTATAACTCCTCCTATTACTCCATATAACCTCTCTCTGTAACTCCTCCTATTACTCCATATAACCTCTCACTATAACTCCTCCTATTACTCTATATAACCTCTCCCTATAACTCCTCCTATTACTCAATATAACCTCTCTCTATAAGTCCCCTATTACTCCATATAGCCTCTCTCTATAACTCCCCCTATTACTCTATATAACCTCTCCCTATAACTCCTCCTATTATTCCATATAACCTCTCCCTATAACTCCTCCTATTACTCCATATAACCTCTCTCTATAACTCCTCCTATTACTCCATATAATCTTTCTCTATAACTCCTCCTATCACTCAGTATAACCTCACTCTATACCTCCTCCTATTACTCCATATAACCCCTCCCTATAACTCCTCCCACTTATCCATATAACCTCTCTCTATAACTCCCCCTATTACTCCATATAACCTCTCTCTATAACTCATCCTTTTACTCCTTATAACTTCTCCTTATATCTCCTCCTGTTGATGATACTGGGGAGTTGTTCCCTCCTTCTTAATACTTGCGTGTATGAACTCTGCACACACTAGACATTCTCTATGTGAGCTAGTCAGTTTAATTCCGTTTTTGCAAGGGGACGCCCTCAGGCGCGGTGCTGAATGAATGGTGCTAAAAATAGAAAATACAATTGAAGTTAAGGAAGAAAAATATGAATAAATCATCCTCTGAGTTACTGAGCGGTCCACACGCAGACGTTCTTTAGTACAGTCATATTCATCATTAAACTTCAGATTTGATTAAAAAATAAATATGATTCCACCTTAATTAACTCAAGTCTCTTTGTTGCGTAATTCTCACCCTTGTCTACTTGTGTTTAATATTTGGAATGTGGATATTAATGGTCTTGTATTGTGGTTCTTGGAGAGGAGAATAGATCTGAATTGGAAACATTTGGAGTAAATCGAATAAAGTAAGAACTGCCGGTTATTCATTGTGAATTCAACGTGAATTTCAAAAATTTACACCAATATAGCCAAATTGAAAAAAAGTCAACTCTGATTTCAGTTTGGCTATTTTACTAAAAACGGACACTTTATCTACCGATAGTGATGTCCCGAACGGTTCGCCGAACGGTTCACGAACGGTTCGCCACGAACGGTTCGCCATGGACTCATCATTGAGTAAACTTTGACCCTGTACCTCACAGTCAGCAGACACATTCTAGCCAATCAGCAGCAGACCCTCCCTCCCAGACCCTCCCACCTCCTGGACAGCTCACTAAGAATGCAGCTTCACAATGAATGTAAAATGGATGCTGTCCAGGAGGTGGGAGGATCTGAGAGGGAGGGTCTGCTGCTGATTGGCTGGAATGTGTCTGCTGACTGTGAGGTACAGGGTCAAAGTTTACTCAATGATGAGTCCGTGGTGAACCGTTCGGCAAACCGTTGGGGACATCACTATCTACCAAACACCGCTGAAACTGCCGACCGCCCTTCTTATCCACGGGCATGCGAACGCCAGTCCATTCGGGACTTTTATTAACCCAGATAGTCATCCCATGGAGTCAATCGTATAACGAAAGAACAATGTGAAAGACTTTGACGCCATGGCGATTGAACTGTGTGCATTGGGTCTGAGCGCTATTCGGTAGTTATGTGCGCTCAGACCCAGGCTATCTGGGGATACGTTACTCGAACTAAAAGCATTCGGTAGTTTTATAGTTATTGATTTTTATGTGTTTTTATTATACTATGTAAAATGGCGATTTGCCTCTATCCCCAGAGATAATTGGATTTCTTCCCAATTATCTCCAGGATAGAGAGGAGGGATTTACTTGTACAAAGGGGAGTGTTTATAGCTGAGCCACTGTGATTGGCTACTGTACAATATGTGTCCCAGTCTCCCATCTGGTCCCCTAGGGGTGTGTCCACCAGGTGGGAGACCTGCATTCTCACACTCTTTTAGATTTATATATAAATATTTGATTCAAAATGAAAGCCCTATTTCTCTTGAACAAAATAATATATCAGTGTGGGTGCACTTTTTATGAAAGAGGTAAATTACGGTTGCACAAATTCTAGGTATTGTGTACTTTTTGTCTTGATCAGAAGGTGTACAATTGCCTCAGTTTTTAAGGGGTTAACAAAGATAAGATGCACTGGGTGTTATGTTTATAGTGTAACATAACTACATTTTTAACTACTAATTATAATTTTGTAAACTTCAGCACATTTTTTACACTTTCACCTCCTTTGCAGCCTATGTGTCTCAGAAGGGTTCAGCACCTTGGAGAGTTCCATTACACCCTAGTGAACCACAGCAAATGTTAAACTTATAAAAACACCATTAAACTCTCTATTATTTAATTAATTATTTATGAGTTTAATGTGTTATATAAATAAGTACAAACATATTATAATACTAAAAAAATAAATCTATAAGAGTCCTACATTTGTAATAGATCCCCATGTAACCGCGGCTCGTTCCCTTATTTACCACTATAATGTCTTAAAACATAGAAATTAGTAGGGCTAACCATACAGATATCTTAGCCATAATTTTATATAGTTAGTGTAAGAGATCCTCTATTTAACATATATAAATAATTGAGAATACAATATAAAATAAGGATTGTCTTGGAAGCAATAGTTTTGTCTTTTTAGATATTTATTATGTAAAAATATAAATATAGACATATAAAACCCATTATAGCAGAGTTTATAAGATTAAACTAAATGCTTGCAAATATCATTAATAGGTTAACATACCCTTCTGAACATGTCATCATGTCAGTCTCTCTGTCATTTTAAGATGGAGCAGCGTCTGTCTCCAAGTCTCTCCTCTGTGTCTTAACATTTAAAAGTACATCTATTTATACCTTAGGTGTCTCCATTTTAGGGTTACTGTAGTTCATATATTAAAAAGTAACACTTCTTTTACTTTATTCATTTTAGGACCTCCCTTAACTTGGCAAACATACAAGGTCATAACTAAAGGGTGTATACGTCATGGAAATTTTCCTTACTTAGTTCAAGATGGCATCTTAAAGTCTGAACATCCTCATCTACTAAGGTTACCACAGTATATTATGTACTGAAAGAGTCGTAGCATAGCCTTGAGGCTTGTTTCTGCATTATTGTTATTGTAATTCGTCTGGGACAAAATAGCGCAAACAAATTATTGCTTAAAGAAACATCTATGAAAAACAATATGTTCCATTTCTAACACCTTGTCAGTTTGCAATATCTCTTAAAGACAAAGTACACAGTTTAAGAAATACATTTAATTCTAAAACTTATAATATTTGCATTTGCCCATAACACTTAAGTGATGTCAGCAGAGACCAGGAAGTGACAGAGATCTCTCAGCAAATCTCAATCCTTGCACGGCTTTCAGGTAATTATAGATACATTTAGCTATCGTATTGTTCTCTTGCAAGCACTCTGTGGGGTAGATATGATCTATTTTCTTAAATGGTTACTCAAAGCACCACTTCAGGGATTTGCAGTTGTCATGGTTCTTGCAGTCCATATGTACAGAGTTTTCCTGCACATACAGAGTGTAACCTCTTTGCTGCCAGAGGTATAACTCCAGCTCTGGCAGCATCTCTGGGATATCAGTAGCCAACCCGGACAGGTGTCCAATGGTGACATGTCCCCATCCATGCCACCGATGTCCTTCCCTTTGTAGTCCCTTACATCCCTCCCTCTGCAGTGAAAGGGAGTGACGTCAGCAGAGGGGCATTAGTCTGTAGGATGAACTAGGTCTCAATGCTGGAAGCTATTTCTTTTATTTATTTGTTTAAGTTTGGAGGGAGGTGTACCACGATAGGAACTGTGGGACCAGGATATGGGTTAGTGTAACCAAAAACAGCCTTTTATTAGAATACAGTTTTTATGGTTTGAGTCATCTTTTAATGTCTGATATTGACAATGAATTAAACATGCACAAAAATAAATACATTAAAAAAAAAGAAACATGTTCCAAGTTCCTATGCTATCAGAAGAATCAAGTATACATTTCTCCAACCAGGAAGAGGCTAAGGAGCTGATCGTTTTGATGGGCGTCAGCAGTTTTTACATAGGATTACTGGATCTTCTTGATCATGTGATAATGGCTGCTCTCTGAGTATTCACAGCCATGGAAATGCGCTCAGGCGCAGCTCAGGGGGAGCAGTGCATCACGCTTGTAAGCCGCAAAGTACGTGTCAGAGTGACATGTGGCATCCCTTCTGTAAGCACAGAGTTTTGGAGCTCAGCTGAGATTGTCAATGATGAATCATTTCGCTAATCTGACACTATCTGCTTTCCTTTATATTTGCCTTTCCTGCATCACTCCATCTTCCTTTCCATATATCACATTCTATGCTTTTTTCTTCCTCATCTTTTTCTATATAATGCCATGTCTTTGTCCTCGGTAGAGTCTAGGTCTCCTTTATCTATATGACCATCTCCTGCACCCTCAACTCATCATCCACCCTCTATTTCATCTCGATTTACAGGGCCTTTTATTCGTTCGTGTCACCTTTCTATCCCCCTTCACTTCCCCTCCTCGCTTTCTCTCCCTCACTCTGCATATCCCTGGAACTCAGACAATCTGTATGGATTGTCTCGATGACAGCACTATCAGTCAGGCTATGGAGAGGGATGCGCAATGTATTAATTCCTAGGCTTTGTGTTTGCAACTTAAAGGAGCTCGTATGAACCTCATCACTCATCTCTGCAATAAGCTGACAGCTCAGCCGAAATACCGCCGTCCGCCTTCCACATCTGAAAGGAAAAGGGGTTAATTTCTCGCTGTTTACTGTTTATTTTGCTAAATGACATCCCTAGAATCCTAGAATTCCTAGATGGTTGAGAAGGTTGACCATCACTTTCTTTGGAATGGGTACAATCTAGGACGGTCAACGTCTAGTGCTAGTAGAAAAGTGATAGTGTTTAATTTCACTTAGGTTGTACGTATTTGGCAGAATAAAGAATAGGCCTCACACCTCAATGGGCAGCACTTGAGAAAGCATTGTGTTTTCTGGTGGATATTGAAAACTTGTCGTGCTATTCCTTATATTACTGTGTCAAGGCTGATGTTAACAGTAAAGACCTACATAGGAGCCTGCTAAATTAGCTAGCCTTGGAGCCTTTGATAAAATGAACTTCGTAATGTTCTTTCAATAAACTGTACCGATTTGCCATTTGCTGTAGCTATATATTTTAAATACCGGTCTTCCTTAAAAATATGTTACTTGGTCCAGAATGGAAAATATCTGTAATGATGGCATCTATATTCAAGTAGGGATCTAATCATGGAATGTTAGGCAGAAAAGCACCATTTGTCTCATTCAAGTACTATCCAATCAGGGCTGATTATGAAGAAGTCAGCTCCACTTTGTGTGACTTTGCAAATCTCTAAATTTAACTTAAGAACATGGTAACCTGCCAAATCACCCCAAGACCACTAAAACCTGCAAATTAATCACGCGAGTGTACTTAATCAGTTGCACTGAGACCCTAATAATCTGTTCACTTGCTCTGTAATTCTCTGTAATTCTGCTTGTTTCACTCGTTCTGTATGAGAAGCTCCTCATTTGCCCTTATACCTTAAGAGGTGTGTGTGTGTATGTGTGTGTTTTGTGTGTGTGTGTGTGTGTGTGTATTTTGTGTGTGTGTGTGTGTGTGTTTAACTTTGAGTCTTCCTAATGATTACCCATTCACTCTGAGCCTTTACCCATCCATTTGGAAATTCTATCCTCCCTCTCTAAGATTGGCAGAAAAGTCCCAAGAGCAGGGGCGTTGTCAATAATCTGATCTCATTTGTTGTTTTCATAAATTGTGTTCTTGTTTGTTCTACTGCCATTTAGATGTTCATTAATGTTTACAGGCAAGGGTGCGCAAAAATCGTCATTGGTAATTTATGAGGGTAGTAGGAACCTGACCAAATGCCCGTTGGGTCCAACAGTAAAATAACATTTTGTATGGAAGATTTGAAACTGGATATGCAAGATTGGTTTGATGGGAACACTTAGTAGGTGATGAAAATTTTTGTAAATATTTTGCCATACAATAATTAAGTATTTTTTGTCTGCATATATATATATATATTTTTTTTTTAATTTTTTTTTAAAGTTAGTTTATCTGAAATTAAAAAAAATACAACTTTAAAATTGGCCAGATAGCACAAAATCTGTCTGAGAATATAAAGTAATAAAGTAATGTTAATTTATTTATTTTTTTTAAATGTATTATGTGCTCCACTGACTCCAGTCAGTTCTTATTTAACATTGGATTGTCATGTGACTTTTCCACAAATAAAAATGTTTTGCATTCGATCATGTACCAGTGACATCCCTTTCAGAAATGCGCATGTACAGGGACGTCATCACACAAATCCTCATGATGTCAGTACACATTTGCTTTCTGTGGTTGGTCTGACATCAGTAGTGACATCAAAGTGCATTCTCTCCAGAGCAATACGAACAGCTAAAAGAATTGGGAATTCTTTAACAACATACAGAATCTCTTATGACTGTGTATATGACTTTCATTCTATATTGTTCCCTAAGCCCTTTTTCCATCCACAATACCATAAAGTCATGGCACTCTATGTGGCCTGGGTTCCATTTCTGTTTGGCTGTGCCAAATTACCCTTGTGCGCATGAGCCACCCAATGATTGTCATTTGTTTTACCATTACGCATCAAAGAGATTCAGCTACAAAGTGGAACACTGCAGAAGTGTGCAATGTCTGGATATGCTCAGGAAATAGGTAAAGACACCGCTGGGGATACAGAGTTATGGAACCCTGCTATGACTTTGGGCAAAAGTCAAAAGTGCCCCACCTGTGACTTTTATTGACACATCACAAAAATGCAGAATTAGTTGAATTGGGTATCACACACATTAATTGTATGCAGAGGTGTCTGCAGAAACTTTTCCAGGAGGTGCAAAGTCATAATATGTTCAGCCACATTCACATTTAGTCCATATTTTAATCAAATTCCAAGGGGACACATGCCACCTGTTGCCCTATGCTATGGATGTTCATGATTGTATGGCTGTCTTTCGTAGCTCTCGAAGTGTCACGCTTGCCTACCCTGCATCCTTCATGACATGTGGACCTTGTGAAGCTGCCAGTGAAGATCTGATCAGCCTGTTGTTGCTGCGTGTGCATTTCCAGAGCTCATTTAGACGATTAGCAGAACCATGACATTCTGCCGTCCCTGCCTGGGTCCAATTAGGGCAACAAATGAGGTTTAATGGAAGGATGGGGATTCTCATCACATCCATGCAACACATTGACGATTTAAATCCCTAGATATAGGATTCTTAACCATTCACTGTCGTGAGGGGCAGGACAATATTACAGGACAATATAGTAACGTGAGGGATAATGCTATATGCAGAGTGGTCTCATCAGACAGAGCAATATATCACCTTGCCGAGAGACACACACCGGCCACTCTGATCTAATGTCACATAACATGTCAGAGAGAAAATGTAAACCTGGATTTATTAATCAGTGATAGATCATGCAGGCTTGTAGTGCAAAATGCACAGTAATTTAATAACATTCCGTGTTGTGAAATAATTAATAGATCGGTATTATCATCAAAATTTGAGTGGTACATTCGAGAATGTAATTATTCAGGACTGTATAATAATAGTCAGAGGGATATAAGAGCAGGCAAGGCTATATGATAATGAGCGTCAATAATAAATCTCTAATAACGATGAACAGGTGTTTATCGTCTAAGTATATATACCTATTATTGCATACACCTTACACGTTATACCTTAAAAATATTAGTACAGACAGAGAAAAAAATATAGCATTCGGTTCTGAAGTCTGAACCAGAGGTATTGTCCCATGACTTCAGCAATGTTTGCAAATGAAAGCAGTTCTGAACAATTGTTAGAAGGCAGGTACACCTCATTCCACAGTAAACTGTGACATGAGCATAAGTTGTTATGGTGCTGGTAGTGTCTCTTTAACTCTATTATTCTGTAACTCATCAAAGTTGCTTTTTTTTACTGACCATAAATTTTTTGGGGGGGGTTTTGTCATTAAACGTAGTAATATCTTTGCATACTATATGGAAAAATAAGTTTACATGTTACTTACCAGAATGTAATGATAGAGGCATTTTTTGTGAATAATTTCACAATAAAAGGGTTAAAAAATATGTAATGTAGGTTATAGGTGTTGAACTCTAGGTTCAAATGGTCACAAACAGTTCTAGAATTCTGGATTGGTTTTGAATAGGAGGCTTTTAACCAAAATGATCACAACTTACTAAATATTGGTTATCCTACCTACTTATGTTAATGAAATATTACGGTGTTATTCAATAAACTCCAATTAAATTTGTTTGGAAAAACTGAGGCAAACTTCTCTTATTAAGACATTGCCAAAAATGATGAGTTTATAGTGAATAACCATGATTAGTGTCAGTGGAATAACTGCAAGGTGGATCATGGCAGTTGACTTGCGTCTTGTTGGTAAACTCATGGTAGACGCTTCCGTGTCCACTAGAGTTAAAGAAAAACACATTGAACAACTTATTCTGTTCACTCTTTATGTTCTCGATCTTTTTGTTCTCTCAATACTGTTTTATTTTTGCATTGTTGTTATATATTGAATTATATAAATTGGTATATGGTATATATTATATATATTGGTATATTGGTGGACTCTAACACAGTTTCACAATGTGTCTTCTTGTAGATGACTGCAGTGAAGATGAGTTCGGCCCTCACTAACCAGGACCAATGTGAGAATCTCCAACACAGTACAAATATTACAGGTGAGAATCACAGAACCTAAAACAGACAGAACCGTGCTGTAATCCGATACCTCGAGAGTTGGATCCTGACCTGGTACAATCACCAGAGAAAAACCTCCCTGAATGTAATTGTTAGTGACAACAGTACAGCCATGTAGGAGAAAAAGCCTCTCTATTGTACGGCCATCTCTGTGGTAGGATCTTGACTATACAGACACCTCTGGGGTGGGATTCAGACTATAGTAGAGTAAACAACGGGTCTGACCATATTACAGCTAACTTTGTGTAGGGTCCTGGCATTAATACATGGGACATATAGCTCTTCATAGGATTCTTATTAAATACCTCCCAACATTTCAAATGGACATAGAGGGACCTTTTAATTTTAGGGTTGCAAGTGGGGGTGTGGTCAGGGGTGGGAATATTCTAAGAAATCTTGGGTGACTTACTATACTAATAACAATTAAAACAAGTAAAATGTAATTTATAACAAGAACAATGTCTTAGAGAGACCATCTAATTGTCGCACGCCGGTGTTTCGCCGTGCATGCAAACTAGCTTCCCAATGCTTTCCTATGGGAAAGCATTGGATTGGCTGAGATCATCGATCTCAATGATCTCTACTAGAGAGGCGGACTGTTACGCCAGTGACCAGCACTTAGGAGAAATGTTAAGGAAAGCTCAACTTTTTAACCCTGTTACTAGGTGACTATAGTGTTAGGAATACACATTGTTTATTAAAATTATTATTAAATGCTACAGTGTTCTTTTAAACTATGTCTTCCTGTCTAATGTGACTAGCCAAGAAATTAGTAGTAGATTAGGAATATGATATTTTAAATGATGAAAATGATGTTAGCTATGTTTAAACAAGGAATTGGGATATAATGCATAGGTGCGGAGATAAAGACATTTGTTTTATTTAATGGTTGGGCTTATAGATACACAGAGCTTGGCAGGAAACCTGACCATTCGATATACTAAGGGTTTTATAAAGAAGATAGAGTTGAGAGGCATCAAAGTCATATATTACCTCAATCACTGGGGACCTTTAGGCCTCTGATGTCATAAATTGAAATATTTCTTTCATGTGACCTGAAGACATGGCCCCAGCTGTCACCGAGATGCAGTTTGTCAGATTTATAATGCCTGTTTCTGCTCAGCTTTCAAGAGAAAAAAAGCTCCTCTGGCAGTAAACATCAGATTTATAAACTGGCCATCAAGATATAGCTTGTGAGACACTGAAACCAGAAGACCTTTTATCAGAGAACTAAATATACAGCGCTGAGATTCCTGTTGCCTGTTTCTTTTAATAATATCCAAAAAGAGTACTTTATAATAAATACAGAATAGCCAGACAGATATATAAATTGGATGGATAAATGGATGGACGGATGGATGGATGGACAAACTGATGAGTGAATGGATGGATGGATGGAATGATCAGTGGGTGGGTGGGTAGATGGATGGATTGATGGATGGGTGTATGAATTGATGGTTGGTTGGATGGATTGATGGGTGGGTGGGTGGACTGATGATTGGCTGGATGGATTGACTGATGAGTGAGTGGGTGGATTGATGGACTGATCGGTGGTTGGGTGGCTGGGTAGATGGATAGATTGATGGATGGGTGGATGAATTGATGGTTGGTTGGATGGATTGATGGGTGGGTGGGTGGACTGATGATTGGCTGGATGGATTGACTGATGAGTGAGTGGGTGGATTGATGGACTGATCGGTGGTTGGGTGGCTGGGTAGATGGATAGATTGATGGATGGGTGGATGAATTGATGGTTGGTTGGATGGATTGATGGGTGGGTGGGTGGACTGATGATTGGCTGGATGGATTGACTGATGAGTGAGTGGGTGGATTGATGGACTGATCGGTGGTTGGATAGATAGACTGATCGGTGGGTGGGTGGGTGGATGGGTGAGTGGATGGATGGACTGATGGATGGGTGAATGGATGAGTGGATGGAATGATCGGTGTGTGTGTGGGTGGATTGATGGATGGAAGGACCGATAGGTGGGTGGAAGGAGAGAGCCTTGGATTTACTCTAAAGTGTGATTTCCACATCATTGGTGTGGCTGCAAGCTCATGGCTTGTGATGCCATGGAGAGTGGTTTAGCAGAACACGAGGGAACAGCATTCATGGATTTATAGCACCATAACCACTTCAATCAGCTGTGGTGATTATGGTACTTAGATTGACCATTTATACATACATACACTCACTTGTATCTTCCTTGCTCCACAGTTCCCAGTGCCATCATAGTTATCCTATATAAGGCTTAAATAATACATACAACCTAATCTTCAATTATTATTTTTATGCTACTGTTTGTTTTTTCCCCTATAAATATTTAATAAAAATAGATAGTTTGTATTTCATTTATTGATTTAGTGCTGTCCTCATCAGTCTCAAGACTCATCCATAATATTTTCTAGGGTCCTCTACATAAGAACACAGCTGAGCCAGTAGCTTTGAACTAAATAATTGACAGAAGAAGTAAATTGAGTTTTGTTTGTGAATTTTTGTTGCAGTCATCCCATTTTAACGAGATCAATGACCCTTTGGTTGCACCGTTGGGACTATTCCATAGGTTTAGGAATGAAAATAGATGTTAATGGAAGGTTTTCTCACTTTAAATTGTCATGTAGCAGATTGTTGAGGCAGGATCACTTGTGCATGATTGTGTTTGAAGATACTTATTCGTAGCTGTGAAAAATGTGAAATATTTTGTTCACTGCCATGGCATACAAACATCATTATGATTTCTTGGGAATAAACTGACCCCATGTCACGAAGGAGCCAAACATCTTTATCTTGTAAGCAATATGCTGTTCTATTTAGTTTTTAGTTCCTCTGATGGGAAAAAAAATAGTCAATTTTCAGTTTGTATTGAATAAACGTACAGTATTGATCATTCATTCTTTCTGTTCATTGTTGGGTTTTTCTGCCAATTTTATTTTTAATAGCCAGATCAGTAAATAACAGCATGTCAGATAAAAGAGAGTGAACATATCAGATCGAACATAATGAAAAGGTACAAATCAAAATGCTTGAGGATGATAAATCAAATCAAATTAATTAAGGTTGTAGTTAGTGTGAGATATTGTGTAAGTATATTTCTGCATAAATCTTGTATGAACGATAAGTGGAAAGTCTTGTAAGTACATGGTTACTTACCTCTTATAACTGCCATAAATATCGTTCTATCTCTCATATTATGGTAAATCCCAATCCCACCCCTACACACTGTGCTTGGGACCCCCAAGGATTTTGTATTATGAAATCTCTGAGCCATGATCATGGCTTTAGTCTGCTTGTTGGGCATCAGTGATGCAAAGAGGCATTGAAAGAACTGAAGGTGCTTGGCAGGGTCCATCGTCTCAGGAATGACCCTAATGTTTATATGACACATCCAACTGCTGTCTTCTAAGGCATCTATTCTCATTCAAGAGTAGAGTTAGCACAATTATGTGTGTCTGCTTTCTGCATTTATAGTTCTTTAGCTAGTAACTTGCTGATGTCTCTCAGCAATTATATAATATCCTCCATAGCTTGGGAGTAATGTCTCATCTTCCTGGATAAAAGTGGTACAGATGTTGTCTACCACTGTAGATACCTAATGGGGAAGGTGATTCACTACCCTAAAAGGGGTTTAAGCCCTAGAAAATGCTGTTAAAAAAATAGAATGTGGTGAAACACCCAAAAATTGATAAAATATGACCTTTAATGAAATCTGGTAAAAACTATGCAACGAATGGATATATAAATATAACAATAAAGTACTCTATAAAGAAAATATCAATACAAAAATAAAAACAGTGACAAAAAAGGGGGGAAAGAGTAGATATTCCCAAGGAATACCTGGGTGTTGAAATCCTAAGGACTGAGTACCAGCATATTCCTCCCAAAGTCTGGAACGGGGAAAATGGTCCTAAGGCTGTCAGTTGTTGCAAGCTAGAAGATTTTCTCTAAGTATAAATACAGGTGTATAAATATATCAGAGAGCGAGTTTGCGGTATCAGTCAGCAGTCCATAGATTATCCAGTAGTATCTGGGGTCATATAAAGAGGTATGTGTGTCGGTTGGTCCCTGTGCTAGTATAAAGTTAGTCAAAATAGATTTCTAATCCCTACATATTTGACAGCTGACACACGTTCCCCCATACGAGTAACAAAAAATGGATATAAATATCCCAACAAGTATAACAAAAAGTTGTAACAATTACTAAAAAGACTAAGTAAGTAAATGAGAAGTCTAATAGGAGTCCTGAGCGGAGGAGTTCGAGTACAACTAAAGAATTACAAATCACAGTAAGAAAAAAACGCCAGCTCCAAGGAACACCTAAAGTATACGCGCGTTTCACCCAGTAGACCGGCACGCTACGCGCGTTTCACCTGGCGATTGAAATTGGGATTATCAGGAGGGCTGGATGGATTTTTCCTGGATGGAATATGAGAAACACCTACGAGCCAGCGCATCTATTGACACCATCAGACCACATTGGAAAGGTGCCATCTTTGGCCCCAAAGCATAGAGGAAAAGGTCGATGATATCAGCAAAAACCCCCAGTAGCAATAACCTCTTCTTCCATGTCAGTTTCACCTTGACTTCTTGAGTCTGACAGTGGTCCTTCCATTTAATTTGTGAACCAATGCAAAGATTTGTTGTTTGTAAATTAGTTAGTTAGTACAAAGCATCAGACACAATCAGTCCACTTTTGTTGGAAGCGTGCTCATTCCTCAGTCCTCATTGAGAGAACTGCACTTTTTATCTGTTATCTTTTTTTAGTCTCATGTTTATCTCTATATTTTTTATTTTGCCATGAAATTTAGTGAATTGTTTTCCCTCTACTCCATTATAGGTGTTACGTGCAACGTATCCATTGACATTATTGGGACATGTTGGCCTCGATCTCCAGCTGGACAGGTGGTGGCCCGACCCTGCCCTGAATATTTCCAGGGGGTTCAATATAATACAACAGGTAAATACTTTTCAACCATGATCCGAAATTATGGCAAAGATTCATTTGTGCTCATTTGGAACAAAATGCATTAGAAGTATGAATTGGCAGAGTTATCACACTTATTGTGTGCAAAGTGTCCTCTCTGATGGACATCCTTGGAGATGATCAGAATTGGTGGCCTCAAACTAATTAATATAGGTCTTCATTTAATATGTTAGGGTTAACTTTTCAAAAGATTGAATATTTTTGGATATATATATATATATATATATATATATTAATATTTTTTTTAAACTAAGCAATCTACAGACAGTAAAATATACAGTAAATATCTTGATGGCTTTTCATAAACTTACGGGGTGGTTTTTTTTAGATTGCTGGTTTAGAATATATCTTAAAAATCTGATTGTGTAAATATACACAATTTAAACGTTTCATTGATTTGTTTGTCTTTCCAGAAATATTGATGGGATAAAACGTATTAGACATTGTATTCTAAGTTAATCGAGAAGAGTCCTTGCCAGATCTCACTTTCATTCATAGGAACATTTTAACAACCATAACCCCTACATCCTGTTACAGTGTACAGCCAATATATATTTGTTAAAAATCTCCAAAAGATTGTAAACATACTGTATGTTTGTATCTTGGCATAATATCTACATTCAATAAGTTTAGTTAACTGGCCAAACTAAGCATCTCTACTACATAAAGCATTGCAAGCTGTTGTTGCAAGCTGCACAAAAGTCCTGTAGTTTACCAAAGTCATCCTTCTCCCTATTTTGTTTGTAGAATTCAGCACTCCACTGTCTGTACAATGGGATAGATTAAAGGTAGTCCCTCTGCAAAATGGAGTCCTGCTTAGAAGTTTGTTTTTCCACCTGGTGAAAAGTGACATTTGTAGAATCGCCGCATGTTCACTGGACTCCAGGCCACCAAACAAATTACCAAGCAATTGAAGGGGTCTTTCACACCCCAAAACCAGGCTAACTGAGCCCACAGCACACCCTCACGTTAAGGGGAGAAAGACCAAGAAGCAAAGGGCCGAGAAACCGAATAAGGCCATGAACATCGGCGATCTATGGCACCAGGCCTGAAGGGAAACAGAGCCCAACATGGCCAACCTCTCAGACGACTCAGATCTCCGAGGACTTCTCACTGGGAAGACCAGGAGGTCAGATGCCTGAGCAGAGAACCAGTAAACCCACAACCCCTCACCTAGACTCGGCCCTGGTGACGACGGCAATCATGAAGGGCCTCTTAGCGGAGCTCTAACACATGATCCAGGCCGACATGGCCCAGCTCCGAGGGGACTTACGAGGCCTCATGACCCGCATGGGCGCTATAGAGAGCAACACCCAGAAACAGGCCCAACACACAACGCGTCTTCACACAGCCATACAAGAGCTACAAATCCAACAAAGCAAAATGGATAAAAAGCTCGCAGAGCTGGAGGACCGGAGGCGCACACCGAACCTCAAGTTAAGGGGCATCTCAGAGTAGATCCCGGAGAAGGAGCTACCACACTTCCTACATCGACTTCTCACAGGACTGCTAACCCATAAGAAGGCCAAACAGGTGGGAGTGGAGGGTCTATTCCGACTTCGCAAACCAACGTCAGAACAGCTCTCATGAACGAAACAACTCACCATACCCCTTTGAAGGAATGAAAGTGACGTTCTATGCAGACCTGTCCGGAAGTACCACGGCGTGGAGGAGGTCACCTAAGCCTTTCATGGCGTTACTCCGAACCAACGGCTTCGGAAACTGCAACGCGCACTGGAGATACTACACGGCACCGACACACACTCTGTCAGCAACCTCAAGGAGGCAGCCAACCTGCTACCTAAGCTGGAACTACCAACAAACGCCCTGGACACAGTGCGATCGAGCACGGCGGCATCCCTGCCTCACACCTGGAATCTCGCAACAACACGTACCTTCATACCACAGGGAGCGTGACAAGAAGAACGGGCACTACCTGAGTGGCTCCAGATAGCCTGCAGAGACAGGCCTGAACTTGCCTCACCACTGGAGTTGTGTTTTCAGTTAACTCTATTGGGTCTCACTAAACTTTACGTTAATAGTGTATGTTACCGTTTTTCTCTTATGTTGATTTTTTTTTTATTATTATTATTTTTATTTATTTTTAAAAGCTTTCTCAGTAGGCACCAATCTGGGTACCCTATCCTGGACTAAGACGGAGCAGCTCAGAAACCACCCCCGTGAGAACTGACACACAGGCACACCTACCTTGCCCGCGGCAAGACGGAGCCCTCAGCCCACACATCACATACAGCACTTATACAATGCTACAAGCGATGCCTGAGCTCCAGCCTAGAGCTAATCTTAGTTACCACCCATTATCAATCAGTACACAGCCAAACTTGGTTCTCGCAATGCATAGCTTCCATATTATCAGTTATACCACACGCAGACCACACAATCCAAGTTCTTACACATGTTCCTATGTTACATTAAGCTCACATTTGCATTACAAAATATTAAAATACTGTGCATATGCTCATGCCAATGCTCACCCTGTAACCGTCGTGCGCGCTGTTGTGGCGCTTGATTTAACAATGTACTTACCTGCACAACAAAAATTAAAATTTTTAAAAAAGTGTCATTTGTATGGAATGGGATGTACTATAAACTTAACTTGTTAAACTGTTGGACCTGTGTGTTTATGAAGCTGGGAGAAGCAGAATTAATTCTTTAAACCCTTCCCGTTCTCTTCTTCGATGAACGTACTAAACGTATACCTTAATAATAATAGACAATAATAGACAATAATAGACAAGCTTAACTTTTCCTTCAATTAATGATAGCATCGAGCTCAGCGGTGCCCCAGAAGTTGTAGAACTACAACTCCCATGATGCGTTGCATGTCTTTAGAATGCCTTTAGCATGACAAAGCATCATGGGATCTGTAGTTTTAAAAAATCTGGAAATCTACCTTTTGGGCACCACTGATCAAGCGGCATATAGGACTGCTAGAAGTCCTTATATAAAGTGAGTGGAAGAGTTACTGATATTAGTAAGTTGTTCTAGTCACATAATATTTGGCTATAAATCCCATTTAACACTATACCATTTCCTGCGATCACCACTCTCTTGTTCGCGCCTTGCTGTGCAAATCTGTGATTGTTTCTGGGTATTATCGCAAGATTTTTATGTTTAGATAGACCCTCCTGACCCCAAGAAAATGAGACACAACATGCATCTCATTTCTCGTCCCAACTTCCAAAAATCCACTCGAAAAATGACTTTGGCTGCCGGTAATGAGAAACCAAGACAGGCTGGAAACCAATTATTTTTGTATATTTTAAAGGCAAAGTGTGAAATCAGGCATGCTAGATGATGCCTGAAAATGACTTGTAAACAAAACAATCTGTACAATGCCTAGACATTACATACAATGCCTGCGTATAATCAGTAAAACATAAATTAAAGTTCTTAAAGGGACACTCCACTGCCCAAATGCAAAATAGATGAAAAATCACTTTTTATTAGATATACCCCCAAATGAAAACATGCATGTATTTAATTATGTATTGTTTCATTAGCGGTATATCTAAAATCAGCTTGCAAAACCTGCATTTCTCTTGTCTGCTGCTTTTGCAAGCTCTTCCCTTCTAACCCCGCCCAGACTTTCTGTGTCTGTCCAATCACAGACATCCCCAATGCAGCTCAATGATAAGTCTTTGTAAGTCAGGTGCTCTGGACAATAGTTGCCTCTTGAGGTCAGCTGCATTGAGCTAACAAAACCAGGAAGTAACATGACCAGTTGCTCGCTCGAAAGCCAAGGGGGTGTAACCAGGTTAATTTATAAAATATTCAATTTCTATTGAAATCTGCACTTTTTGCAAAATAAAAAAAAGACACACTGCATTTCAGCAAGCTGGAGTGAGGGGCCTGGAGTGACCCGTTAATTTTAATGTAACAATAACCTTACAACTTTCATTTTTGGACATATTTCAGTATGATTCTTCATGTTGCTATTTTGTCCTTTTTCATATTTTGCCTAAAGATATTTTTACTTTCTGTAAAATTCTTAAACATATATATTCATCTCTATTACATACTCATAGATTGTAAGCATAGATTGTATCTCTCCATCCTTAAATATCCCCTTTCCATAATTCTAAAGTGCTGTGGATTATGTTAGCACTTTATAAATACTTGGCATAAAGTGTATTTGTCACCTCTCTAGAAGTGACAGTTCCTCATTCCTTTACCACTGTAAATGCTTTTGAAGCGGCTACTGCGGTGAGATATGCAAGAAAGGTTAAAAAAAAACACACTTACCTCTGCAATATCTCTGCTTGTAGGGCAACATCATCTTGCCTTGGGTACACCTCAAGATTCTATAGAGAAATGCAGTACAAATGCATGCACTCTCAAGCATTCCTTCAATCACACTGCAGGTGATAATTGCAGGGGATAATTCATTTACATTGCAGTGGATTATTCATTTACATGGCACACTTTGGCAGTGTCATGACTGGCATGCAATTTAAATTAAAAAATAAACTATAAATAATAATAATAAATAAAGATTTTAAAAAGCCAAAACACATAGCTAAATAGTCGCTAGTCTTTTTTTACAACAGTGAGCAGCCACTGGTTGTTCGCTGTTTAGTAGACATGCTCCTACTCGCGGCACAGTGGGAAGGAGCAGGAGGGAGGATTTAACCTCTCTTTTTGGGGGCTTTCAAATTCTTAGTAGATCGCAACCTAATCCCTGTGGGATTGCCATAAAATAACAAAAAGGAGTTATCTACTAAACAACTCCCTAATTTGGTACCCTTAAATATGGCAATCCCATAAGGATACAAATTTAAGGAGCTATCTAATAAACAGCTACAAGATGCAGCCATGGTCTGTAACACAATTCAGAATTTCATTCGTCCGAATGAAATTCCGAAAACGAAAATAATGACCGAATTTTGTCTGAAAATGAATAAACATACAGACAAAATTCAGTTAGTGCGAAACTAAATTTATTTTTGTCCAAATGTATTGGGAAGAAATCTAAATTTCAGCGACACCCAAATCTACTACATACCTTACTAGTGACACCTGCTACTGGTGATATTATTCTGCACTGTGTGATTTATATCAGATTTAGTGCTCATTGCCTTGTGCATAATAGCAAGATATAGTTCTTTAATGCATGACACATACTAAGGGGACCAGTGGCATATAGATGGTTAATTTATCCCTTACAGGACTCACTGACACTTTCCACAGAGTAAGAATTGATTACATTGTTGTTACAAGGGCGTTGTGAAGTATTGAGTTGGATGTCTACGAGGGTTGTCTGTTGCTGTCTTGGTTTTTAGCATTTCATCTGTTCTTAGCTTGAGTGTTGCCTCTCACCCATTAGTCCTGCTTTCTTACTCAATCAGGCTGCAGGCGACCAGAGCCAGCGTGGGATGCAAGGAATGTCACAGCATCAATCTTCTCTCTGGCACAGAGAGGTCCTTGGCTTCGGGACACTACAAGAGAGGGGAGGTGACATGCAGCTCAGAGAGAGGGAGCAGGCCTTGCATTCAAATTAGACTGACGCTTTCTGTTACTCTTTTACACTAGTTTAATATTACAGCTGAGCTGCTAGGGTAACACTGGAACACTTTAGCTATGGGACATCAAGGAGAACATGTGTGACAGAAGCTTTCATGCCACAGTCTTTTGAAGTGGCTTGAAGGCCAGCCTTATGCCCACAGACTATTGGCCTAAAAAGGGCTATTGTCACTGTGGGGAGAGGTATGCGGGACTCTGACCAGTGGCGTCACAAGGGGGGTGCGAGGATGCGGACCGTACCAGGGTGCATCACGGGAGGGTGACACCACTGACACCAGCAGGGCCGGCACGTCCACGTCCATTAACGGCACAAGCGGCCGCCTTCGGGCACACCGGCTGGGGGGGCACTAGTTTGGAGTGACAGGCAGGAGGTGGGCGCACAGCTCTCCCTCCTGGCAGTCACTCAGTCAGTGTAGCGTGACCAAGTGGAGCAGTACGCAGCACGGTACAGAAACTTCTGTTTCCTGTACCTGGCCGGACTGAAAGGAAGTGCTCACTGAGAATGCACTTCCTGTCAGTCCGGCCGGGTACAGGAAACTGAAGCTCCTGTACAGAAGGAGCACTATGGGATGGGGGAGCGGGTGGGGGAAGAACACTATGAGACAGGGGAGAGGGGGAGAAAAAACACTATGGGACAGAGGAGGGGGGAGAAAGAACACTATGACACAGGGGAGGGGAGAAAAAGAACACTATGAGACAGGGGAGGGGAGAAAAAGAACACTATGGGACAGGGGAGAGAAAGAACACAATGGGACAGGGGAGGGGGGAGAGAAAGAACACTATGTGACAGGGGATGGGGGAGAAAGAACACTATGGGACAGGCAATGGGGGGAGGAAGAACACTATGGGACAGATAGAACACTATGGAACAGGAGGGGGAGAAAGAACACTATGGGAAAGGGGGGAGAGAAAGAACACTATGGGACAGGGGAGAAACTAGGGGAGGGAGAGGAACATTAAGGGGGGCACTAAGGTACAAAGGAGGGAAGGGAAAAGGAACACAGGTAGGGGGGACCATTAAAAGAGAAGGGAGAGGAACACTAAGAGGGGGGGAGGAACATTAATGGGAATGGGGGGCACTAAGAGACAGCTAAGGGGGGAGAGGAACACTAAGGGACAAGGGAGGGAGAGGAACACTAAGGGACAGGGAAGGGTGGAGAGAGGAATACTAAGTGACATGGGAGGAAGGGGAGAGGAACACTAAAGGACAGGGGATGGAGGGTAGAGGAACACTAAGGGACATGGAGGGGGTTGGGGTGATACCGTGAGTTACCGCACCGGGTGACACCAACCCTAGTGATGCCACTGACACTTACTGTGCTCCCCAGTTGGACTTGAGGACCTCTGGGTATTGCCTGGACTAATTTTACACCTCGAGCACCTGACCAGGAGATACCCTGAAATACTCTGAAACTGTTCCTTGGATCGGGACTCAGTGGAGGTCCAGTAAATCTTTAAGTGGGTATCACTCAGTCCCCCAACCTCCACATTGAGCGCTATTTGGAGGGGAAGACAGGAAGGCAAGGAGGCATCTGAGAATAACTTGAAATTGAGTACGCTCCCTTCCCTAAGGGAAAACTTTAACACACTGTAACTCAGGAGCGAATTCTCCAATCAGGATGCTATTTGGCCAGTGAGGACACTTGTGTGGGTATATGGTCCAGGAAAAAGGGGTACTGTTAGATATTTTGTGTACTGTGCTCCAGTACTGATGGAACAACAGGGAGATGATTGTGTTAGCTGGGGAAAATGTTATTAAGTCCCCAGACCGAATGCCACCAGGGAAGGACACCTGCACTGTGCATTGCTTTGCATGGAAGACCCCTTGCAGGGAGAGTCAAAACTGTCTAGTATAAGTAGCTGTACGCTGTACAATAATGATTAATTCTACCCCCTACATTCAGATTCATCTAATGTGTGAGGAAAAGGCTAAGGTAAAGCTATAATCACTTTTCTATACTGGAGAGAGAATCATCTCAGCTGTATTCAATGCAGCCTGGTGTAGGATGGAAGAGGTTCTCAGAGACCCCAGTTAAGTTTCGGTGACTGGGTCTGAAGTGCTCTAGAGTCCCTGGCAGCAGAGAGGAAGCTGACCCGGTGGAGGTACTCAGTCAGAATACATGAGCTCCTTCACAACACGCAACAGAAAAAGGCATTGGACAAAGGTGTCAATAACTCAGCATTTCCACCTGACCATTATGGACACATTGTTATCGTGACTGAGCTCCCCTACTCTTGCTGAGTACCTCAGCCAAGTCCAGCATACTAGCTGCTATCAGGGACCCTGCAGCACTTGAGACCCAGTTTGCGAAGCTTGACTAAGGTCTTTTAGGAACTCATCTACTAGCCTTTTTAGGGACTGTTCCTTAAACATGTTGTGACAAGCATTTAAAATACAAATATACAGAACATTGGAGAGCGAGCAATTATAATTAATACATGAACTATATAATACAAGTAACATTTTCAAACACAGTAAAAAGAAACAATATATGCATTTAACTACTTATTTGGTGGCCCTAATTTGCATACCAGCATCATGTAAATGAGCAAATCTCTATTCAGTCAGCAGAGGGCGCTGCAGAGTTATCAGATTAACACTGCATAGTTTGGTTTAAAATTTCTACCATCTTGGGACCAAGTCAATAGTCTATGGTCAAGAGGCTGGCCTTCAAGCCTCTCCAAAAGGCCATGGCATGGGAGCTTCTGTCATAGTTTTCATCATAGCTACATACCAGTGTCAGCAACATTACTAATGTTCCAAGCTTATTGGTTATGATATATCACATGCAATGCATAGTCTTGTCTGTGCAACTTAAAAGGTTTACAATTCAATCTCCAAAATGAGATGTCAATAAGCTGCTCTAAAATAATTTTTTGTTGTGTTACTTTTATTCACTGTATCACATTACGCATTCACAGTCACGTGGAGGTGAACAAAATAACAGAAACACCTATCACAGCATTATTATCAAGGAGCTTAAAAGGGACAAAGCCACCCTTTACCCTCAGAACTGCTTTAGGCATCCAAGGAATGCTGTTGTACAAGTACTCTACTCTGTGTATTCATATACAGTACATTACCATTTGTCATCCAGCTCTTACGAAGATGAAGGAGGTAGAAATTGAATGTGCGCTCTGCGGTCCAGCACTTCCAATACTTCCAATAAGCATTTGATGCTTATTGTTTAGATCTATTGATCATGGGAAGCCAAGAAATATGTTAGACTTAAAATATTTAGGAAAACGTGCATGAATGGGTTTGCAATATGTGTATTATCATTCTGAAAAATCATGAAAGAAAACTGTTTGCACCATAAGAGTACTCTGTACTCTAAAATAGCTTACAATATGGCCATCATACGGACATGTGTTAATTAAATCTAATGGCTTCACCAAGATGGCTGTCCTCACGATTATGGATCCTCCACCATTTTGAATGCTGCCAACAGATTTTGTTTGTTGCATGCATCCTTAAACTTTGTTTTTTTTCTAAACATAACCCTTTTCTTTTTTCCATTGCACAGTTGCCCAGATTTTGTACACACCGTGCACCGAATTATTGACTAATTTCTATGCTTGTCGCAATCATTTACCAACAAGTCAGTAATTTCAAAAATGGTAATCACTATCGTTTGTGTTTGCCAGCAGTTTCAAAGCTGCAGAATTTGTTTACCGAATTTAAATTAGCACCTGCTGAAGGTTTCTAGATTGAAATCACGAAGATCATTGCCTAATGCAAGGCAGCAACCTGTTTCTACACGTCTTTTATATCCATGCTATACGGTTAGGTAGAAAACTGGAACTTCAGTTTCAAATTGGTTGAAGTGGAATAACATGTTGACGGTAGCAGACATGGTGGACTACACAGGCTCTAACCGTGGTTTGTACAGAATATCGCCAAACACCTATTGATTCATACAAATGCCAATAGCTTGTGCACTTTATTGAACATGTTGCAGAATATTACACTCCCATATCATGTATACTTCAATCCACAGCTGGTGTTAGAGAAAGATTTCAAAACCTTGTCCTCCACATGTTGATGGCCTACAATTACCAAGATTCCTTGAATGCAATAGATCGACAGATAATCTGCTGGGGGCCTGAGTTTGATATGCCTGCCCTAATTGTTTTCATCGATGTCTCTTTGGAACCTTTAACTGTGTTTCTGTCACGTTACCTGGACCTGTGCATATTGACACTGTGCATCCATCCTGTGACACTTTTGACACACAGTATTAGTCCTGTGTCGATATTGACGAGTGGCCTACTTATGCGTCCATAGTGACGCCAAGACTCATTCTATCTTTCATAGTGATGCAAAATACCTCCTACTTTACTTATATGTCCTAAGATCTGTGTCATAATTGGCGCCAAGCCAATCCACATTGCTCAAACGTCCCGTTTTAACATCATTATTCACATAGATCAATTACAGTTCCTTTCTGGCTACTACTCATTGCCCTGTCATGTTTTCTGTATACCTGAGAGTGTTTTATACTGTTTTGGCTATTCTGTTATTTGACCCTGGCTTGTCTCACTACTCTTACTCTCTGCAACCCTGACCTTGACTTCTGAGGTCCTCTGTCCTCTGTCCTTGACTTTGACTTGTACACATTATTTATGTGTCTGCTAGCAGACATTTAGTTTATCTGACTGTGGTGCCAGTATGTCCATTCTAATAACTGGTACGCACTTCTGATTTGTCTCCCCTTAGGTTTGTCTGTTAGGGTAGAGCTAGTCCCAACACTGATTTCTGTTTACGTCAATTTCTAAGTAGCATATTCACCTTTTTCTATAACGACAGGAGAATATATGTTTTGAAGTCTAGCTTTCCATAGTCTCTATTTCTTATTTTGCTGTCTCCCTCCTGTCTCCCACACTCTTCCACACTGTAACACGTTCTACACAGTGACAGCTACCCACACTCACCTTCCTACATACATCCTTGTATAAAAAACAGGTTTTCTCAAAAAAGGTTGTAGCTGAGGTAAATGTTTAATGCTTGCTTTTACTGTGATCTGTCGTTACAAGTAGAGGAAAATACAAGGTTTTGTTTTTTTACATGAAGTAGGTGTCACTGTGATTCATTTCAGAAATTTTTTTACTGTGAGAGAAAACATTTTATCTCAATTACTCCAATACTGTGCAGACACGTGCTTGTGCGTGTGTGTGCATATGCATGTCCATGTGCTTGTGTGTGTGTATGTTTGTGGGGAAGTGTCTTCACTTGCTTTAAGGAGTGATCTATTGTACTCATAACTTTGTGAGCATTTAAGGAAGTTTTTGACATGAATGGAAGACTTTTTTTAACCAAAATCTGGATATTTCATTCTAAAATTCAAAGCACTTTACTCACTACAACTACAATTTGCTCTTTAGTGAGTAGACTATCCACAGTGAATTAATGTCATATTGAGTTTAGTACCAGAGTGATGCTGTAAATGTAAGAAATATCCTGAGTGTCCTTCACTTTGTCCCATTCTGTCCTGTCCCAGAAGAGCAAATAAAGAACTGCTGTGTCATGACCTCGAATGTGTTGTCGGCCTGTTAGAAGGCTGCTGTTGAGAGTGATGAATGAGAACCTACTCTTGGGCAAAACTTATCTCTGTACATTGTATTATTCCTGTGTTCCTGGGATTGTGTCAGGGCAGAGGTCTGTGCCCATAGAATACGTAATGGTGGGAGGGTTAGTCCACACCCATACCATAAGACCAGTGCTGGGAATGTTGAGCCACATCTCATAATAATTTTTTGAAGTTTAAAAGTTTGTATTTATCTATAATTCATATCTATGTCACAATAGTAGAAAGCCTTTCTGTGCCACGCGTCAGTTTGTGGTGATTATCCAGAATTCTATTCAGTATCTCTCGGTGATGAGAAGGTTCCAAAGTGGGTGGACATTCCAGCTTATGCCACACTATCGATGGAGAGGTGTTCCTTTCAGAAATGTACAATCTGTGTCACCGTGCAGTAAAATAATCTGTCCCTATCCCCTGGTTCCATTCTGTATCACACCCAAAGAAGGAATTTCATAATTTAGCCTTTTTTGTTTTCATTCTGAGGCCTTCTACACTGGAATGGACAGTTTCAGTGTTTCCATATCTCTAGATTCATTTGAGGATAAACGGCTTTTATATTCTGTCTGTTTTTGTCAACAGCCCTTAACTCTAAGCCTGTGTATTCTTCTGGTCACAGGTAATGTCTACAGAGAGTGTCATTTAAATGGAAGCTGGGCAGGAAGAGGAGATTACACCCAATGTCAGGAAATCCTGAAGCAGGAGGTATGACATTCTCCATCAAACCGAAAGTAACTTTTCACCCTGAATCATTGTCCATTCATGGCCTTCAGATGATGGACCACCCAGTTTATTGTATCTCCTTGTGTATTAATATTTTCATGTTTTTTTTCCTCCTTGCAGAAGAAAAGTAAAGTGCATTATCATATCGCAATCGTGATTAATTTCCTGGGCCACTCCATCTCCTTGTGCGCGCTACTGGTGGCATTTATTTTATTTTTGAGATTGAGGTAAACACAACACCTCTCGGACTAAATAGACATACGTCTAAATTTAAGCATTGCTCTTTGCTGCCCAAGTATTTCTTAATAACGCCCATTGTTTAATTTGTTATTTCAAATCTCATCTGTCATCTAGAATGTTTTAAAGATTTCTTGGTAAAAAAAAAATATTTCCAATGACTTTTCTTAAAAAGACAAAAGATAGGCAACAGGAAAGAGGAGGTCTTCATGAGGTTGAGTAGCTGGCCTTTGAATGATAAGGAATTGTAATAGTTAAAAAAAAAATCCAAGAAACAGGTAAAAAAAATTCACCTCATTCATAGCTCTTGATATCTGTTGCAGGAGTATACGATGTCTTCGAAATATAATCCACTGGAACCTTATTACTGCGTTTATTCTTCGTAATGTCACCTGGTTTGTGATGCAACTTACACTGAGCCACGAAGCCCATGACAGCAATGTGGTGAGTTACCTTCATTATCTGCCAAAAAAGGCATATGCATAAATGTATAATACAAAGCGGGACCATTTCATTTTAGGGATGTGACTGAGGGTGTGGCCAGGGCTAGGGTTGTTCTAAGAAATTTTAGGTGGCTTACTAATAATTCATGGAACTAAAATTTACTAAAGAACAAGAACAATGTATCTTATTTACACAGACTGATTTCTAAACACATTTATTGTAGTTTAAAGACACATTACTGGGAGTATTATTACTGTGGAGCTCTGTTATACACTCAGACACATTTCTGGGAGTATTATTGCTGTGGAGCTCTGTTATACACACTGACATAGAAACAATATGGAGCTTCTAGAAAAGAGGGACATTAGGATAGAAAAGAGGGACAGAGGGATTTGAGCCCTAAGTAGGGACTGTCCTTCCGAAATAGGGATGGTTGGGAGATATGAGATAACACGCAAAGCTGTTTTAGGCAAACCATGATGTGAATCAAAAATTAAAAAAAACCTATTGAAAAGGAGGCAGTCATTTAACAAGGAATTTAAGAATATTTTAAAACACTGTGACTATACTGATATTTAGATTGTATGCATTGTATGAAGCTTCTGTAATTGCATGCCAATTTTTGCCAAATCCTTTAAGTGTCACTTAGAATTATTGCATCACGGTACAGTTTAATGAGTTTGATAGAGAGACAGACAGATTGTCAGACAGTCAGACACAGAATGTATTCCATAGCCAAAACGTTGTACCAATGGCAGCCCTGAATGTACTGCTATATAAGAGATTTTCTTTGCAGTCTGTTTAGTTAACTATTGTACGTAGAGCAGATTAAAGGATCCCATTTGGATAGAGCGCCTCACAGAGCCGGGACTTTTTACTTATCTTTAAATACAGAGTGTGTTTGCAGTGCCCTTTTATTAATAGCTGAGATTCTCCTGTCCCTGGTATGTCTCAGGTAAACGATGAGCGGCCTGGTACCGTCTGCAACTTCCGTTCAGTTCTCTGCATCTGACTCAGCACTTTGTATGATGCTGAGGGTTTGTGCAGTGGCTGCAAGTTCTCCTGCAAAGTCTGCTGTTTTGATCGATGATATCCAATAAGGGATACATTGTGTCGGATTAAAATTCCCACAACACTGAGCTTCCTGCGTGTATAAATGAGGTGTTCTATACTGGAAACAAAAATATGAGGAATGTTTGCGCTTGGAGTTTGAATCAAACACAAACATTGTCACAATATATCGGATGACACCAAGTAGAACAACATTAAATGCTCGATATTGCTGCAGGAGAAGGACAGATGTCAAAAACAATAGACATCTTTTTCTGTTTGCTGGGGAGAAAAGATTGAGTGATATTTCAATGTTCTAATGCAAAACATGAACTTTGACTCAACGTAGAGTGACATAAGTAACCATTCGCCTAGTCTCAGCTCATAGAGAGGATGCCAACACACCCTATAGGCTCCGGAGATAAGATGTTCCATCTATCAGAAGGAAACATAGAGGGTATACTCCATCCAATTAACATTGACAGAAAGGGGGCATTACACAAAGAGTAGATGACTATCCATCAACTAGAGGTTGACAAAGAGGGAACAGTCTTTTCACTACAGGGCAACAGACAGTGGAACTCCAATCCACGAGAGACAAGCAGAGAACATTCCATCACCAGAGACAAGACATTCCATCCACCACAGGGTGACAGAGGGAAGACATTCTACCCAGATCTTAGTAACTAGTAAAGTTACCTTTCATATTCCATAATGTGATGGAGATTGAAACTTCCATCCACCATATCGTGATAGAGAGGGAACATTCTATACACAACACAGTGACAAGGAGGGGACATTTCATCCACCATAAGATGACAGAGAGGGGACATTCCACCCACCATAAGGTGACAGAGAGGACGGTCAGTCTAAAGCATAGCAGATCCCATTAGGATGATGCTGGCTGAGTAACTGAGGAAGCCTCTACATGAGGCGAAACGCGTTTTGCAACCAGAGACTACCACAACAAGGTCACCTTCAATTGTAAGGTCTTGTTTTTTACTTTTTTTGTGCACTTTATTAATAAAGCACTTTAACTACTTATACTTATCTGCGAGAGTACCACCTCCTGGCAATATAAAGAAGGTAGTGGGATCCTTAATCCCACAACGCCGGAAGATTGAGCCTTATTATATAGGCTCTTGTTTTGTGAGTGTATTTTCACATATTTCCTTTTCATTCTGAGATTTAGACAATATTGCACTATTATGTGTTTTTATTTGTTCTACCTCTAGGTAATATCAACATTTGCTTTAAACAAGAAGATACTCCACCCTATATTGTATGTAAACTTTGTTTGACGTAAGGGCGAAGGGTACTCACTAAGGTGTATGAGAATCTCTTGTTTTATTTCTTTATGTATGTGTTCCACTGGTAATATTGTATTCTTTTGATGCTGGCTGAGTGTTGCATTAGTATTAAGACTGAATTAGAACTTTTTATTCTGTTTTTTTTTTAACTATTGTATGTTTGAGATCCCCATTGGACCGAGCTCCTTGCAGTGCATGGAGCCAATGATAGAATGTATATTTTATCTACTGTAGGATGAAATGGATATCTGCAATGTTTTTGACATGGGTGACATGCTTGTTTTTTTTGCATTCTTATCTCACCACCTCTTTGTCATTACTGTTTCGCTGTACTTCTCTCCACAGGTTTGGTGTCGCCTGGTAACCATCGCTCACAATTATTTTTACGTCACCAACTTCTTCTGGATGTTCGGAGAAGGGTGTTACCTACATACAGCCATTGTTCTGACTTACTCCACTGACAAACTGCGCAAGTGGATGTTCATTTGTATTGGCTGGTGTGAGTGTCTTTGTCACCATAGGATTCTAGCACAGATTTCATATCATATTGTTACCTAATGCATGTGTGACCCTATTATAATTCAGACTTCATTGCTGACCCCTGTTTTGCTGTTTCACCCTGAGGTGGAAGGATCGGCATGAGTGTGTAATACCTATCATAACCATGACTTATACATAGTATAAAGTCCAGATAAAGATTAAAAAAAAGAAATTTCTTTAAAAATTCAAACTCGATGCGTAAAAAACTCAAACTCTAATTAAAAAAAGAGAAATCATTAATATGGTTTCATTCTATGGAATTAAAATAAGCAGATGCCTTAGATACTACATCTTGACTCCCATTTTCATAGAGTTTATAATGCTCTAATGTATCCATTTATAAATATCTGAGTGGATCTTTTGTGACAAGAATTTTTGTGGATCCATTCTCTGTCTGGAATTGCAGTGGAAAAGTGATCAGAAATCCCACATGTCCAGTGACTCGGTGTATCAGCTATATCCATGTTCTGTGGTGTGGAAGGAAAGTATGGATCTGTGTTCCAAAGTTCTAAGAATGTCCTGTTTCCGCAGGTATTCCACTCCCCATCATCGTGACTTGGGCCATTGGCAAACTTTACTACGACAATGAAAAGTAAGGAAAAAGCAAAGTGGATGGGGAGTTCAAAAATTGAATTTGTGAGAACTGTTAGAAATGGGGATTGTACCAGCAGAGAGGGGAAATAATAATGAACAGAATAGAACTGAGTGCATTTTTTTTTATCCAAATGGAATTGTGTGGGAGATCATGAGGTAGGATTGATGGATGAGAAATTGAAATGTTGAGTAGATGTTGCTGGGAGAAACTGAGGATGTAGGCAATGGATATGTTGAACCATATTGAATATCCAAGAACAAGTGGCACGTCTCATGACAGATTACAAATCTATAAGTGAGCCAGTGTATGAGTCTTGGGTTTGGACTGTTAGTTCTGATACTTTGTGTTATTCTAGATGCTGGTTTGGTAAAAAGGCTGGAGTATACACTGACTTCATCTACCAGGGTCCTGTCATCCTTGTACTGCTGGTGAGGACCCACATAAACATCCATCCATCCAGCCATCCATTCATCCATCAACCCATTTGTCCATCAATCCATCCAATCTCTCAGTACTTACGACTCAGTGAATGTTTAAATCTCTTCCACAGATTCTATAAATCTCACACACAGTCATATGTTACTTACTCGGTATCTATGGTACCTACATACAGCCATCTATATCTATGCTTGCCTTAGTGACAGTCACACACTGTTGGACTTTGCTGCATAGTTTAGCATGTTAACCATGAATAGACAATTTAATGGCAGGGCAGACATCACAGAGTCCAGCATGAGTATGCTGGATGTCAGAGAAGTGATCCAGAATCAGATCTAGGGAGTCAGTTCAATTCAACAGATAACTCTGCGTTGGCATCCTGGCAATAGTGGGTGGTCAGATACTTCTGAGTAATGTTCCTGCTAAGCACCATTTTGTCAAGTATTAATTTGCAAAGGGAGTTAGTACACAGTTAGTAATTTGGACACTAAGCATTTCGGCATTGGTTCTAGTGTGTATCTCAGATGCCAAAAGTACGCCATTGCTGCCAATCAGAGGAATTAAAGAAGCGGAAACAAAAAAAAATGAGGCACGAGACACTAAATATGTTAGGAGTGTTCGAGAAAGATCAGAAAGGTAGTCCTGGCAGACAGAATAAACCGAAAAATAGATCAGGTAGATAGACAGACAGCTCGGAGAGACACCTAAATTAGACAGACAGGCAGACAGATCAAAGAGACAGACATAGCTAACAGACAAAAAGAAATGTCTAAAGTTCGGAGAGACAGAGGAAACAGACAAATAGATCAGACAAAGAGACAAACACATGTGCCAGACAGACAGAAAGATCAGACTAACAGACAAATGAATAGTTCAGCCATACCGACAAATCAAAAAGGTACATAGACGAGAAAGACAGAGAGATGCAATAATGTAGGTCAAGCTCTCCTTTATGCAAACTACATGAATTGCCCATCTTGATGTGTCACTGTAAAATGCAATAAAGTAAGCTTTAACATCACTTTTAAACTATCATGTTTCAACATCACTTAGATCTTTCTTTACGCAACATGTTATGCTTCAGTTATTAAATGACATTGATGCCACCAGAAGCCTCTTTTACTGATTTTGTAGTCAAAACTCTTGCAGCAATGCGATGAACTAATTGAAATGTGAAGTTAGCATGAGGATATAGCTCTTGTCAGTTAACATCTACACACACACACACACACAAACACATCTCGAGCTTTCTCCCATAACCCAATCTGCCCGCAATCTTCTCAGAACTCTCCTGGTTTTCTGCTACACATTAAAGTAATTAAAAAGTTATCCCCCTCTCCTATAAGCGTTCCACTCCTCTGCAGCTGCACCTCCTGATGGAATAGATCTTAACGCCATGTGTGTTCTGTATTTTTCCTCTGTTACCAGCAACCTGCTTTAAATACTAAGCCGTCTCATCTACTGTTCCATGACCCTGCAACTCAGACCTTGCAAGGATGCCTCCAAAGAATAATTTCAGCTTTAAAACTTTAAAGTCCAAAAATATATCTCAGACACCCATTACGCCCTATTATTTCAATTAAAGTCACATACTTATCTGTAACTGAACCTGAGCGTGTAAGACAGACAGACATCCATCACAGGACCCCAGTGTGTAAGAGGCACGTGTATTTATTCCAGAACCCTAGTGAGTTGGAAATATGATTATCACCGAGCATTAATAGGTAACATACACAGCTATCTCCCTCTATACATAATGAGTAACACACACAGTTTCTTTTTCCATACATAACGAGTAAGACACACACACACACGACAATCTACATTTTGCCAAACTGTTTGCCATTGATAACGTTACTCCAAAGTCGGTGACGCCTTACATCACTGTCACTTTTCCCTTTAATGTTGTTCCTTTCTCATTTGTTAACACAGCTATTTAACAGTGTTTTCTATCACACATATTAATTTATTTTTTTCTCATTTTAGATAAATTTTATATTTTTATTTAACATTGTGCGGATTCTGATGACGAAGCTCCGTGCCTCAACCACTTCGGAGACCATCCAGTACAGGTCAATATCAAATAAACTTCCAAGCCACCTGATCTCATTGCCCTTGGTGGAGTATTTCACTCGTTCCTTTACACAAAGTGGTTCCAAAGCCAGTCCTCTTGCTACCTCCTACCAGTCCAGGATTTAGGGACTACCCAGTTGGGTCTAAGGTGTTTTTAGAAAATAAAACACCTGAGATACAACTGGCTGATCCCTAAATCTTGGACTGGTAGAAGGGGTATATGAATTGGTACGAGAACCACTGCTCTTCACAATTGATGGCTAACTTTGGCTGCTCGGATTATGCTTCTCCTTGGTGCTCAGCTAACTTTTATTTTGGCTTAGCACCGTGGGAAATGTAGTCCAAAAACAGAGTGGCGGCCAAGTTATCCATGACTACTCTATACCATCCACCAGAGGTTTTTTTTCCATCTCCCCTCCTTTTGCTTTATCATGTTTCACACCTGCTTAACTAATTTATCCCCTATTGTTTTATATACTCCCTTCTCATTCTGGCATTTTTATCATTACATAATTGAAATCAAGGTACCCCTCTTTATCAGTCTCCAGTGTTTCCTTTTACCTTTGAAATTACCAAAGTTCTTATAGTCAATTACCCTATGTTCCATTGTCTCCATAATGTCCCAATGTGCCTATCCCTTTTACTTACCCTTCTAGGAAGGCAGTTAAAGCTACATTGGTTCTCTTACCTCTCCTGGGCATCACCTACATGCTATTCTTTGTCACTCCTGGAGAAGATGAAGTCTCCCGCATTGTGTTCATCTACTTCAACTCCTTTCTTCAGTCATTCCAGGTAAAGAGAGCAGAGCGAACTAGGCCAAAAATAAAATGGAATTTTTTTTCCATCAGATAATTTTAATATTCCCTGGGACAGGATCCTGAGGTCAATACATGATCTTACATTGGTACAATCACGTCCAAGGCATGATCACGATTTTACTTTATGATTTGATATTAGTGCAATATCCTCTGGGGCGGGCTAATGATCTTAATTCATGTTTGATATTGATACAGGCAGCTCAGGGGTGGGATTATGATCTTAATTCATGTTTGATATTGATACAGGCAGCTCAGGGGTGGGATTATGATCTTAATTCATGTTTGATATTGATACAGGCAGCTCATGGGTGGGATAATGATCTTAATTCATGTTTGATATTGATACAGGCAGCTCAGGGGTGGGATAATGATCTTAATTCATGTTTGATATTGATACAGGCAGCTCAGGGGTGGGATTATGATATTAATTCATGTTTGATATTGGTAAAGAAACCTCTGGGGCAGGATAATGATATTAATTCAAGTTTGGTATTAGTACAGACAACTCGCTGGCAGGATCCTGACATCAGTGCACAATAGTCCACTCTAGAAAAGGAAGCCGCACTCTTATAAACAGTAATAGAGTGCTCTTGAACAAGGTCTGGCAATCCATTAATGGCATGTAGTCAGAAGAAAAAAGTGGTCCAGGCACTCCATTAATTCAAGCAACTTTTTTAGACGTGAACAGACATTGCAACATTTTGGCCCACAAAAGG
Source organism: Pelobates cultripes (assembly GCA_933207985.1). Lineage (NCBI taxonomy): Eukaryota > Metazoa > Chordata > Amphibia > Anura > Pelobatidae > Pelobates > Pelobates cultripes. Next base: position 243,125,935 of record OW240917.1, read on the forward strand.
CCCTCAACAAATGCCCAGTTGGGGGCCGAAACACTGCAATGTCTGTTCATATCCAATAAAGCTGCTTGTATTGATGGAGGGCCTGGACCACCTTTTTCTTCTTACTGCATTACTGCACAATGTCACATAGGTACAAACACCTCTGTGAAAGAAAAGGTGTACAAATACTTTAAGGATTTAATCCTGTCTTACCTGCAGTTACTTGTGTGGATGATTCATAACCATTTCTATTGTCCTCTTTCCACAGGGGTTCTTTGTGTCTGTTTTCTACTGTTTCCTAAATAGTGAGGTAAGTAGTTACTGGCAAACCTCTTAGTATTAACTGTAGGGGTTACATTTAAAGAGCAACACTGTTCCAAAGGTCTAATAGTGTAACAACCACCTTGGAAGCTGATGGAATGTCCCTGATGATGGTTCTATTTTAGAATGTTATGCCAGAATTGTTTTATACTGGATCTCAATGTAAAAGGGAACCTTGTCTCAGTGTTTGCCATCAAGCAGCAAATTTTTGTGGGACAGAAAAAGAGCAAAATCACTGATATTTTTGATTTGCCAGTGGACCATGTGGCCACCCAGACTCATATCCTAATATTTTCGTATTGTTGCTCGGTGATAGTGGGTGGTGGATGGTAACAGGATGTCTTCTCACCAACTGACCGGTTTTCTGCTTCTAGGTTCGCTCTGCGGTGAGGAAACGCTGGCACCGCTGGCAGGATAAGCACTCTATACGCGCTCGTGTTGCCAGGGCAATGTCTATTCCCACTTCACCCACTCGAGTCAGCTTCCACAGCATCAAGCAATCTTCTGCCATCTGACTTGTATACTCAAATGTGTTCTCCCACACAGCCTGCTTCTCTTAAGCTTTCCAGAACCCGGGTAGAAGTCTCATTTTTATTGGTTGCAGAGGATCAAGCCTCCCTTGTTCCCCTTGGACATATCTAAATTTGGAAAGAGAGGAGACATCTTGTGCCTCCAACAAGACTGATCATGACAATCAATTCAATGCTGGAAGGAACCAGCAATGATACAAAGTATCTCTTTCGCTTCAAGTGCAATATGGGTAATGTCGAGCACTAGTGCGTATGCACAGAGACAGGTCGCAATTCACAAGTGCAGAAAAAAGTAATAGTTGAAACACTGTACACAGCACAAAACATACACTGATATATCACCAGCCAGAAGCAAACGATCTCTGAAAACCTTGCCTACTGCTGTTACCGCTAACTGTCCATAGTTCCGTGCCTGGCAATCAAAGCGACTATACATTGACCCAACCACTGATAAAACGAGACTACTGATGGCCTTCTATAATTCTTCACCGAGCATAATTTTATACAATGATGAGCACAACACATAAAGCTATTGTGTAATGCGCACAAGGACTACCTGGACGCAGTATGGACACTCATTTAAACGCAAGGCATGGGTTTAGCATACGAAACACAGATTAAATGTGCCCTGGGGACCAATTACGGATTTTCAGAAGAGATTTATAAAGGCTAAAATGACAACTGAACATCATCATCGCCGAGTATTGATTTAAATTAAACTAAATTCTGAATATATCAATATAAATATATATATATATATATAAATATGATTTAAAAGGATTCAATTTTTATTTTTATTTTTTCTAACTACAGAAAAATATTGGAGTTGGCAGTTTACCTGGTATTTTATGTTATGTTCCTATGTGATGTGAGCCTAGCTTGCCAAAATTATCACAGTCTAACCAGCACTGTCCAGCGGACACATAGACATGCCTCTTATATTTATACATATCGCAATCTATATCCTGCTTTGCAGCCAGCTCAATATAAGCTTGGAAGCCGGGGGATAATTGTATAACGTGAATAATTTAATATTTAACACAGCTATATCCGTGGCAGCAAATTAACCCAAAAAGTATATATTCTATATATTTATCAAGTGCAGCAATTATTTTATATATCACCGGTTATAATAAAAGGGAAAGGGGTTTATATATTGCACAGGGAACTGAATTGAAAAACAAATTGCGGAATTACGACCAAAACATGATTGAGATACAATCACAGCACAGCTATAATCATAGCTTGGACGTTATAGCCTGAATTTCGCCGTCTGATTTTTAAATCTCGCTGTTCAACACAATTAAAACAAATAATGAATAAATCATTAATAAACGGAGGTCTTTGTTTACATGTAGACCAGGCATGTTGTACTCATCAAATGACATTTAAATGCTGCCATGTTACACATGATATCCTTGTGGTATTTAAACGGGGACTACAATTGTACACGCGTGTGCTGCAGACCACTACTGAAATTGATTTTGACTCAATGTATGTACAACTTCTGTGATAAAATGATCTCAGTGACTGCTGGTCATTGTCTATTTTATTTACAAGCCACACGTTTTTCATACTCTTTAAATATCGGACACACTGAACAATCTCGCAACTGATTTGGAAATCTTGGGCCAAAATAGTTGATTTACATATTTTTATTCTTTAACTATTTTGGTTTACAATTTGCCTTGACAGTTCTCCTCCAATCCCTGGATTGTTAAAAAAAAAAACCTAAAACAGCTGTAGGTGTTTAATAGCAATTTTAGGGTAATTCTTAAATTATGGTGAATTCACCATAGAGCTAATCAAATGTTTCTACTAATATCTTCATTTTTATCACCATATCTTTTTGTATACATTTTGCATAGTTTACAGATTTTTAATAGAGATGTTGCGAACCATCCGCGAACTTCTCGCGAACGGTTCACCACGGTTCGCGTCGAACTCCGGTCAGCTGACACATCCCGGCCAATCTCCAGCAGACCCTCCCTCCCAGACCCTCCTACTTCCTGGACAGCATCCATGTTGAAGCTACCTTCAACATGGATGCTGTCCAGGAAGTAGGAGGGTCTGGGAGGGAGGGTCTGCTGGAGATTGGCCGGGATGTGTCAGCTGACCGGAGTTCGCCGTGAACGGTTCGTGGCGAACCGTGGCGAACCGTTCGCGAGAAGTTCGGACGGTTCGCGACATCTCTAATTTTTAACAGTTTTTTTTCTTATTTATAGGGCTAAAGGTTATTTAACGCTTTGTTTGTTGAAGGGTAATATCGATTCTCGTTAAAAATTCTCTCTTTAAATTATGCAAGTCCATTTTCAGTTCACCACAAGCCACAGTTTGGTATATAAACTAAGTAAAACAAAGATACCGGAGGCAGAACTGCAATGTCCATGATGCTTTGACATTCTGACAATTGGCAAAGCATCTCAGAAGTTGCAGTCCTGCAATATCTAGGGATGTACCATTTTGCCCAGCCATGACTTACACTTTTACTCACTAAAAAGGAGAATAATTTGGGAATGACATGTTTTTAATATAAAACAACCGACCTGTGAAAATTTTTTACATTTTAAAATTTTCCCATAAAACTTTATTGTTAATATTCTACAATGAAATTCATAATGAATAAATCATCTTGGTATTTTTTACATTAGGTATTTGCAGGAAAAGTAACCAGAAATACCAGGCTTTATTAACCAAATATCACAGAATCTCATTTTAAAGGGACACTATAGTCACCTGAACAACTTTAGCTTAATGAAGCAGTTTTGGTGTATAGAACATGCCCCTGCAGCTTCACTGCTCAATCCTTTGCCATTTAGGAGTTAAATCCCTTTGTTTATAAACCCTAGTCACACCTCCCTGCATGTGAGAAGCATGATCTATACACTAAAACTGCTTCATTAAGCTAAAGTTGTTTAGGTGACTGTAGTGTTCCTTTAAGACAGGCTTCCCCAAACTCCGGCCCTCCAGATGTTGCTGAACTACAACTGCGATTATTCTCAGCCTATCTATTTCATTCATAGAATCATGGGAGTTGTAGTTCAGCAACATCTGGAGGGCCAGAGTTTGGGGAAGCCTGCTTGAAGCCAAACTTTTATTTAAAGGAACACTCCATAAACCATTACCACTACAGTCCAATGCAGTGATTATGGTGCCAGAGTATTTTGTAAAACTACTGGTAGTTTGTCCTACAGTAAATTCCAGAAGCAGGGTACAACGGCATGGTTGCATGGTGGAACCCTTTGTTCCACCAAAATGGTTTGAGAAATTACATTGGGATAGCGCCAGGACACTCCTTCCACCAAAACTATTACAGCGTGTTGTAGTGGTTATGGTGCATGGAGTGTTTCTTAAAATTTGATTGAAGTGTCTTTTCCAATGCATTAAAATCAATGGAAAAAGTAACGAGCATGGGGACATAATATTAAAAGCTTTCAGTGACAGTAGAAAGGGCAGTTATTTAATGCATTGACAGGATTAAAGGGACACTGTAGGCACTGTAACTGTTTCATATCATTTAAGTGGTTATAGTGTCTTGAGTTCCCTAGCAATGTGCTTCTATTCTGTGTTAAACAGTTTTTAATCTTCTAATGACAAACAAGAGTTCCCAGCAACCTGTGCTGCTTTGATTAATGAGGATGCAATAGCCTGAGCAGCAATGGGCAGCTGTGATTGGCTGTGTGTCAGTTGATTGCTTTTAGTCTATCACAGCGCCACTTGCTGGTAGGACCTGGTATGGCTACAAGGAAGAATTTAATCCCTATCTTAGCCACACCTCCAGTGGAGGCCGGGTTGTAGTTGGCCAAACAGCCTTATTTACTGTTAGACTGCTTGAAAATGTTTTAACGCCAAATGGAGGGACTCCAAGAATTATAACCAAGTCAATTAGGTCAAGTGGTTATAGCACCTATAGTGTCCCTTTAAATGATGTTTGTGATACGTAAATGTTGATTTTGAAGATGAAACAAGTGGTAAGGTTTTTTAAAGACCGGATATTAGCTAACTGGCTCCTCTATTCTGTTACGATCTATGTATCCGTGACAAAGTTTGTTCTACATGAGCGGTTCTAGATAATTCCTGCAATATGTTCTATCGAGCCTGCACTGTACTCCTCTATAGATGCCTAGGGAGCGATTTATCAACATAAAACTGGAACAATTCAGTCACAACGTAGTAAATATTGAACAACCTACGGAAGAGCATTCTTTTGATTCCCGCTGAACCTTTTTTACTTGATAAATGTACTCCCTTGGGGGACGCTGAGATGTATCTAGTCAATGTCAAAGCGTCCCTGGAAAACTGTAAAAATGTTGGCGAGTGAAAGACTATCACATGAAACCAATCCCTCTTTTGATTGTATTAGTGCTGTCAAGGATGCAAACATAAAAGACTGGTAGAGTTAGTAAGAGTATATCTACATTCTTTATGTTAATATTTATAGCGTGCCAAATGTCCTCTATCATTAAGGGGTTAATGCATAATATTGCATGAAATACAAGGAAGACTAATATTTCTCTCCCCTTAGCTGTATACAGTGCAGTCTCTATTTCTAAAACAAATGAATAATGAGATTAAAGAGAGAATTCAAAGTGGATTATTATTAATAATATCTATAAAGTGCCAGCAAATCTTGCAGAGCAATGGGCGGATTTACAGACAAGTATTTGTAACCTGACAAGTTGGTCGCACAGTAACAGAGGGAATTAAAAGTGAATTTCAAGTTTAATTGGAACACTAAAGGGTCAGGAACACCATGTATTCCTGACTCTTTAGTGTTAAAAATACTATCTAGCCCATCTGCTCTCCTGGCCCCCTCTTGCCCTCCTTAATATATAGTAAAATGTTACATTTATTCCAGTCTGCTAGTGCTGGATCTGCCCCTGATCTGCCTGCTTGGCTGACATCATCAGAAGTGATGATCTGAGCCAATCACAATAATTTCCCATTTGAAAGCATTGGCGTGGCTGAGACTGTCAAGGAGGCAGATCAGGGGCAGAGCCAGCACAAGTCAATCTGCATTTCCTAATAGAGATGAATTGAATCAATGCATCTCTATGAGGATAATTCAGTATCTGCATGCAGAGGGTGGAGACACTGAATGGCAGTCACACCGTGCAGCACTGCCCCAGGAAGCAGCTCTAGCAGCCATCTGAGGAGTGGCCAGTGGAGTTATCACGAGACTGTGATGTAAACACTGCTGTAGTTGTTCTGGTGACTATAGTGTCCCTTTAAGGTCAAAATAGTCAAACTTGAAAAATTTTCTAAGTCAGCTATGCTTTCAGTTCATCTACTTTGGCCTTAAATTTGACATTGGTTTTAAATTTGTTTTGAATTCTCGCTTTAGTGAGTAAACCTCTAAAGTTCAACGACACTCCAACACAACAGCAAATATTGGTAAGAATCACCAAAATTTCACTAGTTTTTACCAAAACTGCACATCTCATTTGGTACATGTGGCGGACCACTTGTCAAGGGACTTGAGTGTCACTGCTAAGGCTCTCCTTTCCTTCTGAATTACCTCTCCCAGCGCCTAGAAGAGTGATTATAGCTCAGTGTTATAGCTTGTATAGTGGTCTCACCCAAACACTAGTCGAGACTTAGTGAAGGGTGAAGAAGAAAAGTTTTTATTGTCAACTTGTCAGCAGTAGCTCCCCAGGAGAACAATGGGATTGCGACATCCCCAGCGCTTTGGTATCTGTACCTAGGTGGTAAATATAATTAGTGGCCAAACACTAACAAAAACAAAAACTGGGTAACAAAAACAACAATGCAGGATTACCCTGCCCACATCACCAAACAAATACAATTTTTTAGCAGGCCTCGGCTGCTCTCTGATGCAGCGCAGAGTTTCAGACCATTTAGTGGAAGTTACTGAAAACCACAGAGTTTTTCATGGGTACATGGTGCTCCCTCAAGTCCAGGGTGCCATTGGATGCCTAACCACCTCCTCTGTCTCCCCTCCAAAAAGCACCTTGGTAGTTAGTCCTGGGACCAATAGTGCTCACAAAGAGATTTAAGCGACCGGTGCTTAATCCGAACCAGAGATCCATAGCACTCAGTGGTTGTTCCCAGTCAGGTGCACCATACCTTCAAAGCCTACATGGGGGTTCCTGGTCCTCTCGAAGACTTCTGTTAGAGGCGCTAGACAGGGAGTCATATTTTGGAGGAGAAAATCCTGTGAATTATGGTTCTTTTGAGGGAGGAGGTGGTTCGGGGGCCATGTAGTTTTCCTGGGTGACAGGGTGGTCTGTCACAGTACATTTGGTGTCTGGTAGAAAATGGGAAGAATGGGATTTACATATTAAAAACCTACAATTTACCAGATTCACTATTCTGTGTTCTAGAAGGAGGTACATATATAAAATAAATTCACCTGCTTTATTTAAGGCAAATATCCAGAAATACACAATATTCTTCAACTGGCAGATCAAACGACGAGTGGGAAAAAAGTTTTAGAAAATTAACAAAAAAAGATACAAATGGGAGGTCAAAGACTCCGTATTAAAGCGGTACTGTTATGCCAAACTTACCTTTCCCCAATCGCTTACTCTTCCACTCTCAGGATCTGTTCTTCATTTCTTCCTGCCTGCTCTAGCTTTCTTTAAAGCAGCACTGTCATGCCAAAATAACCTTTTTAATCATTTCCTCTTCTATTCCTCTGTCAGGATCTGTTTTTCATTTCTTCCTGTCTACTCTAGTTTTCTTTAAAACATAAGACAAAGTAGGGACTACTTTATCATTGGAGGTTTCCTATGCCTGACCATCTATGAAGAGCGGAGGATGAAAGTGTGCTCCGTTTCCTGTGGTCAGAGAAATTTTCCCATAATTCTAACCTTTACTCCGTGTTCTCTGGATGCCTCCTTTCCGTATTCCCGACTGCCGGCAAAACTACAGAATTTCGTCCATGAGAGCAGTTCGTCCATTCGTGTTAGAATTAAATTCGGGACTTTTGTTCGGATCAGAATTTCATTCAAATGAATGAAATTCAGATCTATTCGTGATGCGGCTGCATCTTGCAGCCACTTGGTAGATAACTCCCTAATTCCCACGTTATTAAGGAGCTATCTACTAAAAGGCTGAAAGACCAAGATTGTTATTTGACCTTTTTGGGGGCTGAAAAAATAAGGTTTTTAGAAAAAAGAAGACATCAAATGGTAAGTAATTTTTCTATTTACAGGTATTTAGTTTTATTGTTGCCCCCTCACTATTTTTAGGGTGGGGGGGTAGGTAGGAATTTATTTAATTTTTTTTGGGGTGGGGGGGTGACTAGGGGCTTGGGGACCTCTAGTCACCTGGGAGGTTTACATTTAGCCACCACTCGCCGCCCATGAGTGGGGGCCGAGGGGGAGGACAATAGGTCCTCTCCCCATTGTTATTTAAAGCCCCCACCCATCACCCATGGGTGGGAGCCGGGGGGAGGACAATAGGTCCCTCCCCTTATTATAATATAGGGCCCCCACCCGCCGCTATGTGGTGGGGGCCAGGGGGAGGACAATTTGTAACTTAGGGCCCCCACCAGTCACCCATGAGTGGGGGCCGGGGGAGAACAATATGTCCCACCCCTTATTGTAATATAGAGCCCCCACCCACCGCTTATCAGTGGGGGCAAGGGGGGAGGACAATAGGCCCCCCTTATTGCAATTTAGGGCCCGCACCCACCGCTTAGGGGTGGGGGCCGGGGGGGAGGACAATAGGTCCTGCCCCATTGTCATTTAAAGTCCCCTGTCTTTTCAGAGTGTTTACATTAGTGCCTAATAACCCATCTAGTGCCATGGAGACGCTAAACACTCCCAATAGAGATTAATGAGGAGATGTTGATTGGCTAGCGTGCTGTGTGGCCCCGCACACTGGGGGGAAAGCCTCGAATATGCAAGGCACCAGGAACATTCTAATTCTAAACACTGACTGTCTGTGATGCATCCTGATTGGCTAGTAAGTTCATATCTATCCATTTTTGCCATATTTGGTCAATGATAGTTTCTACATGAGTGAGATTCATCTTAGTGATGGATTATGGGTAAGTCTGATTAGCAACCGAAACAGAACCTTGCTTTATGGGCATCTTTTGGCAATTCTTCACTTTTCACTTTTTCAGTCAGAAGTCTGTCTCTGTGTTGAGGTAAGTTTAATGACTTATTTTTTTTTTTTTTTTTTTTAGAAAACTGTGTGTGTGTTTATTTTTTATTTATTTAATTTTTAATTAGAGGGTTTAATTAGATAATTACCTACCAATCAGAACATAAGCAATGATTGCCATTATTTTCTTTTTAACTAGAACACATTAAACAAAAATACAAAAAATACAAAAAAACCTTATGAGGGGTTTTATTGATTTTAATGTAGCCGTGCAGTATACATTTTCCATAAGATGTGAGATATGGTCACATAAGTAAATCAATCTGGCTGACTCGCCTTTGATCTTGACTGGTCTTATTAGCCGAGATTTCATTATGTTTTGTGAGCTGTAATAATGTAGCTCCTGATCGGAATGCTTAACATTCTATCTACACTGCAATCAGCTATCTCCTCGCATTTATTTACAGCGGCAGGACAATCCAAACTGCACCATCTTGAACAATGTAATTGTATCAGGATATCAACTTTTTAAAACTCTTAAAGCAGCCCTGTCATTTTTTAAGTGGGAAAAAATCTAAAAGATATTGAGACCCAAGGAGATATATTGAAGCAGATTAGATTCATTTTATTTTAAGAACAAATGGGGAAAGTCTGTGAAATCTACACTTGAAAGTATCTCCAATACTGCCCTCGAAAAAAAAAAAAAAAATCACAGATTGTCCATGTTGGTAATGATCGCGGGTACCTAATCCGCATGTGTTGGAGGACTTGCTGTATGCTCTATGGTCTCTTTGGTGCTCTACGGTCTCTCTTTCTCTTACTATGGAGCCATTTCGTCATTCAGATTTTTATATGTGGCATGCACTGACCTCTGTACGTCTATCTATGCTGCTGTTGTGATAAATCAACTACTAAATTTTGTTAGTCCGTATGCCCTTCCGCTTTCCCTTTTTCCAAAAGTCTGTCTAATCATCTGGAATCTGTATAGTCAAGAGAGGAGCTGCACTCAAGTTTTTGTAAATTGCCAGAAGATATTGGTGCTCCCAACCTATTGGTTGCCAAGTCCCAAACTGTAACTGAGTAACTAGACAGAAGGTCCAGGAACTCAAGGTGTCTACAAAAGTGCAGACTTTTATTGAAACGTCTAGCAAGAGGCGACAATTTGTTTGTCTCTGTGTGCTGGTTGAGTGTCACATGTGTGGTGGCAGAACTTTGTTTCTGGAGGAGTGTAAGTTCTGTGTTTGTATGTTGGAGAGTTTGAGTGTTGTGTGTAGTTTCTGACTATGTGTGTGTTTTGCCCTCTTCCTGCTTACCTTTCACCGGAGGTCCGTTGGAGGATAAGCAGGATATCTGGTGTTCCGGTGGGGGAGTGTTGTGTTCTGCACCAATATTGGATGTATTTAATGACTTAGAGTGCCAGTTGTGGACATCAAGAAGTGCCATGGGGATATTGAGGGATCTCTTAAAGTGGTCTGCACCCATTAGAGGTACAGACTACAACTCCCTCAAGCAGGTAAGCAGTCACAATTCTTTTAAATCCCCCACCAGGTCCATGGCTGAACTCTGACCATAGGTGGCTACCAAAGGCAATCTGGCCCTGAGAATACCTCCTTGCAAAATACTTAAATATTTTATTGCCATATTTATTGTATATAAAAAGTATTTCATGTAATTTATTTAGGAACTTACAATAACATCCCAGAGTTTCTTTCCATACTAGTAATCCCTTTATACTTTGATCACCTGCTATATCATCTAAGTGTAGGATCTAATGCAACAGAAGTATCACTTTCTCGGTCATTTTTGCCAAAGATGACTAGTCCAGATCTCACATTATCAATGCAGCAAAAGCCTTAACTATTACATCTATTATATCTTCATTGTATCTAAGCAACCAGTACTTCAAGTAACCTTCAAAGAGAAAATCGGGGTTCATGCAGGGTCCAATTACAGCCCACCTGGGCTGCAAATATTATCAGAGCTGGGTGGAAGTCTGTACCATTTCTTTCTCTGAATAATTGCACTCCAAGAAAGAATGGATCTGCAGCTCTAAAATGGTTAGAAGAAGGGAGAAAACTGACTCTAATTGAGATTTTAAGCATAGGGTCAGCACAGAACATCCCACATGGAGCTGATAGAAAAGTGACTCAGTAAATTCTTAGTCCAAAGTTGCACGGTAATTGCTCAAACTGACTGTGAACACAAGTACAAAGCTAGTCCTTCAGCACCAAAATAGTTAAAAATTGTTTATTTCATAACATACATATTTTGCAGACTACATAACACAGGCTGCTGTGGTTGAAAAAAAAATCATATAATCAAAAAAGTGCTCAGCGAGAATGTGACAGAAGCTCCCACACCACTGACTCTTGGAGAGGCTTGAAGGCCAGCCCCCTGCTAGCAGCCTATCGACTCATTTCCAAGAGCCCCTAAAAGGGGCTATTGTCACCAGGGGGGATGGATGTGGTGGCCGTTGATGCTTATTTTGCTTCCCAGCTGGAATTGAGGACCACTGGGGCTTGCCTGACTTGTCCTACACATCGAACGCCTGACCGGGAGATATAATCACTCTGGAACTGTTCATCGGTTGGGGACTGTACCATGAATCTTTAATAGGTTATCACTAGGTCTCCCGAGAACCAACCAGGGCAATGAGGCATCGGAGGATACCTGGGACCTGAGAGCGCTCCTCACCCCAGAGTCCAAGAAACTCCTTTTGTAAGACCGTGACTAAATTGCCACTCCTCGGCGGATCAAACAATAGCTATGACACAGTAAAACTTTAACAAGCTGCAGCTCAAGTGATCTCAGATCAGGGCAATGAGTACAGCGAGGGCGCTAGATGATGGGCTATTCAAGGGTATATACTGTGTGGGGGTGCAGTCCAGAGAAAGGGATTCCGGGGGACATTTTGTGTTTTGTGTCTCTAGGACTGAGGGCACAGCAGGGAATCTATTGTGTTGACTGAGGCTAACTTCATTAAGACCCCCTGCAGGGAGAATCAATGTTTCTCCATATAAATAGCTGTGTTTTGGGCAATAAAGATCATTCTACGCCCTTCATTCAGTCTCGGCTAATGTGTGGGGAACAAGCTATAAGCACTGCTAAACGGGAAAGAAGGTCTCCTGAGGAGAGAGAAATATAATAAGAGTAGAAGAGATCCTCATAAACCCCAGTCAGGCTTCAGCAATTGGGTCTGAAGTGTTCCAAGGTCCCTGGTAGCAGCGAGGAAACTGACCTGGCGCAGTACAGGGGCTCCGTCACAGGGATTCTTGTTCCCAGTTACTAGTTTAATTCTTTTAGGGCTATTACACCATGAATTATTTAGAATTCCCCAGCAAATTGCAAATTTCAAAGAACACTCCATTGATTTTTTTTTTAATGTTTTCATTGGGGGTACATTAAAAAAAACAGCTTGCAAAAGCTGCAGACCCCCCTCTTTCATCCGAACAGACTTAAAGTTTGTTCCAGGGAATACTTTGATCAGACAATTTTCACTGAGCAGCTTCTGTGCTGAAGCCACAAGCATGCATTTACAAGTGCGCTTGCCACTTCCGTTAGCTCTGTGATTGGAGGTGTTTCTGTCTTTATTATAAAAGTGTCAATTTCCATTGAAATCAGCTATTTAATGATGGACTCCAGACACATAACGCCCTTGAGCAAACTAAAGTGCTTTCTGTGTGGGTGGGGGGGCCTTTAACAAGAACCCTCTAAGCAACTTAACCGTTACTGTTCAATACAGGGGTTATGTTGCCCACAATCTATCGGCTTTGTTAACATCAATGAATGGCAGCTTAGCCCAGCGTTTTTAAGTAGAAAGCCATATCCACCATCATGTTAATGGGAAGCGCAGAGAATTCATATGGAGCCGTGGCTAAGCCGCTACGGTAACAGGGCGGATGCTACTGTGCTCATTGCGGGCTTAGGGCAAAGGTTCTATAATCCCTTCCTGGAGAGGGTTGGACGGGGGCACTGCGCAACCTAAGATCGGTGGCGGAGTTCCCTGGAGTAGTGCGGGCTAAACTGAGTAAAGAGGTGCTGCTGGGCAGGATGGCGGGCCCATTCCTGGTACCACCATTGGAGGGCCTCAGGGTTTCCCCCCTCGGGGTGGTCCCCAAGAAGTTTAGGCTCATTCACCACCTCTCCTATCCAAAAGGGACCAACTGGCAGTGCGATGGTTTGGGTACAGGGGAGGTTGCTGGGGGGGATGTTTGCGGGGTTGTGTTCCGGATGGTGGCTGGCGGGTAGAGGCCGGATCTGCTGGTCCTCCATGCCGGGGGCAATGACCTAGGCTTGACACCGCAGC